>KI915044.1:7620219-7822105 GCA_000473445.2 Anopheles farauti
GCTATGGTTTGCTTATATTTTCCATTTTCCCGTCGATAGCACAACAATTGGTGCTAGCACAACAATTGGTGCATTTACCCTACAAACGAAACGAATGACAAATGTGCAAACATCGTTTAACCGTTTGTTATACAAAGCTCAACAGCTTAAAAGTACATGTAACCAACATTGGTGAATGAACGGTTCATGTTTGTATAAATTTAAAACAGAGTTTCCTACTACTTGGTTTTTATTTTTTTACTGTAAACTAAGCGCTAAAATATAAGAGCATATTATTCTTATAAATGGGATTTTTAAAAAATTTACTCCAACTGATAGAAAGCGAAATTGTATTATGAATAATCGTTACCGCAATCTGCCAAAATTTTCCCAGTAGAAAATTAAGTCTAATGTATTCAAGAGTCGTTTATTGCTTAACAGATATTAATTAACTTAAAAAATGTGCTTTTATTCTACAATTAGAACATCTAAGGGTAACAGTAACCGGGCCTATCTGCGGCATCATTGCGGTGCTTTGTGGCCATTGTATGACAAAATGGTATGCCTTCCCAGTTGGATATTGGGCCAAAGGCTAATGCAGTATGTCCTCAAACCTAGTTGTCTCGAAATTGCATTTGGCACAAACTACGCTTGCATCAATTCCAGTCGTTTCCTTATTCTGCGTAGGATAACGCCATTAGCACCACGTCAGAAAGAACTCATATATGTATTAAAAATCCAAAAAAAATATCATCATATGATCACGTTCAAAACTACTTTGAAGGTTAACGAATTGAAAATCATGCCTTGTCTTGAAAAGATAGCGTTAATGTTCGTTTAGTCGTTTCAGCACAAAGATCAATACAATCGTATGCAATTTTTATAGTTATGTTTGAAACATATGACCATTTCAGATGTTTTTTTGCGAATTATGTATTTTTTCAAACCGGAGAAGTCATTTACATTTCTTATACTGCATCTCTTTCTCGTAAAATTCTAGCAACTTTTATTTCATCCCGTTCTGGCGAGCGCTCAATTTCCATCTGACTTTCTCCCTTTTCGTACAATGGCGGCTAGATGATCCGATGACGTTTCGATGATCATGATGATGACAGCTTCAACAGTCGGTCTTCTAACGCACAAACAATAAAAAAAGGAAAAAAAAGGAAAAGGAATACAAAAATATATGGTGCTGGCACAATTTCGCATACATTTCAATAGTTTTTTTACTTAAAACTAGTGTTACTATTGAGCAGTTGGTGCACTTCGCAACAGTTTGTTCTCGTAAAGATAAAAGAGAAAAATTGTCTTTTTGAATCAACACATTTCACCGCGATACAATACATTTTTCGATTGGCGATTGGTGATTGGGTAAATCAAAACATTATCCGGAACTGCAGAAATGAGCGACACGGCAAAGGTAACTAAGATATTTTAACTAGTTTTAAACCAATGCTTATCAGCTTACGTATTTCTTCCGGTTTTATAGAACGAGGCAGAGCTTCCACTGAATGCTCAGAAGAAGATTTTCAAGGAAAACGGCGTACAACGTAGCATTGAAGCGTTGGTAAGATAACCGGGTTGGCTGTACAATTTGTCCAGATCAAAAGTAGTCCTTTTGTTATTTGTAGCATGCTTCGTTTAAAGATTCACGCTGCTTTACTAAGTATGCGGCGTTTCTGGTGAACGGGGAAGAAATCGTAAATGAAGCAACTCTTGATCAGTGGCTGATCGAAACGGAGTGGTTCATCAAGGATATGAAACAGTTGCTATCTCTGGAGTATCACAAGTGAGTTGCGATTCCTTGAAAAGGAATAATACAATCGATATTAGGTTTGATATCTTTGCCAATATTTCAGATTCTGGTCAACGATCGTGTATAATGGTTCCACTCTCGAGAGTATCGTATCGTTCATGCAAAATGCAGTTCCATTCTATGTGCTTCCTGTGCTACAGACGCTAGAAAACGTGCGAGTAGCGCCCCTCTACACAACAGCCCACACACTCGTGTTTAAAGTTATCTGTCGGCTGACGGATGCAAGGGAAAGCGAAACCTGTTGGATGGAGGAAGATTTTTACGGTAAACTCATTTACAAGAATTTCATCATCACCGTACCGTTCCTGTTTGATATGATCACGGTGTATGGTCGTGATAATAAGGAACAAATTGGGAAAATATTGGAATCAATTTTGAAACTCCAGCCAAAATACAATCAGGATCTAAAGCACGGTTTAAGCTATCTGCTAAACGTAAGTGACTGTAAGATGTGTTTATTTGCTCAAATCGATTGACTAACAAACATCCTTTTCCTCGTGCTCCATTGCAGGCGTTTAACATCATACAAACCCGATGCGAAACGGATCTAATAGACGCCAACGTTTCGGAGAGCACGCTGAACGATCTGACCTTATACGCCGAAGACTGCTGCAGCATACTGGTGCAGTTGGTAGCAATTTCGCCCTCGCTGCGTCAAATATGCTCCGAGCTGAACGTAGAGTTTGCCATTAGCAACTTCTACGATAACGTGCTGATCGTGCTGTACAGAAACATTGTGGATGTGAACAAGGACTCGCGCTATTTAAACCACCTGAACGATATGCGGGTGGAGCTGCTGGAAACGTTCCGCTCAATACTGAGCGTTCAGTTGAGCAAAATATTGGAAAGTTCCGGTGACGGTCTGCTGGCGGCGGATAAGTTCATCAGCATCCTAACGGAATGTCTCGCCAACAGCACATTCGTGGGAGATTACAAAAATCTTTACGACATCGATGACGACTTGGCCATCGTGCAGCTGGGCTACAAGTCGGTGGATCAAGTGAAGTATGACTTCATACAGAAAGCGTACGCGAAGGAGACCGTTCATAAAAAGCGAAGTCGACCCGCGGCTCCCAAACGCATGGCAGAAGTCGAACCGGAATCTTTCAACGATCATGAAAGACCATCCGTACAGGATGAAAAGCAAAGTGCGGAGCTGGAGCAGAGGATTGAACAGAACGTGCAACACATTTTGGAGCTGCTGCCCGATATGGACGTTCGGAAGGTTCGTAAAGCCGTTTGCTCGTACGATAATGTTGAGGAGGCAGTAAGCTTCCTGCTCGAATCGGGTGAAACTTCAGCATCAGCGAAACGAGAAGAGGAACCGATTATTCCGACTGATCCGTTGGATGAGTTTTACCTGCGCACCGGCATCGATCGGCTCAACATCTACGATGGCGACGAGTTCGATGTGATGGTAAACGACAAGGTGAAGGGAATAATTAAGAAAGGAAAGGGCATGCCCGGCCAGCCGAGAACGTTGAACGAACTGTTGGATGACAAAAGCCACCTTAAGCAAACGCGTCAGTTCTACCGTCAATACGATGTGATCGCTGAAAACGATGTGAACGACGACGAGTACGACGATTCCTTCGATGCCATGGCTGAAAGTGAATCGCGCCATGTGAGGGCATCGAAAGGCGGTCGCAATGTTACGCTGCTCGTCGACGATGAACTGGATAACGAAAGCGACAGCGACGACGAACCCGAACCGGATCAGGAAGCGAACCGCACGGTACCTCTTGCTTTTTGTGAGAATCCGGAACTGGCACGGAAGCGCTATGAGGAGAAGCTGCACAGCAAGTACCTGCGCCGGCACGGCAGTGACGCAACCGGACCGAAGACAGCCGATGTTCGGGGCAAACCAAAGGGACAGGGTCAGGACAGCAAGGTGCTGCTGAATCGAAGGCATAAAAACGAAAACAAGGCACTAAGCGGGAACCACAACCGGAAGCAGGGTGCTAATTTTAAGCGTAGCCGCGGTATGATGCCTTCGTAATGGAAAATACCTTTACATCTTAACACATCGATTGTGCAAACATATGTTGCTCATCGCATTCGGTATTTAATACAAACAAGATGCAACGAGAATCGACAGCGTTTTAGTCCTTTTTGACATCCGATTTTTGGTGTTCGCCATACTTTCAATACGGTGTTTTATGCGCCAAACAGAGGTCTTATGAAAAATTATCAAATATTTCACTTCATGTGGAAACTTATTGGCTTTGCATTAGAAAACTATGCCTCAAAAAAGTAGCTTTTCTATAACTACAGGATTTTTGTGGTGCTTATAATTTGATTTGGACCTATATTCAATGGTTTTCATTCGAAAGTGTATGAGAGTGTGTTAATATAACAAAAACGAAAACGGAAAAATAAATATCTTTCACATAATTGTACAATACATCTACAGAAAGACTTTTTCAAAATTTAATCAAAACTGTCATTATACTCATCATATGGAAACATTGACAAGAACACGATTGAACCTCCCTATTGATACATTACAAGAAACTGACATGCATTGTCAAACGAAAATGTAAACAAATTAAGGAATGGAAAAAATAAAAATATAAATATTCAACAGCAAAACTTTGCCGAAAATGGGCTCGGAAATAGAATTCCTAAAATCGCAGCTAGCAACTGCTAGGAATGAAATAAAAAACCTAAGGTAGTATAAACTGTCGTCTTCTGAAAATAACTGCAATATATTTTCTATCTGTCCTGTATTGCATTCACAGGCAACAACTTTCGAATTTGCAACACACGCACACGAAAGAGCATCAGAATATTTTAAAGTTTCTCAACGATTTCCGATGCCAAGGATGCCAGGAAAGACAACAAAATGGGCACAATAGCAAGGCGGTTCGTAGCATGTTTCTTTCGCACTTTCAAATCCATGTACTCAAAAGATTCTCTGTTACAGAAAAGCAGCGAAACTGAAAAGGGTAATGACGGTGATGTGTGCAGCTTCACACCGATAGGCGTTATCAGAACGGTGTTCAATGAAAAGCGAGCTGTGCCACGCCAGGCTTGTCTGGCGTCGGGACTACTTAGCTCAATAGACATATCGTCCAAAACGTTCAACAACCCAGGCCATTCGTTAGAGGGGCTGGAAAACTTTTCGCATCTCTGGATCATCTACCACTTTCACCGCAATCCGAACCATGCAAAAGCGAAAGTCGCACCACCGCGACTAGGTGGCGAACGGGTCGGAGTGTTCAGTACGAGATCGCCCCATCGTCCATGCCCGATCGGATTGTCGTTGGTGCAATTGGAGCGGGTTGAGGGTTCAAAACTTTATTTTCTTGGCACGGATATGGTAATGTTTATGCTTTAAAAGCCCTACCAGTTTAACGGGAATAACCAAGTATTTCTTGAACCTAGGTCGATGGTACGCCCGTGTTAGACATTAAACCGTACATTCCGCAGTACGACGTTCCGGTAATGATAAACGAGGCCGAATTTTTAAATTCACGAGAAGCACCCGACGGCGAGGAGACCTGCCTGCTCGACAAGAGCTCTTCTACTTCCGCGATTCAACCGCCGGCAAATGTGTCCGTGCCTAACTGGGTACTGAATAGTTCGAGCTTGAATGTCGTTTTCAACACTAACGCCGAATCTCAACTAATAGCACTAGGAATAGATAAGGTGATAAGGGTGAAGCCAGCGAATGTCATCTCATCCTGAAGTTAATTGGTTTACGTTGCTTTTACGAATTTCAGAACTCCATCGTAGAGGTACTCAAGGCCGATCCCCGTTCAGTTTATTTACGTACAAAGTACGGTTCACAATTCTACACCTTCCGGCTCGGAGAGCATACCGTAACGTGTAAGTTCGATGATCAAAACACCACCGTTACCGTGCTCCAGGTACGGGATGTTGTTAATTTTCAGGAAATTACTGCTGAAAGCACGCCTTCTAAAGAATGAACAGTAGGCCCAATAAATTATATTTCGAAAGATATTTACACCCGTTACGGAGGAATCGTGTACAAATCATTATATTTACCGAAAATGCGGCCGTATTACCCAATTCGAAAAGATTTTACGTTGCATGGACAAAAAATCTCAAGTCCGGTTGAACTACTCCAATCGATGCGATGCATTTAAAAAATATAACAAATGTGTGCCATTCTAGTTCAGTCCATTTTGGTTTTTGGACATTTTTTTACTGAGCGATACCAACAGTTATTGTGTAATTTTCAATTACCTTCACTTCAACTTAACACAATGCGTTACTGTGAGGCGATCTGTCATGAACACGGCTTGTCTACCGCCATCAAAGGATCCTGGATTGCTGATTAAAGGCAGACCATGTTCCTATTCAGCCAATGCTAAAAACCACAAATTAGATACCTTTAAACGTTTGGTCGTTTCGTTCGACCTCGTATAATTTGAATCAATCGCAGTACGCTAATCATCTAAATCACGCACTACTGCTCGATGTCAAACGCTCTTCAGTGGAAAATAGCATCGATGTCGGGTACACCCTTCGGGTGCTTAAACTTTGCCGGTTTAAGTGGTCGCATGCGCAGTGGATCGGTGGTGCGCGTCGGCTGGTTTAACGACTCCTGGTAGTCTTCCTCCTCCAACCGCTCGGATATATTTAACGTCAGCCGCTTAACGCTATCCTTCTCCTCCTGCTGCTTACGCTCCTGATCGAGGATGTACTTGGCGAGCGGGCTGTCCTCGGGTGCTTCAAACGTTTTGTACGTCTGCTGCTTGCCTTTTCCGCGTATCATCAACGCGAAAGGAACGGTGTCGGTTTTCACATTCGTTGGTTCCTGCGATGAAGTTGAACATACATTTCGCAAATGTTGTTGATTACAGAAATTGATCGATTCATTCTTCTTCTGTATATAAGGCACGTTGATGGCAAGCCCACGAGTAAATCAAACATGATAAGACCACTTGTACCCATATTAATTTAATTCAGGTTGCCTGTCTGGTGATTGCAGTGGTACAACTACTATACCAATGGTCGGAATTTATCCAACCGGTTTGTACCCCCAAAAAATGCTTGTTTTGCAAAACTAATATCTCATCTAATCAATACAACGATCTCCGCAGGTACAAATAATGGAACACCTACCTGTAGTTGTTCGTATGTTTTCTTCGCCACGTTGCGGAACGAGATGGGTATGGGCATGTTCTTGGGGTTCACCTTCACCGAATCCTTTGCCCGCTGCTGGCAGTACTCCGACGCCATACGCTCGAACTCGCGTTCGAACTCTAAATCTTCCGGTTGCTTCTGCGTTGGAGGTTCCGCCGCCATCATCTCAAGCTCACCATCTCGTTCTTCATCGTAGAACTCCTCCTGATCCTCGTCCTCATTATCGTCGTCCTCCTCATCTTCTTCGTATCCTTCCAGCAGCTCGTTGGCCGGTGGGGAAGGTGTATCGTCGTCCTCATCTTCCCCTCTTTCTCGCTTTCCATCATGGGCTCGTTTCGTAGCGTATCCTTCCGAAACATCGTCACCGGCGTCGGACGTACAATCATCCGATTGGAGCGAATCTTCGTGATCCGATGACTCCGGTGCGTCGCTTACAATTGCCCGCACCTGTTCCTGCTGCTGTTGCACAACCTGCTCGAGTTCGTCGTCGGGGAAAATTTTCTGGCGCAGTTGCTGAACGGCTTCTTTCGCCTGCTCAAAGCTAGCGTAAAGTTTTAACTTTGGTCGTAAACACTTCAAACACTCACGGTACATGTGATCCATCAGGATAGGGAAGAGATCTTTCACGTTAATGCCCGCTGGCCCGGTGGGAGCAGTAGGCTGTACGTTTGCTGTAACCGTAGCACCACTACCATCAGCAGTTCCGCTACCAGCAAAGTAGGGATGCGATTTTTTGTACCAATAGTACTGCTGGAAAAACACCAGAAAATAATCGAGCCGTCTGCGATTTTCACCACTGGTAAAGTATTGACCACACGTGTCGAGCAGCACACAGGCCAGTTTTAATCGAAACAATGATTCCGGTGGATCGACGGCCGACGGTGGACCGTCGTGCGTGAGCGTTACTCCGAACGAGATGATGGAGTAGAGCGTGTTCAGGATGTTGTCCGAATCTACCAGCTGGTAGTTGTACAGCTCGCCAAGATACTTCACCATGGCAACGCGTCGCTGAGCAAGCTTGTTGTCATGTATTTCCAGGCCTGCTCGAATATCTTCGAACACCGTATCGATCACACGTACAACGGCACGTTCCTGGTACGAGTTCAACCCCGCCACCAGATCCGCTAGACTCCGAATCAAGTGGTACCGGATGTTGTACGCTCTAGAAAGACATCGAACCGCATAGTTAAACGTTCCCGGATCTTCCCAGTCCAGCCGGCGCAACAGCTTTATCATCTTGTCTACGTTCGCCTTATCCAGCTCCTTGAAGATGAGCTGCCGAATGTAAGTGTGTATAAGCGGACGCTCCTTCCTAGCCACCTTCAAACCTTCCGGTCGCTTCACGAGATAGTAGCAGTTTTCGATCTGCTGCGCATGCCGATCGAGCATCCTCGTGTTCATCTTCAACCGCATCATTTGCTCGAGGAACGCGTTCGTGCGCATCCGACTATCAGCGCAATTGTACAGATACACACCACAGACCTCCAGAAATGCGCACGTCATCTCCACGTGATGGTGCTGGAAGCTGTGCAGCAGACAGCGCAAACAGTACAGTGCCTCCAACTTTTTATAGATACCAAACTTGACCAGCTCCCCGATGTATCGCACCACTTTTATCTTCGTCTCGATGTTAATCTGATCCTTCTTCTTCAGGTGATACTTGAAATCGATCTTCAACATCTGGCATAGCTCGTGTGCCACATCCGGCGACACCAAGTCGATGATCGCGACGAATCTCGCGTACATTGGCAGCAAATCGAGCCGCGTCCGCTGTACACCGAACAAAACCTTCACCAACCGCTTGCGTTTGCTTTTCGTGTTCAAGTTCAGCAGAAAATCGATCGCGGCATTATCGATCAGCTCGCGGTTCACACAATTCTGCAGATTTTGCACAAACTGATCGAAATAGCGACGGTTGCTTTGATTGCTCGGTGTTCCGGAACCGCCGGCATTAGCAACACTATTACCCCCTACCCCACCACCGGAAGCAGACTCTTCCTTCGTCTCATCGTGCTCCCGACTGGCAGCCGCCGTTTCTTCCTCCCCTGCTTCCTCTAGTAGGGTTGCGGTCGACTCAAGATCACTCAGCTCCGCGTCCAGCTCGTGCATTTCCATGTCAAGCGATTCCTCCGTGATCGGTGGACCTGCCATCATGTCCGATACAAGCTCGCTTAAGCCCTCACTGTCTTCCTCGTCCTCTTGCTGTTGCTGTTGTTGCGATTGCTGACCGCTGCCATCCTTTCCACCTCCGGTTTGCTTCTTGTCGCAATAGTTCGGTAGAAATTGACGCAAATCCGGTAGATCGACGTAGAACGACTTTGTCTCTTCGTCCCGCCACGGATCGAGATTTCCGAACTGCATACCATCCTCCCCTGTTCGCCCGTCTAGCACCGAACCCTCCAGCATTCCGTCCGCTCCCGGTTCAACCAGTTCCTCCAGCTCCGGCATTGCCTCACCCAGCAGATCAGACAGCGTACTGGTGGACGCGTGCAGCTTTTCGTACGATGTCTGTAGCTGAGCCAGCTGTTCCCGCTTCTCCGCAGTCACTTCGCCCTTTGATTGTAGCATTTTACGACGAGATTTTTCTGCCTGCTGTAGCAGCCGATGCTCCGTACGCAGGTGCTCGGCAAGCGAGCAGTAGTAGTCGCGCAGCAGGTTCCGCAAATTGCCCTGACGATCGGGTGGAAGCAATGACGATACCGGAATTGTAACACCATGCTTTCGGGCAAGCTCGGTCATGCGTACCGACACCAGCCCCGCATACTCGTCGCCGCAGTGTTTGCAGAAGGATAGAACGATCGAAAGATTCACGTGTTCCTCCTTGTCCTGTGCAATCAGCCCTGTCAAGCAGGCACCCAGCAGCGGTAGCCCCATCCGATTGGTGAAGATCCCTACACTGATCAGTTCGGCGTAGAAACGCAAGTCGACGCGCATTTTGCTCGCGTTAGCCACTTTCTCGCCCGGTTTGATTGACAGCAGCTTTTGCCAGTTCTCGAACATTGTCGGTGAAAACTCCGCGTAGTTGCGGTGCAGATAGTTGCACAACGTTAATACCGCGCTGATGTCACTCATCTTAAGCTTCGCCTCCACCAGAGCCGCACTTACTTCCGAAATGTACTTCGTCAGGTTCAGTCCGGACACGTCCTGCATCAGCGAGGGCAATTGTTGGGCAGTGAACTGCTTCAGTCGCTTCACGAAAGCAGTGTTTTTCTTCAAACTCGAATCGAGCCGAAAGAAATCCTCTTCGGCCGGTCGCTCCGGAGCTTGGTTCCGTTGACGCTCCTGTGCTTTCTGTTGGTAGCGTTCCAACAGGTTGGCCGCAAACGCTTCCACCTCGATCCGTTCGGCGTTTTCATCGATGACCGGTTCCTTCTCATTTTCCGAATTGTTTTGCACCGCACTCTGGCCATCCTCTTCTCCGGCGGCGTGGTCGTTCACGTTGCGTTCGTGCATAGCTACGATGGTGAACAAAAGCAGAAAGATGTTTCAGATTTTATCTCACCAATCAAACGCATCTGCTTGGATCGGAGAACGTTGAGTATGCAATTATGATAGATTAATTAAATTTTATCCTCTTTTAGCTGCCCAGCGAAATTTAAGCAGAAGAACAAATGTAAATAACCAGCAATTTTAATCCGACCCAATCATCAAAATTGACAAATTAGATCGCATTCGTTGGGCAGTCACATAGTGGTTCAATAAAGATCTATTCGACTGTCCTACCGTTCTGAATTATATGAATTAAATTTTTGGTGAAAAACTGCAGCTAGGAAATCGTTTGCTGGTTGAGAAAATCATTTTTCTCTCTTTTCTGACAATTTCTCAAACTAACTCATAATTTTAACATTCAAGTTGAAACATTTTCCATTCGATGTTGAGCTAGTATAAATGTTTGGGGGATTCAAATCTGAATTGGTTTGCAAAAACATATTATAATTCTGTCTTGTGATGGATCTTTGGTAGTCAAATTGATAATTTGTATAAATTACATCTGGTATTTCACTGTATCGTGATTGTGGTCAAGAATAAAAACTATAAGTATTCACAAAAGACGAATACGACCAAATAAATTGTCTTTTTTGGCTGCAATCAGTTATATAAAAGCATATTTATAAAGATGTGTAAACATGCTTGCATCATAAACTACTATGTAAGAAATGTAACTACCTTACATAAAATCAACATTTACTTTCGGATAATATGTTCATTTGTTCTAGAACCCTTCTACCATTCTTCTGGAGGTAAACGTAATGTAAAATATCGTTAAATATCTCTGCGCATCGGTATCACGATTAATAATCCAGCATCTAAACAAAACTTTTTACCTTCTGAATTAACCTATTGTGCTTCCGCAAACATCTCTCCAGTCGTAACGGGTTTTCTCTTGCTGCTTCTCTTTCCCACAAATCTACCATCCCATTCTAGCCAGCGATTCCCTGGTAAGAATGTATGAAAATCTCTTTTGTTGCATCTCGCTCTTTCGTGTCACTCGCTCAAATCTCCCACTCATCATAACCTTCGATGGTACTTCTCTTTGACTGTGGAGGCTAGATGCTTCAATATTTCAGCTGTCTTGACAATGGGTGATTTCAAAACAAACAAGCAGAGCAATTGTTGATGTTGTCGTTGTTTTTGTGTTGACAACAACGGTATCTGCTGCATTGAGGTCTCGCCGTTCCCCATGTGCATTTCAGCAGGGTCAAATGATACGAGGAGCCAAGCGAATTGTTTAGCACAACTTAGGAAGAATATCAAACATTTACTAGCAAAACCGTGAAGACGGTCGGTCTCGTAGTTGTGCCGCACATTTGATAGTGACTTGATTGCAATCACATTGTGGCAAACTGTTGCAGTGCGCGACATCAGGCTTCCATCGAAACGTGTGCATCGCTGCTCAAATTAGTATACGTAAAACAGTGACTTCAAAGTGAAGCAAAACCAAAGGGGGATCGCCAATCTACACGGGCAGGCGATAATGAACCCGCGGGTGTGAAACGGTCAATAACAACAACACTAGACTCGTGCGTAAAGCAAGTGATAATGCGGTAGTCATAATTCGCCGCGCGAGAAGCTCCTACCGATTGCAGTGATTTTGATTCGTGCGCAAGCCAACCGGTTTCAGCAGATTCCGCCGCAAGTGTTTTCAAACCGTGCTGGGTGCTGTGTTAAGCTCGCCATAAAAAGTGCTTCTTTAGCGCCAGCCCAGGTAGCGATACAGCGCAGTGTGGGACGACGACCCTTGTGCTGACCTTGCGTGCCTACCTGCAAAAAAAAAAACAAAAACAAAACGGGTTCTAGAGTAACCCCGAATTCATACGAAAGCCAAGGCGAAGGTAACACGTTCAAGGACATCTTTCCACGAGGACGGATTCGACAGTGCAAGAGTGTGTGCGTAAAATTAACCTCTGCAGTGAAAGTGTCGTGGGTGTGTGACGGGTAGAAGTGTTTTGGTTGGTGTAGGGAACAACATTTCAAGCACGCGCGCCATACATCACATCGTTCATCTCTCTGCAACCGCCCGCAAACCGAGCTGGTCGATGTGATAAACAATGTTCGCATCTAGCCATTGCTGAAGTTTTCCCACGGCAAACCGTGTCGCAGGTGTTGGTGAGAATTTACATTGTTTATCTGCCAAGGTAAACAGCGAACGACCCAATAGCTCGCTGCTGTTCACGGGAGTACGCGTGTGTTGCTAGCAGTGTGCTAGAGTGTCGGTGTGCGCGCACACTTTCCGAGCAGCCTGTGACGTTCGTGTTATCTCACTGCCATCATCGATAAGCGCGGCTGCTTCGATCGTGGTGCTTACGAGTTTTTTCAGCAATAAATGTACCACATTACGGACGGCACGACCATCAGTGAAGATACGACGTTTAACCACGACGAACGAAATCTTCGAGAGCAGCGAACGGCACCGCATTACCACGATACGAACCGCATTACCACCGGGCCAAGGGTTGTGCATTCGGACGGCGTTTCCAGTGTTCATTCCGGTGGCAGTGACAGCGGGAGCTCCAGTAGCAACACATCCGATACCTTCAGTGAGCAACAACCCATCGTAGTAATCGTCGACCACAGTACCCGCAACAAATTAGCCATGGATGATACGAAGAAGGTGCTGCTGAAGGTTGGATTCGACTTTTTGATCCTGTGCTGCGGTAAGTGTTCGCTCCAGGCGGTGTTGCTATCAATATGTGCAGTGACATATCTATGAATGTTATAAAAATGATTCAAATGGATTTGATGTTTGAATAACCAGTGACGTCATAGTCTAAAAATGTGCTTAAAAAAATGAAAACAAATCGAAAAGAATGCATAAACCAATTAAGGTACGAGGTTCAACCATGGCTTGCTATGACTGTAGCGTTCCTCGCCGACGTAATGCGAAACGCTTAACAAATCAACCTCACGTACCCTCGGGGATACCCAATTTGGAATGTGCAACCTTCGGACACGGTGCGCCTGGCATCATTCGCATGGCCCCCGGCCTACATATATAGGCCAGCATGATGTCGAGTTTTGCTTTTTCAATGACATCAATCTGTTCCGCGCCGGCATTGCCGTCTAACCGTCCGTCACCGTCGCCGAACAACAATCTGTCCCGCATTCACGTGTGACGGAAATGGATGCCAAATTAATTCCTCACTTCGTACAGCTGATGTCATCCGAGCACAATTACCGGTCCGACCGGTTGTGTAGCTTTAATTTTAACATTATATTAACACACAATTTACTTCCGGTAGCTGGCTGCTGGCTGTTACAACGGCATTTATGCTTTGATAAATGTTTAGCTAATAGCGTTTGTTTTGAATCTCCTCGTGAAAGAATGCTCGATAGAACATATGCATTAAAAATAGAAACGACGCTAAAGAACACAACACTAAAACAGGTTGTTGCTATGAGGCGACGTTAAGCACTATTCCCAAGCGTTGCGGGCATTCGATGAAAGCATTTTCTATTTTACTTCTATCAAACAACCTCTTGATCGTTACCTCTTCCTCCGTCTCCCAACCTGCTCTTATCTAACTTCACTCCGGTGGTAAATGAGTCACGGCCGACAAAGAAGCCGTAGGAACCACGTTCGAAATATTTATACAGCCTGTGCAAACCCGACGACTCTTATGACACTGTTTGCGGTAGCAAATGTCTTTGCTTTGTTCAAAGGTACTACTTGAAGATAGAAGCAACCCAACTCTACCCTAAACTTACAGTCTGCGTGTTGAAAATACGATTCGTATTCTCGTATCATAAGAAGCATGAGTTTTTGCGATCCGGCCGTGAGGTAAAACCGTTGTTTTGCGGTATTTTATCGGTGATACAGAGTATTTCAATGAAATAGAGTTCAAGGACGCTAAAGATACAGCTTTAGGTATATTTGTAAAATGGGTCAAATGAATGGTGGAGAGTATAAGGTCAAAACTAATTGCGTGCAGTGCTTGCGAAACCATTTAGAATATTTCAATGTAAATATTCAAAGTAGGTAAGATGCAATCCTGCAAAACAATGCTTTCGTTCAATTCGTACTATTCCAACTCATGTATGGAGGTAGGATTCAATGATAACAGTATATTGTGATCTCTAAAACCTTTGTAAACAATCCGCGGAATATTTAATCTTATATTAAAAATTACTATGCTTTGCTTTGTAGAATAGAAGATCTGATCCTCTATTCATAGGAGACGTTTTCGCCCGGAAACCATCAAAACCACCAGGGAAGATATGGTAGGCAAAACATATAGTTTCAGCTTATTAGCTATGTGAGAATGTAGTCACATAAATCATATTTTGGGCACGAATTCGACCACCAACTGGTGAAAAAAAAACGACACTGCGATAGCCAAACGACATATACTTCGATCATCGTGTTTGAAAACAACACACAGCTAACGGGACCTTATTGTTTCACTGTCATCGTCGTATCGTATATCAGATAGGACAAGACCATGCATTTGTACTTTTTTTTCCTTGCTGTAACGACCAACGGGGTCAATTCTGTTGTGTTATCGTCTTACTAGACTGGTTTATACCATCATGGCTGGGTACACGTTCCTTTCTAGGGGGGATTCTCTTTCTACTTATTTGTACTAGAGCATATTATAATTTTAGACAGGTTGTAGATAAAAAATAATGCTTTTTTACTGCATATTTTAAACATGTTGTTAATAACACATAGCACGATAGCTAGCAGATTTTAACAAGGCTTTTCATTTCAACTGGCGCATTTCTGTTTTTCTTTTGCTTGAATTCCATTATTATACAAATTTAATAATGGATACAAATATTGATAATTTGTATAAAAGGTCATTTGAATAGGTAAAGCGCTCTTACTTCCTGTTTGATTTTTTTTAATACTTACTCTCTATGTTGGCAACATATTTTTAACATTCACATGTATGGTAAAAAGCACTCTGTAAATTGTTGTTTTGTAGATTGTTTTTTTTTGCTTTTATTGAATCTTTTGATTTTCTTTTACTTCTTTAAGCAGGCATATTTCACCTTCTTAAAGTATTGCTTTTTAATATTTTTTTTAATTTAACCCGGAATTGAGGACAAGAGGGACAGTGCCATACCGTGCGGCATGAAAAGGCACATGTCATTATACAAATGAATTTAAATTTTGCCAAATTAATCATCATTATGGATCAACCAAAGTATGAATGATTGCTTTCGCAGGCTCGCAATTTTGCATACATTTACGGCATTTATTTGCATTTGGAAGTGTTGCACTGAAATACGAAAAAAAAAACATTCTTCGGGATGCAACTTTTCCATCCAACAGTGAACAAATTCTCTCGTTTTATCTTCATATGGCGGATAGCTTATACTGTTTACTTTAGTTTATGGAAACGTCGCACGCAAACGTGAACGTGAAGCGATGGAAATGAAACACTTCGGTGACGTTCCACTTCCCGAAACCCAATATCTTCGACGCGGTGTGCGTGTCGGGCAGCGTCGTGCGTCCGGGGTTGGAATTGGAGACTGTTCTTACCCCACATGGACGTAAGATGTCGATCACACTCGAGCATGTGCGCTCGACGAGTGCACGGTCTTGGATAGGGTTTTTCTCAACCAAACGTCCCCATCGGCGGATGTGCCAGCTGAAAAAATAATCAAAACGCCACGAGCTGCTGAACCGCGACGGGGTCTTTTTTGTGTCTCCCGTTTCGAAATCGCAAACAATTCCATCACCACGCGGTAAAACCACGAGCCACACGCGGTTGGCGCTTTTTGACGCGATCCTTTGCCCCGCGTTCCCGTTTGCCGCTGATATGTTGCCGCCATTGGCAATAGGAAAGTATCGATCAATCATCGCGCACAGTGGCGGTCGCTGGCGGTGGCAACGCACTTCAACACATGGTGACATGGAAACCGAAGGGAAACCCGGGCACATGGTCGATCACTGACCGGGAAGCGGTGGCTGCTGCTGCACGGCTTCGCACATTGCGAGCGATAGCTGAACGCCGGATTCACTTTCACCATCATCACCGCCACCGTTGGGCATCGCTCAACGCACTCGCTCCCGCGCTTGGCCCTTGCCGTTAATGTGCAGTGCGCAATCAAATGGATCATTTCCGTCGAATCAATTGCACTCCAAAAAATGCATTTCCCGCAGTGCCACTTGCGCACACTTCGCTCCGCTTCACACTCCAGCAAACCGGGAAAAGAATAGCTCGGAATCGTTTTTTTTTTGTTTTCATTGAAGTGCTCACTATCAAAATGTTTACACACACTTTCGGCACTTCGGTTTCCATCGCCAAAAAGTGGTCGGTCGGTCTGCGTTGGCACGATCAGCAGCCATGGATCAATTTACGCGTGACGCTTGAGTTGAGTCTGGGTCGGTTTCGATTTTTTCCAACACCAGTGGTGAGAACAAATTGAGTGGTTGTCCGACGAACAAGTGAAAACATGACTCTCGGCCTGCCAAGCGGGTTTCCGGAAACATGTAACCAATTAATTCCGGGTTGTGATTTGATTATTATTTATTGCCCTTTTTTTTTGGATGTTGAAATGTGCATGTGGTCGCTTTGTGACGTGTGATTGGCAGTTTTAGTTTGTTTTGGAAGAAAAAAAAAACATGTTGGTGACGAAGGACAAGCACGAGCAAGCGATAAATTAATTGGGTGACACACATTTGTGTCAATATTTATTGTGGCAGACACTTAAGCTCAGATAGATATAAAAACAAATGGGAAAACTGTTGTAGAACATCTCGCATGTTGCTGCAAACATCGTCGTATGCTTGTAAAACCTCATGTTCTTTACAAAAATACAGACTTAGCATGTGGAATTTTTGGTGCACTCAGAACCCAGACTTTGCTTTTCATGAAAAGTTTCATCCAAATTGGATGAGACTAGAATTTGAAATCCTAGTTTTTTTTTCATTATTATAACATTTCAACCCCTTATTTGCAGTGCTTCAACTTCATTTTGTTCATGACAATAATCTCATAAAAGTGTTTTTTTGCCTAAACTTCACTTAACTAAGCCCGCTGGAGAATTATTTTTTTAGTTAAAATTCAACTGCCATAGCTTCGTACTTTTTATATTACCACGTTCGATGGAACTAATTTCCAAAGTTTGCCGTTCCAGAGGTATATCCAAAATGCGATTGTAGAAGGTGGATGACTCACAAAATCAACAGGTTGGCTGCCGCATCAAGTTCCTGATACCGAGCTGCTGCGAAAATGCCATCGCATGTACGCGGTATTTGCTGTTTGAAGCAGAACTCAGCGTTCTGTTTGACATTTGCAATATGCGTCATGTTTGTAATTGATTCGTTGATATAAAAATAAACGGCAAACGGATCGGGTCAGTATACAAAGAGTTTTGGCAAAAGGAACGTTGCAAACGGTACATGATAAATAGGGCTCTTTTATAATCATCTTAAAGGAAATCATTTTCCAAATAGGTGCAAACTCGTTCTTCGACTAACCAATAGAATAATACCAACGTTTTGGTGGTTTTGTTTTCCATAATTTTACATGATTTGTTGCATGATTTCGTAGCGGAAGAAGATGATCAAGCCTGCCTTAGCTAAGCATTAGTTTCAACAAGGCCGTAAAATATGCCAACAGCCCGTGCAACAAAGGCATTATTGGATTATTACCAAAATACGGCAATATCAAGTAGGTTGTTTGCGCCGTTCCTAATAAAAAAAAGAGGGTTGTTCTATGAATTTGTCTTTGAACCAGTCTTTCACTACTGAGGTAAAACAAATATGATAATAAAACATTCACTTTTGAGCAAATTAGAACCAACATTCGCCGGGAAAGCGATAGGAATCAATCCGTAACAGTGTTGCATCAATGTTTGTAAAATATGTACAGAGCGCAATTGGTGTCCTTCTGGTTATACGGTTAGTTAAAAAATATGTTTTTTATATATTTTTGTTCTCCATTCCTCCATTTAACATTATAAAATTTTGGACGTCTGTTTCATACGTCGTTTTTTATTCTACTTTAGTACGTATCCCTCTAGCAGCTAGGTTCTAAAAACATCGCAAACTTACATTGTAAACATAACATTTAAATCATTGCCTCGAAAAGGTTCCGTAGCTTTGCGGCATGGGAAAAAAAAAACGGGAAACTGACGTGCACGTACGGTTGATCTTCGCTGGTACGCTAGGTAAATTATGCTATCTCTTTGCATACACACATCCCGCTTGATTGCGCCGTATCGCTTCGCTTAATCAGAAGCGAAACCACCCTCCTGCCCACCCCCGCAGGTGGTGTCCACAACCGGGTCGGTGTCGAGCGCGATGCTCGTTTACATATAAATTGCAACAAGTTTCTCAACAAGGATCCACAAATTATCCGCCCCGTCGCGGTTCCAGCAAGCGTGCACAATTATTTAGCCTCTTCGTATACCTTCGACAACAATCGACACAATATTACACCGTCGTTAACAAGCGGGTCATAACATGCAATTCCAACCGAAGCTGGGTCGGTGGCATCCCGTTCCGTTGTCACCGCAAACCCTCACCTTCGTACATGGGCAAATTATTGGAACCGAATTCAATTGACCCGAAGTCGAACCCCTTTCCCCTCTCCGCCTGCGGCCGCGGACAAATCTTATCCGGAACGCCGTTGCAGCATAGCAGCGCAGCCTAGCTTGGCATAAACACGAAAGCCTAAGGCGCATCGTCGGTAACGGCTTATTGCCATCGTGTGGTTTATTTATGCAAATATTATGCAAATATTTGGCTTTCCTTTGCTCCAGTGCGCAGCATCGGTGAAATACAAATAAGGCGTTTAAAGCCCCATCTCGCTGGTCACCACCGCCCCGCTACCGACGATTACAGTGACTGCAGTTTGAGGCGATACACGAAGATTGTCACGTTTTTTGTTTTTGTTTATTCATCACGCTGTTCAATTTTCATTCGCGCTACCTCAGTGCATTTAATTTTCCTGCCGCCCATCTTGCCGGTGACGGAAAAGTTATGCCTACGTGTGGTCCCGGTGGTAGGTTGATCGTGCGATCGATCGATCGATCGGTTATTTTTATCAGCCCTCGTCCGTGTGTAATCAAATTTTCGACTGCACCATTACACTGATGGTGGCGGTTATGTGAGAGATTGAAAAATCCGGTAAATGATGGGTGCTTACACGGCGGGCATATTGGAAAACGATCGATCAACTGTTATGGTTTTCTTTTAAGAATTACTCAAGCCAGCAAGTCATTATTCTGACCGAATAAACGCACGAATTGTCGAACTATGTTTGATGTATATAAGGCCAAAATACATACTGTTTAACGAATCACATTGCAAACCTAAAAAGTATATAAATGCAAGCAACCAAAAATAAAAGTACAGGTTTATAATAACTGGTACTATAATGAGATCGACAATGCCGTTGTTTTTATTTTTATTTTTTGTATTTTTTTTTATTACGATCTATATTTTTATTACTCTCGGCAGTGTTTCACTTGGAGTCATGTCTTCCCCTATCACTTTTCAAATTCAGTTCATATTATTTTGAATCAAGTTTATCAACTCACACTGATTGTCTTTGAATTCAACTCTTTTGAACACACAGTGCAATAGTGTTTAGTTAACCTTACTTTAAAATGCTCAAAATCTCATCGCATCATGAATCACGCCATTGTTGTCCAACGCCATGAAATTGTATCTGAAGATAACAACATCTTATCTCTAGCCACGCGTACGATAGCGGTAGGTGGTGTATCCCAGTGTATCTAACCATTTCTCGTTTCCCATACGTACATTCCAGTTGGATTCCCAATTTTAATCTTCTTCCTGGTTGGTGACCCATTCAAGCGCGGGTTCTTCTGCGACGATGAATCACTGATGCATCCGTTCCACGACTCAACCGTTACGGTAAGATGAAAATTGACACGAATAAGTTCTCACCTCCGCTGGTGTAACGTTCAACAAATTGTATTACGAATATTTCTTTCTTTTTCTCTGACGCTCCCTCCAGAACTGGATGCTTTACATCATCGGCATCGCACTCCCGGTAATTGTGGTAAGTTTCGACACCGAACAGCTTTCTCTCGGCAATTGTTTTTCTTCGCTTCGCCCAACCGATGCAGTAGGCATTGTGTTTTTGGCTGCTGTGTGACGACAGTAGCTTTGGGAAACCGTTCGCGCACCGCTGAGTTCCGATAATTTATGGCCCGTTCCAGCGCCGATCGTTAATTACTTTAACCGGTCGTAAAGAGCGATCGTAGTAGACAAACTCAACCCTCGCTCCGATATGCCTCGCATCGTTTGTCGATATTTATTTGTTCGTGGCCGTCGCTCGCCGTGTTAATGTAATAAGTCGCATCTCGGAGTTCAACGTTCGTATGCGGTGCTTCGCTCAATGCAGCAGGCAGGGTTAGGGGCGTGCGGTGGGCTCGTAGGCTTAAGTGGGACATATGCACGACGACCGGATCGAGAAGACGATGCCTGTTATGCTGGTGGAAGAGCAAACATGAATGAATGAAAAAAAAGCGTCAAACAAAACGTTCTAAACTACCCACAACACTAAACCGTAAGTGAGGACAGGGAGGCATCGGGAGGAAGAAATTTGTTAAAACGTGATACAGTCGCGTGATTGTGTGAAGAAAAAAAGGTTCATGAGGCGTGCCGCAGACATTTTGAAACCGAGTCCGAGTGCGCAGAGCGGTTTACAGCACCAGCGTCAGGTTGTTGTTTGTTTGGATGACGGTTTTGCTGTTCCGTTCCATCGTCTTTGATGCACCGATTTCTCCTCCTGCACCAACTTGATTAGTATTTTAAATTTGTTTCCTCGATTTTCTCTTTCAGAAAGCGAGACAAATTACTGCTTTTTTTCTCAACCAATTTACGGATAGTGCAATATTCAGCACGAGAATTAAAAAGGCCAAACAATCGGGACTCGTATTGTTTCGTTATCGTTTTTTTTAATTCTATACCGAATCGCTGAAATTGGCTGTTTATTTGAGACGCTATAACGAGGTACAGGATAGAAATTCGTAAAACTAATCAATGGCAAATTTTCACAACCGTTTTTACAACGTTCCATTGAAAGATTCCTTGCTCGTAAACTGTGTATTTAAAAAAAAATATTGTAAAATAAAATTCGAGAGAAGATATTTCGCGGGAAACAAATGTGAACAGATCCACTACGACGTCAGAGGCCCTTACTGAGGCATCAAAGAAATCACAGGCACGAGACAGTGCTCTGTTTTATTGCCTCTTCACAGTCACGGTCATGGTCACGCTTCGCACTGGAAGCATAATCGAGCGAATTTAGAAATTTGCCATGGCAGCAGTTCCTCGAACTGGGTTTTACGCCTACCCAACAAGCAGCGGGCGAGAATCAGAATACGCTGCTGTTTCATTACAAATTATGCAGTTTTGGGAAGAAGAGACGAATAGTACGAATCAAACCGAACCAGCATCCTTCGCTGGAGACAGGCAACATACGGTAAAGGCTTTCAGATAGAAGGGCTCCCATCGAAAGCAAGTGGATCGTGTAGGGATTAGTCTTCAGACCTTTGTTTTAACGTAACGATGATGCCCGTGCATCGTCGTTTTCATGCTTGCCTCGCCGTACGTGGTTGAATGGGATTCTACGAGCATTCCTTTACCGCCGTTCTGCTTTGATTTCCATAAAGATACCGACCAGCTCAACGGAGCACGCAGGCGACCCTACCGAGTGGATAAGCCCTTTTTGTGGCTTTGCTATAGTTTTCCCTTGTTTCGTCGTCGTCGTCGTTGTCATCGCTTCGCTTTCACGGCATCGACGATGTTGGCGGAAAACTGGTTCCCGATAAATTAGACAGTTTCCGTGTGGTTTTCCCTTCCCCGCATGCATACCCGCGTGGGCTCGGGTTGCGCCTTGCATCATTAACAACCGCTGACGCCTTTCGTCGCCTAGCTCGAAAAATTTATGCAGCGCTTACGGATCGTTCTTTTTATAACATCTTTAACACAACACAACCACGACCGCAACCCACAGAGAGCCTACGGCCAGCGACCGATAAAAACTCATCGATGGGCCTTGAGTGAATAGCCACTCGTTTTAGGGAGTCGGCTCAGTACGTGGTGGTTTTGGGAAGGGTTCAGGATGGGAACGTGCCGAGTCAAAACGTTACCTTTCTTACCACATCCAGGCGTGTGAAATCGATAATTAGTATTCAAGTTTTGGGTTTAAATTTAGCGTGCGGAGCATTCTTTTGATAATCCCTTCAACAAAGCGCTTTGTTGTCGTGCTTGCTGTTGTACATCAAGATTCATGCTATGCAAATTTCGGTATTTCATTATCAGATGCGGGTTTCTAATCCAAATAAAAAAGATATCGTCGAATATATCATTCACCTGAAGAAACTGGATCTGTAACATGTAGGAGAAACCAGAAAAGAGGTAATAGACAAATATTAAATCTAAATGAATGTATTTCTGCTTTACTTTTCAAATCGACATAAATGTTGTTGTATGCAAGTTTTCAGGGAAATATAGGTTCAAAGCCTGCTTTCTTTTTCTTTGATCTCATAAAATGTTTCCCAACAAGCTAATAGTATTTTATTCTAGAAACGGTATAATTTATGCCTACTCTTCGTTTACGTCATATTGTGACTTAAGTGTGAAAAATAACACCCGTTCAAAAGCATTGTTCAGAAAGGGAAATAAAATATTTTCCTCACTATTATCGTCGGCGCAACCACCGTAGCAAATCGATAATCTTTCTTTCCGCCGCCATTTATCATTGATTTAAATGATGCCTTACAGTTCATTTCTGCGTGCCGCACCGCCGTACTGGACACGATGGAACCGGCGTACCATCAATGGAAAGCCGCTTTCTTCCGCTCCTTCCGCCTCCCGTGGATCTGAAAACCGTAGCGAAATGTGTCTCCAATTCGTTTTTGCTTCTACGGGCCGGGCATCATAAAGTACGGGCCGGCGTACGCCTCCTTCACGTCAGCACATCTCGTAGCAAGATCTGCCGGCCGCTCGTTCGAACTAAGCGTCTGCTAGTCCTGCGTGCACAACGCGTTGAACGTGAAACAAATTTATGACCCGCACAAATTTTGCCTCCGAAGCACACCGTTGCGGTACCGTGTACCGTTTGCGGATTGTAATTCCCAGATAAAAAGGCACCAGACCTGGGATAGATGATGGTTCTGACCTGTGTTTCTGTGGCCTGTGTTTCGTGCCTTCTCGCGAACGTAGTCTAGAGCGTTAAAAATGTAAATCATAACGCTGCATTTTGCTTTGTTTAACTCTGCATCATGTCGGTGTCGCCGCATTCGGGCCACTCCTAATCCCGGCTGCTGCTGCTGCTGCTGCTAGGGAGCCCTCTTTCGTTAAGGATGGAATAGTAAACGAGGTACCATGGGGACGTACTGCCGGGTACTGCCCGCATGCTCCCTTCAGCAAAGTGGCGATGGTTTCTAAACGACAGCGCAAATCAGGATGAAAAGGGTTGATAGAAACATTAATCTAATTTACGAAACATGCAGTTAAACGATCATGCTGTTTGATTAGTCCCCGTGAGCGTCCACTCCTGTCAAAAGGGAACCTCTTCGCGTGGAGGTGGAGCTTACACACACACACACACACACACACACACACACACACACACACACACACACACACAGGGAGTTGAAAGATACCATTTGGCTTCAGTTGATTGACCCCAATTCGTTCCATTTCAGCACAAACTAAACGCACTCACACACTCAGGGCTACAGCGCTCAACGTTTAACGCCGTGTAGTTAGAGCAAATGCTGCATCTGGCCGCAGGGTGGAAGACCTTCTCTAAATCATTCCTGTCTACTCTCCGTTACCCAACAGATTATCATCACGGAGCTGTTCAGAGCGCGAACTAAAAAGTCGACCGAAACGCTCTCGCTAAAGGTGTGGAACACGGATATACCCTTCTGGGTCGTGCAGGCGTACAAATCGATCGGGATGTTTGGTTTCGGGGCGGCCGTAAGTCAGCTGCTGACAGACGTCGGAAAATACACGATAGGACGCCTACGGCCACATTTCATTGACGTAAGTAGCTAAAAATTGATCGTAAAGTTTTTTTTTTATTGAACCATTTCGTCTAATTGGTGAAGAATATGGCCCGGGCATGGAGTGTGTTTACTGGTGCGCTGAGCCTTACTTAGCATCGCCCGATGCGGAAGCGAAACTAGCCACCCCGAACGTGGGCAGGCTTTGGAACAAACGATAATAAACTGTCGCTCTCGCGGCGAGCAACACTCCATTAACAACAGGACAAGATGGAAAACAAACAAACGTCTTTCGTGGCGCGCGCCTTCATTCGATTGATCGCGACGAAAGGAAGTGCATTGCGAACTTCCTTTCGTTGTGCCGTCCCTGTACTATCTCTTTTTCCGGTTGCCTCACAGCGTGTGTGGTTCAACATGGACTGGAGCCGCCCTGGAGCTCTTATCACACCCAGTGCCGGCAACTCCGGCGTTTACATGTATCGAGGCTCTCGGCAATGCACAATTCAATTGTTAGTACCAATCGATTGGATGCAGCAAAGCGAAGCGAAAATGTGCACTTTGGAGTGTACTTGTTCGTTTTTGTTTTCATTGACTCAGCACCACCGCCACTCGCCCATTCTTACCTTCACACGCTTTGTTGCTTTAAGAATGCCACTCAAACGTTAAGTAAACGATCACTTTGGACGCGGCTGCTCATCCTATCAATTGTCCCGTGCGACTGCGCACTGCATCATACCGGGGAAGCACGCTAATGAATGAGTGCCCGTACTCCACCGTACTTAATTGCCACTTGGGCAGATACGGTACTGCCTAGACAATACAGTTGGCACATCTATTGCAGCGTGAAATGGCTTAATACGGAGTCAAGCACCTTTTTTTTGAATTAAATGCAGTAGTTTTAAAGCTGTATATTACTATAAACACTCGCAATTCAGCCGGGTAGTTTAACAACTTGCAGTGCTTAACAGTATAATGGAGAAATAGTTCGTCTTTTGTATTGCAAGCATATCTTGATAGTACTTTCCCATACTGTATCCGGTTCAAATCAGTGGGTTGTTCAATGCATTCGGGGTTTAGCTAAAAGTAAAACGTTATCGTTATCGGTCCTATCAGGTGTAACGAGGAATATTGTCACTCCTATCAGACGTATTCAGTGATCCCTTTTTATTGAGTTCGCTTATAACTCGTGGCTAATAATTCATTCGCATTGCGAAAGTGACTTTGTGTGTCTATTGTGTCTAACTCTTTCGTGGCTAATAATTCATTCGCATTGCGGAAGTGACTTTGTGTGACTATTGTGCATTTGCAGACATTGGCAATTTCGGGATGGGAACGCAACCTTCGCGTTGATCTTTTTCTAACTAATCTAAAAATTTCTGATCAAGTGAGCGTGAAAGTGATCGTGCTCCAGTTCGGTATTTCGTTGATGCTCTACCGTTCAATAACCAACGACTGCATGAATAATTCAATTCCCAGATCTTGTTTAAAAAGCTATTTCGATTTGCGTACCAGTTATTTGTTTTATCATTTTTTTTTCTCAGTTTTATTTTTTTTTAATTTTACATCAAAATTTACACGTTCACGTTTTCAATTATTGATTCGAGGATAATGATTGAAGCATTTGTTTGTGGTTCAATAACAGCAAAACAATAAGAATAGGGAAATTTGAACGACTTGCTTTATGGCTATAGGAAAAATGATAATATTTTTAGCATTTTTTTGAATGCGCGCACAATTTAAATTGCGTAGAAAATTGTAAATTAATTCAATACTTACAATTCTAAACAACACACTCAATACAATACAATAACTCCAATAAATATAGATCAAACTCTTTACTCCACGTTGGTTACTCGTGTAAAGCTCTTGGAGGCATTCCTCAGGCATTTTGACGTGGCATCAAGGACCAGCGACCCTATCACTATAGCGCCGAAAAAAATCATGACCAGAGGACTACTAAATTTTTACGATTCGATTTAAGGTTTTCTGTTTTTACGTGTTTATATAATATTTATATAGCTCCATAATGTAAAAAAAACTAATTCGATCAGTTGCATCTAGACCTCGGATGTATATGCTCATTGAAATTGATCACCCCAGCGAGCAAAAGCTTTAGTTAAATACAATAATGCGATATAATACTATAATGACTGGTACTGGTATGCGATATAATACTATAATACTATACTGGTAGTAAAATGTTCGAACGCCTCAATACCTTTACACTTGACTCTACTCTACGGTATGGTCTGTACGGGAATTGGCACTGATTGTGTCGTGTGAGAACAGATAACGCTTCTACAAAACCGATTATTCGATTGAGCATTTACTGAACTTTTTGAGAATAATGCACAGATATAGATTATTCATGTTAATTCTTGCAATTTAAATTCATAACAAGCTAATTCTTTCGACTTTTCTCCATGATTGAAACACATAGTTTTACGCGGTTTTATCGTGCTTGCCACTCGTGCCCATTAGCAGATTCGTTAAGTTAATAATAGGGGGGAGAAAGTTTTACAACACCGACTGGTACGACCGTTGCATCACCCCTTGATTGATGCCAGTTGATGATGGGCCAACAAATGCGTCTTCTCTTTCCATTTCCTAAACCCGGCCGATAATACACATAATGATCGGCGGCATGGCGAACCATTGCAATTAACTGATTAAGATGTTACAGCGGACGTGTACGTACCTATTAGCACTTCATGGCCTTGTTGTTATTGCCCTTGCCCGCAGGTTTGCAGACCCCGGATGCCGGACGGGACCACTTGCACCGATGCCATCAATCAAGGACGATACATAACGGACTTCGTGTGCACCAGCGAGAAATCGTCCGCCCGTATGCTGAAAGAAATGCGCCTATCATTCCCGAGTGGACATTCCAGTTTCTCGATGTACACGCTCATCTTCTGCGCTGTAAGTATGAGGTGCTGTTCGTTGTCACTCGCTCCCGAAACCTCCGCTTTACATCGTTTGCTCTCGTTTCAGATATTCCTGCAAGCCCGCATGAACTGGCGCGGTTCGAAACTGCTGAAGCACTTTTTCCAGTTTCTGCTGATCCTGCTCGCCTGGTACACCTGTCTGAGCCGCATTTCCGATTACAAGCACCACTGGTCCGACGTGCTGGCTGGGGGTGTGCTCGGTGCGACGGTAGCACTCGTGGTATCGAACTTCTGCACCGACCTGTTCAGTGCCGCACGTAAACGTACGATGACGGCTTCCACCCTGCCGCAGACGCGCTACGAGCTTAGCCCGAACCACACGCATGGGAATGGCAACTGAGCGGAATGAATCCAGTGCAATTTTCATGTTCATCACGATCATCCGTTCGCCGGGCAGCCGTCCCGCCGAACCTGAACTTCAAGTTCCTTGCCAAATTGGGGAGGGAAGTGAGCATCTAATGCATTCTCGCTGCACCTCGAGGTGGTTCCGTCGCTCAGCTATCGCATCCGGCGTCGCAACTGCTTTTGCTACCGAAACCCCTCACGGGAATGCGCGACTGTAGTGAGAAACTAATTTATTACGTTTAACTCGTTAAGCTTTCTAGATAGTGTGTAGGCAATTATTTTAACATTCTTTCTAAACAGCAGTAACACCGATCTACTGCAAGAACAAGACTAAAGGGCCAACTAAGGAAAAGACACGAACAAACACACACATACAAACATACACATCCCATATACTATTATTCAATGAATTTGGTTACTGTTTCGTCAGTGGCCAAGAACGAATTTTCCAAAATTAATGGCTGCTCTCGGTAAGATACGATTTGCATAGTGTTTACTATTAGAGCTACATAGAAAATGGTTGTATTTTTTATTAAATAATTAGACTCAATAACATTTATCTGTAATCGTAACGTATCGAATGATAATAAATCAAAAATGCTATATATTTTTAAACGGCATTGTTCGTTTGAAAGGAACTTCGTGTTTTTTGGTGAACGTATTCATCATATGTTAATGTTTGTAAGTTGGATTTTTTCCTTTTTTTCAACGAATGAACGGTACCACATTGTAGGTAACAATATGGGTTATTTTTTTTTAATATTTGTTTTTTTCTGATGTATTTTAAATTAAAACTGTGTTCGTCGATCACAAAAAATAAACATCAAAATGCAAAGTTCCAGTGTCATCATCATGGCAGTATTTTTGAGTCGTATTCGTCGTATATTGTGTTCTTTCGAGAAGAAAAAAAAAACTATTTCATAGAAATACAAATAAAGTAAATTGTATATTTCTTTAATTCATTTATTTGTACAGAAAGGACCAACAAAAGAAATTCTTCTTAATGAATACATTCTTATTCATAAATAGCCTACCTCATCCTTGTATGTATAATTTTTCTTTTTCTTGTAATTTCTTTTTAATTCTGAATAGATGTTAGAGGTTATACTTTTTTACAACACATCTAAGAAAAGACAGACACGCTATTACGTTCTAAAAATAAAAGATTTAAAGGTTAACTACCGGCATTTGGCAAAGCTGTTCTTGGTGTCTTGGCTGGTCGAAGCTCTTGGGATTTCTTTTCATATTTTTTACAAAAATCGAAGTCCGCATGAACAGAATATACATTATCGCTGGAAGAACGATGAAAGTAACATTATCCTCACCTACTACGTAAGAAAGAAGAGCAATTAGGGTGATATCCTATGGCATCTTTCTGCTTGGCATTTCACGCAGCGAAAGTAGCTACACGGCGAAATTACTACCGAACTTAGTGCTATCTACAAAAACGGAAATATACCAACCAATGCGGTGGTCACTGGCAGCCTAACTTCTCGTAAATTGTAATTTGAAAACCTATACCATTGTATCCGTTTAGCTATTCCTCAGCCTAAAATAGGCAACTTCAGTCATGGATCGACTATGAAATTGCTGTTACAGAACTTAAAGCGGCAAACAAAGCCATTAGATTGTTTTACGCCTGACTCGACGGGGTGCTCGATTGTACTATCAAACATGTTATGTCAATGTTTCGGCACTAAACTGAGTGGGCAAAAATGTAAGCGCCGGCAATTCAGAGGTCAGAGGACGTTATGAAAGAAGAAATTACTGTGCGAAGGTACAATGCTCACCTTTTCATAAACATACTTTGTGTTATTTCGTTTATCGAATTTCGTTTACGACCCATACTCTACCGATATTATCCAGTAGTTTTTCATCCAGGCTGTAAGACGAAGGTATGCTATAACGAACTATGTATCATTCACAATAATAAGTCGTCATTTACGGTACCTAAAAGTAAACTAACCATACTTATTGGAGTCAATAGAATGGTTCCCTGAAATGATAATCATTGCATCGTCTTCGCCCTCGCCTCACGATTGCATCATGGGCACTGCTACGGATTATACGTGGCTTTAATTCATCCTTCAGACCTATACGACTTCTTCATCTCCCTTTCTAACGTCCACTTTCGTTTCCATTTACCTTCTCTGTTGCCTCCTAATCCCATCTTTTTGATTTGCTTTTTGCTTTTTGTTGTGCAGCTTTTAGTGGGCAAAATGTATGTTTGATTAAGTAAATAAAACGATGCCCAAGATATAGATTATATGGGCTACTAATCAACACCTAGTGATAAGTACACTTGAACTCCATGCAATTACTCTAAAAGGGGTTCTGGGGGTTTCAAAGATCACCGCTTATCATAGCTTCCTTCCTTTAGAATGCCAATTATCGTTCAACTCATCACTACTCTCAGAATACAATACATTCATCAACGATTAATTGAATGTTTATCATATGACAGAAATAGGAGATCGCTAAGAAATAGCTCAGTTCCCGACATATTTGGTAATGCTCTGCAATTCGTCGAACACGACATTAGACACAAACAAACCTTTATTGTCATGTGGTAGTGCACCGTCAGACATTGACCACAAACACGCGAACACTACAAAAACGAACCAGTTTGGTTTTGTCGGTTATGTGTGATTCACACCTCGTTCAAGGTTTAAACTTGATAATATGTTGCAAAATAACGTCACAAATCTTTACTTACGCGTATAAAGTTATTGTGTTTAATAACAGTACCATTTATGTTGAGTAAAAAATGGTGAAATTTTACAAAAATATTGCACAAAATATGTTCGGTTGACAGTTTTGCAGAAATGCCGTCACTGGTACGGGTGCGGATTTCAACGGCTCGTGAAGGCTACCCAAGTGCTCTATACTCTAGTCTTACTCTTCACTCACGTTCTTGGCGTTCAGAACGGTAACATGTCACTCCACAGATTTGAGCTTGGGTATACAGGGGATCCCATCCCCTTGGGAAGATGGAAAGCATGGCTAATTTGACATGGCTCTCAACGTCTGCTACTATGTTAAATCCTAATAAGTCCTTCCTAAGGGCTCTAAAAATATAGGAACGCACGTGCCGGCGACTCAGGTGGCTAAAGGAGAGGACTTGAAAGCCACCTTCAGTACTACTCAAACTAATGGACACCTTAAGTTTCATCAATATCGGAACAATCATGACTAATCTACGCTACGGTAAAGGTTTCAGATGAAATGAAAGCCCGCGGTTTTCTGGTAGAGCACTTCAAGAGGTTCGCTGGAAAGGAGTAATAGAGCGCGATTATCGTAGAGATTGCTTGATGAATTGCATGAACTCGGCACGGCGTTCCTGGTGATGGGTGCTATGCGGAAAACAGTGGCCGATCAGTAACCGGATGGGCAGGTTGAGAATACGAGGCAGTGTCTTCAACCTGAGCATTATTAATGTGCATCATCCGCACCTTGCGAGCACCAATAACGAAAAGGACTGGTTATAAGCGCAGCTGGAAAGAGAGTACGATCACTGCCCTTCATACGACGTGAAGATTGTCATCGGAGATTTCAATGCTTAGGTCGGATGGGAGGAGGCATATCAGCCTACGAGTGGTAGTTAGATCGTCCAGTAGTTGGTAAACGGCAACGGTCATTAACTTTCTACCAATTGGATACATCTGTTGATATATGTCAGTATGTAGACAGGTTAGATTACCCCAAGTTAACTTCAGCACACTTATTTACTTACTTTTCGGTGTATTACAGTTAGCATGCACGTTGTCTAAGGCAGCGTTCTGTCACCACTCGAACAAAACAAACAAGACACCCAAGTTCGATAAGATGTTCTGGCAGATGTCTGTTGGAATTATCATTTTGGACAACAAAACAATCCAGATTTAATGAAATACGGTATCTTCGGATAGTATCGGAAATACGGAAATCAAAAACGTTTAACAGTTTAAACAGTTTAACAGTATTTTTTTTCACGATTGTAAACAAACACGGCTTGTTTGATACCCTGTTTGTTTTATTTGTTCGAAGCTGTCTGACGGAGCCCCTTCATATGATTATATGGGTTTGTTCGTGTCTAATGTCTTGTTCGAGAGGTGACCGAGCGCTGCCTAACGCGAAGCGTGCTGCAACGCTCTGGGTGTGAAGACGAAGAATCCATTCCAATGGAAGTTGATTCCATTGGACACAACAGCACTCACTCTTTTCATACCACATTTGACGCCCAGTATTCTAATCTACTGGTCCTATAAGTATGCAGCAATACCTTAAACGATGAACATTTTCATAATAAATATAATAGAATGTAATAAATAAATTACACTAGCAAGGAATAAATGTTCAGAAGGTGGCAAACATAATTGCGATATAATGCTTTATACTTGAAACAAAAAAAAAACATACTTGAAAATACTCCGCTCGGTGATATACTATTGTTCGCACTAGACATCACAGCAGTGATCCCTAAAAAAAAAACAATGGAAAAATGTATTTATTTTACTGTGGTACATTACACATTTGTTCAATTAGAACGTGAAAATGAAAATACCTTATCATTTATTGAAAGTCTTTCGAGTGCACATGATGAAACTACTCGAAAGTGTGGAAAAATTTACAGTCGTACCACCAGCGACTATAGGAAAAACAATAAAAAATAATTTAGAAAAATCTTAATTAGCAAATCCAAATTATTGTGTAGTGTTGTGCGTTAAAAATATCAGTTTAGGACAATTTATTTTCAAAAAATATGAACATGAAAAGCGTTAAAGTTACTGATAGTAATTAGATGATTACTATTTGAATTATGACTTAAATAATGTAGCTAAGAAAATTAGACTGCGTCGACTGTTCTATAATTCGCTAACACTATTCGAATAAATCTGACAGAAAATACTGAGATCAAAATGATAACACAGCCATTAATGCTTTTGCTTGCTAAAAATGATTCACAATGTTGTGTCTGGAATAAAAAAAAAAGTAAAAATCAACTAAGTTTTACTAGAGATCCGTGTGCTTATAAATTAAATTGTTCCGATGAAAGTACAATAATTAGATTACATGCCCCAATTGGACCACTTACCTTACCTTATAAATAAACGAAACAGGAACTGGCAGCACGGTCGCTGTCAACAGTAAATTTAAAGTAGATGACAGTAGCATGCAAGACTCAATAAAGAGAGCGAGTGTGTGAACAATTTGAAGTAAGAAGTAAATTACAAGCAAACAAGGGTTAAAACATTTCTACCGTTTGCATCAACAAAGCATATTGAACTAATTATACTGGAGCAGCACAAAATTACCACATAGAATGTCTTAATCGATTGCGTAAATAAATGCCACGTTTGTATCACATTAAAACTCTACTTACCAGTATTTCGAATGGGTTTTACACCCTTAGCTGGTTAATTCTTTTTTTCCTGGGCGTTGACGTTCTACATCGAAACCGGTGAAACGGTCCAAAGTCCAAACACCTTGGCCGATAGTAGCTTTTTCGCAGTTTATCTCATTCGGGAGCAGTGGTAATGGAAATGAACTTCTTAGGTAATGGAAATGACCTGTAATGAGCCAAACGATCTGAAACCAACTGACGGTATCGTATCAATAGTTCAATGCTAGATTAGAGACGTATTCGTTTTTTTTATCTAATCGCTAGGCCAACTTATACTTCTTCCTCACGATAAGCAAAAACCTCCGTTTTGGCAATGAATGCTTTTTTCACTGTATCTACTGAAACGTCTTACTAACGTATGTGGTAAATAATTTTATTGATAGTGGTCGATGGTGGTCTAACGATAACTGTTAGGAAACGGCGAAGAATAAAATGAACAACAGGGTCCTTGCCAACCTTGCTTTATTGCGTGCCTCTTAGCCTGTTTATTACAGTTTCCAAATCACCCCAAAAATAGCGATTTTCCTTCGTTCTGCTTTTTACAAGCATGCTTTCTCGTCTTCGTCTTGTCGTCGTGCGTCTTGTTCGTCCGTTCAGAACCTTACAACAGCTCCGAACATTGTCCCCCCAAGTTTATCGCAGTTGGTAATTTTATTAGGTGACGTTGCACTTCCTGCCAGTCTAAACCAGCTACTATTCACGCGTTAGCGTCGCGGTTTCGTTTATAGATAAGTCAACGTCTAAAATCGGTAATTTGTGTGCGGGTCTTATCTATGTTCGCGATTTCCGCGGTCCCTTGACAAACTTGCCCATCTTTTGCAATGATTACTGATTTGATACGTCCTTTCGGCCAACAATTTCTGGGAAATGTCTAACACACATGCAGAAACAGGTAGTAACGACTGGTAGAATTTGTTGAGATATTGTGCAGAAAACTAATCGGTGTTGCACTTCGATACACTGTGCTTCCAAGGATACACTACATCACCTTTGGCCAAAGATTTTTCGTACAAAAAATTATTTAAATTTGGTAAGTATTCTACTGTTTCATTTATTTCATGTTTTTGAAACCTACATAATTGGTTTCTATTTCAGTTTACTTCTACTAGTGGTTAATACCTTTACTAATCTTGCACAACCACTCACATCTAGATGTCCGGAGCCGTTTTAACATTATAAATATGCCGGAGAAAAAAACTTGCGATTTATGGTGCTACTAGGAGTAGGTAGAGGCAACAAGTAAGATGCGCTTTATCATCATGCTGTATCGAGAGTCTCAGCGAGAACAACGCAACGCAAGGCACCAAGAACGAAGGAGGACCATGGCGACAATTCACCCGGAGGAACAACCATCACGCACGCTGGCGGATGACATCGAGGCAGCAAACCAAGGGGTAGAGACTGCACTGCGCGCGCTGGAAACAGGCGAGAGGCGACCCCAGCAAGCCAGCCCACGTACCAGCAGCCAGTTCTCCGGATCTGGCCGCTAACGCGGCTTCACAACACGGTTCCCCCTTCATCGAGGAAGAAGACTAGGTTCAGTATCGACCTAGCCTCAACAAGGAGTAAACTAGCATTAATACTGCATGCTCCTTATACATGAGCGCGTCCTAATTCTAATTTGTCCTAAGATCTAATTTAAGGTTGTAAATATTGTAGTAGGTAGTTTAGAATAGGAACTCGATTTTAAGGACAAGCGGAAAATGCAAGGCCAGTGGCCAATCACTCGGGGGCACTGCCGCTGGCCAGCCGATCGATAACTTTATGTAACTTAGTTAGTAAATTATCCTGAAAAACAAAAACAAATCTGTAAACGCGGGCGTACGGGATGCCAGAATAATTATCAAAAAAAAATATATATAGAATGGAGGTATAACATTTTTATACCTCTATTGAGAAGAACATATTGCTTGGAAGCGGATGGCACTGAGCGGATGTTTGTTTAATTTCGCAGCTCGCCGTTTTTGACTTCCTTTCCATGCGCGTCGATCTGCGGGTCTGCTCTGTTTCTAACGCAGTGTCCTCACAATAAGGCCATCAGCCTTACTCTGCACTCGCTCCCATGGTATCGCGTCACCTGCCTCATGGATGCACCTTCGAGTAACTTTTTCCGACGGGCTTCCAGGTCAGCACAATGTAAATTCCCGGGGTAAAATTATGCAAAAGCTTTTTTTATCTTTATACTACTCGCAAACTGAACCGAAAAGAAGGGATTTTTTTAAATAGGGCACTAATATACCATAATTTTCAGTCTGAAATCTTTCATCTAATTCGTTGAGTCAGGCCAGGTGAGAGCGGCATCGCGCACTGCTGGTCTCGTCACAGCGGCTTCATCCTTATTTTGCGTACATTGCTATGATTGCTGGTGATTCTCCATTGCACTTCACTTGCACTTATCACACGCACTTGCGGTAACAGATTTGCCGGATTAATTTTATCGCCGTCAATTTTCTTCAACTGAGCCAAAGGGAGCAAGCGCTTCATCCTTCACAATTATTTTCGGTTCGGGTTGGCGCGCGAATTCGAATTCGGTATGGCGCACACACATGCGCATGGGGCTAGTTACGCTCGACAGCGTGTGTAACTGTCCATTAGACACTGCCGGGGCAGCTGTAGGTGTTGTGGTCAGGACGCAGCCATGACTTACGCAGCCCAACTACTCGCTCAGCGCCGTCTGGTAACTGACAGTACACAAAGTGGAAGTGGTGTTCGACGTGAGTTTTTCTGCTGTACCTAAACACAAAGGGAGATGCTTTCTTTCTCCCTGCGATAGGCGCTAGTGAGCGACTTTAGAGATTCCCATTTGGTATGCATAGATATTTTTGTTTTGGTTTGAAACATGTTGCAACATGTTATTTAGAATATATTTCATTTATTTCAAAGAAAATTAAAATATTCAATTATGTTTTTAATATTTAAAAAATGGATACAATTGGGGTAAGTGTATACCGGGAATGGTGACAAGTTGGCCAAGATGAAGGTTTTTGTAATGCATTAATGCATTTAATAAAATGCGAAATCACAGCGCGCAAAACATGTAAAAAAGATTTTTAAAATGCTCATCCGATTATTTTTAATTATATAAGTTCAATTCTCCTTTCAACTGCATTTTTTAAGTTGCGTTAAGAGCTAAGTGCTTAAGTACGAATGTATTTTTAAGAATGGCTCTGTATGATAATTGCTTTCATTTTTATTAAACCCGCAGAAATGAAAATGAATATAAAGTGAAAAAACCACAATCTATTCTCCTTACATTGGATGAGTACATAAACTCTTTTCTGTAATATTAACCGTAATACAAACCGTAGATTATAAAGCTGTAAGGTACTTATACTGTTAACCGTTTCGTTAAGTTATGCAGACTATTACATGTTCAATGATAACCGTTCATCAATGCAAGAAAGGAGAATCTTTTCTTCGCTTCTTCTTCTTCGGAAGGGTTTACTATGTTCTGCATTGCGTCACCGTGCTGAAAATGTTGGCTTCTCATGCTGTGCTTGCGCCGTGGCGCCTGTAAATGGCTAGACTGTACTTTCGTATCTGCCAGACGAATGCTTTCATTACCAGCGACGCCGCCCGGGGTTGGTCATGCAAAAATTACCATCTTACCCCAAACGCTGTCGGTTAGGAATTTACATGCCCGGTCGGCACGATCGGAACAGAGAAAACAGCGATTCCAGGCGATATGAACCAGTGTAGAAGCATTTCCGGCGTTTTTTATGTATACCTTCCAATCAGAAGCGCGACAGACAGATGAAGGTCAGGTGTCTCCAGAAGACAAGAACACGGGTAACGCAAAAAGGCGTTGGATGCCGCAGATCTAGAACCTACCGATATCTTGTCAACATCGGGAGCGCTCCCTATCTAATTGTACGGAATGGGGCACAGCTATCTTATCGAAGATATCGGTACGGTTCGGTGTCAAAAAAGAAAAGGTAGCTGGTTCGGTTCTCGGAGCCCTTTTCCTGTACCACTTTTTGCTCCGTCCCATGTGATATATAATCATCTTCGGCTGCGTACCGATCATTCAGTTCCATTCGTTTGCCCATCCTCGAAACAACTGCAGCAAATCCGGTCGGAAGTTTTCCAAACACCCACGAACGCCCAGCCGCAAAATTATGAAGGGTAAGGTTGAGAACGCACAATCGGCGACAGCAGTGTGCCAGCAGTCCGGATATTAACTGCGATCGTTTGAACCCGTTCTAGTCCTTCTGTTCCTTGCCGCCCTCGCGCTGTTCGTTGCACTCGCCTATGGCCAGTGCGTCCGCGACGATACTGATGGTCAGCCGCTGTGCAATGCTGAGGAAGTGACGGCTCGTCTGTGGCGCAACAACTGGGACCCGACCGCGTACTGGGAGTGCGAAACCGCCAACACCCCAGCCACATACCGCCGCTGCCCCACCGAGGGCATGTTCAACGGTGTCACCCGCACCTGCATTAACTGGTTCGACTGGGAGTGGACCCCGACCTGCAAGCCGCCAAGCCGCTTGTAAGCCGCCCCACCCCTCAATTAGCCACTATGGCCGACCGAATTAGTATGTAGTTGTTTCCTCTCCAACACCTCCTCTCCTGCTTAATGCAATTCAATTCACATTCCCACCCCCGCCGGACCGTCATCCCACGCTCGTCCTTCGAAATTATGGCAAGCGGTAAAAGTGTCGCGGGAAGCGGAAGATGGGGGAGAAGGTAATACGAGACCACAAGACCAAGACTCTGTATTTGCAAAACGTATTACACCTCGACAATCCCGGCAAACAAATAAAAAGGCTGTAGAGTTTAGAGTGCCAATTAAAAAAAATACACATACACACACAAAAAGTTTTAATGTTACCCTACCTCGCTGGGGTGGAGTTCTTGGGAAAGAATTAGAAAATAAACGCTCTACGAAGTGGCGTTTGATATCGATAATTATCAAATTGACCAGAACCTGATTGTGCGTTCTTGTAGTTTGTAGCTTGTCCGCGGGACATGCGTTTCAGTCTAGAACACACTTTGGAGTAATGAAATGTCTGTCAAACGAAAGCGATGTGGTTTCGATGTCAGCAGTTGATTGGAAGAGATACGAACAAGTTTACTCACAGGTTGTTGATATGACAACCAAATAAAGCCAGAACAGACGGAGGGATGGGATATCAGAACATACACAAAAATAGAAACAGGAAAAAATTCGTTCATGCCTTCCCCTCCCCCGATCAGATGTTACAATTTCCCTAGAAAACATATCAAATCAACTACGCACAGGGAAACACATCCAAACATGCTAGCGTCAATCATTGGTCAACGGGTTTTTATTTTAGTTTTTTTTTCTATGACTCGATACATGCTGCTGCTCAATTTGAGCGGTACCGCATACAACTCTAATATAACCTATTAAAAATGGTGCATATTTTTATACAAACAAAACTGATAATGCAATTCGGCAGCGGCATATGTTAAATAAAGGCTCTTACGATTTTTTGTCGTGAGAAACACGATAAATATGGACTGCGGTACACAGAAAACCTCACAATTGCAATAAAATCTAGGGACGCAACATCCACCTGAATGCTGCGGTTTTAGTAGTTGGGCCCTGTGTCATTCATTTCGAACAGTAATTGCGCTACCGTGCGGCTCGATTCCACGTTGCTCAACGCTACACCTGCAAGGTGCGATTCGTACCGGCGGAGGCTTCTGTGGATGGGAGCGATAACGTTCAAAAGAAGTTTTATTTAAAACAAGTTCTTAGATCGGAATAGCTTTGCCGTACTTACCTTCTGGCAGAAGTTGTGTACACCACGAGATTGCGCAGAATAAGTGCGGACGTAAGGCGAATACTTTTCGTAACAGGACCTTCCATTTCATCCTATTGGCGATTGTTGATGAAAGTAAGAAAAAAGCAAAATAAAAGTTATAATTTTGATTAAGAAATGTCTTCATTATATACAGTGGTATTCAAAATTAACACTGATAAAAGCACTGGAGTTGGTTCTGAATTTCTGAATTTTACAGAAATTTTCTAAAAGAAATGATGAGAAATCGTTTACCATTTTCGAAGTGACACATCAGGAGATGGACTTAAACCAGCGATGAGGGATTCATTGTTTTAAAAGTTTTTTTTAAATTTGACATCATCATTTGCCGAAAGAAACAAGGTTTTTACACCAAACAGGAATAGTTAATGACCCTATTTTCCTGGCAAAAAATTACCCAAAAGAAAACTCCTGGCAAAAGGCGGTTCGAATTGCTTGTGAAGCAGTAGGAGTATTCGGTTCAGCCGAGAGCTAATAAATGTCTTTCAAAATCATGCAATTCAAGTGAATCCAATATAAAGCAAAGAAAATTTCCGAATGTTGTCGCGTTAACAGACAATCCGTTATATCAAAATACATACATCACAAAATAGGAATGCATTAGGTATTAAATCAGTTACAGGTAAGTTCTAAGATCAGATTGCCTGTCGAAACCAAAACCCAAACCATGGGGAAAGAACTGAAATTGAACAACTCCAATAATCACCGTCACTTTTGACGAGGAGGATACGTAAGAGGTAATTTAACAATATTATTATTTGACGGTGGTTCGAAATTTTATACCTATCCCTATCTCATTCATTTAGTGCGCAAACTGTTAGTATTATAGTTAGTGTTAGTGATAGCAAAAAAACGGAAAAACAGCACATTTGCGCGAAAAAGTGTGCAAAACGAACGTTCTTATTATGAACCATTTCGGTTAAATTGATTAACATTTTCTATACTATAAGAAAAATCGACATGGTTAAGTACACAAAACACTAATTGGTTAAGCACGGGTGCAAATTTTCGATGGTTTGTAATATTTACCTGGAATTCTTTAGAGTTCACGTAATCCATCGAATAACGCTTGATGGCATGCATTGCGGCCGGACCGGCGGCGGAAAGTTGACCCGGTCCGTTTGCGATTCCACCGCTTTCTGCCGTCGTACCGCCGCCGGATTCCACTTTGGTGCAAGATGCTGGAACAGGCGAACCACGTTCGACGGAGCTGCCGCTGCCGCTACCGGAACCGGAACCGGTAGCACCTCCTGCAGAACCGTTTGACACGCCAGTAGCGCTATTCGATCCCGCCGTCGATTGACGCACCAGCGTTACCGGGTAGGGTTGGATGGGTTGCGGTGGTCCACCGGCGAGCCTCCTTTGGACGGCTGCCTTAAACGACTGTCGAAATTTGAGATTATTAGAGGGTGAAAAATCAACAAGAAAAAGTAAGCCCCGGGGGCACGGAACACTTACCTCCGATGTGCAGTGACGATCAAGGATGTGCGTCATCAACGAAAATCGTTTGCGCGGCAGATTGTCACACAGGTTCGGCCCGGGACCCCACTGGCAGTAGATGTCCGCCGTCACGTCGACTGTGTCGGGACAGTGAATGGTGCACGCGTGTCGAAACACCTCCGTAGCGGATTGGAATCGCTTCTTCGGGCAGCCGCGCCAATCGCATACCCACGGCCAGCTCGGTTCGACATCTTCCTCTACGATCTTCTGCGGATCCATCGAGGGAATCATTTGTAGGGTTGTGGTGCTGTTAGTTGCACCTGGACCGCCAGCCGCGATCGCAGCCGGTATCGTGATGGTGTTAGCGATGGGTGCACTGGATGCTGGTGGTGTCGACGCGACTGGCTGCGATTGCGTTGCGGTGGATGCAGCGGTAGAGGTGCCGGTGTTTGCCGGGGCACCAGACGGAGGTGTCGCCGGTATCGGTGTAACCGTAATAGACGGTGCTAAGGCCGGTGCCGGTTGTGGCGCTGGTGCAGTGGATTGAGGTGCCACAACCGGTTGGGCAATCGTTGGCGCCTGAGATACAACCGAAGTCGGTGCTACTGCTGTCGCAGAAACGTTTGTTACCGCCGCTTGTCGTTGAACCTGCACTCCGGGTTGATTACTACCAACACCGACCGAAGCAGCCGTAAGTTTCTGCTGAACGACCTGTATGATTTTACCTCCTCCCAGTAGGCCTCCTTGCGGCATCGGACCAGATGGCATGGCAGATACCACGGTCGGTCCAACGTTAGGCACAGGCACTGGCTTAGCCGGTACGATCGACTGCGATAACGAACCCGCCTGTCGTTGCACGGCCATCGGCAGCTGTTGCTGCGTTTGTGGCTGTTTCTGTTGCTGCTGTACGGTGATCATGTGCGAAGAAGACGCTGACTTCACAGCTGTCGTTTGGATCAGGTGTGGCTGCTGCTGTTGTAACACTTTCTGGACTATATGTTGCTGATGGCCACTTGACTGCTGCCCGTGTGCTGGTTGAATGATTTGCTGCTGGATGATCTGAGCTTGTCCCGTCGAGCCACCAACACCGCTACCGCCGTGAGCCTGAAACACGATCTGTTGTGTCGGCTGCTGTATGCTTGGTGTGGTCGAAGGCTGCCCCGCCTGAAGCAGCTGCTGCTGCGGCTGCGGCTGCTGTATGAACTGAATCGTTTGTTGGCCCACTGTACCCGTGCCCGAAATGTTTGCCTGCTGAATGATGTGCTGTTGTTGTGGCAAAACGCCACCGCCAGCGTTTGAAGCCGCGTACGGTTTGATCTGATACGAAGCCCCACCGGCACCCTGCTGTATCGCTTGCATTTGCAGCTGCTGCGGTGGTCCCTCGAAGCTAATCGTATTACCCTGCGCGTTCGTGGTGATGTATATCGGTTTCTTTTCGATGATCGTACCACCACTACCGCCCGCAATCATCGCTTGACCACCGCCGCCTACCTGCATCGTTGTCGGTGCGCTGGACGTGATTATCGTTTGGCCAGCGGAAGACGATGGTCCGGCGTGGCTCACAATCACCTGACGGGGCAGCTGTGTCATGAGGATCTGTTGGCCCTGTTGGTTTAGGAAGATTTTTTGCGTCTGCCCTTGCCCTTGCGGTACACCCACCGGGCTCTGCATTGTCATCTGCGGCATGGCGCTAGCGGTAGCTGATGATGGTTGCTGCTGTTGTACGATAATGATAGTCTTCTGGCCGGTACCACCATGCTGCTGACCTTGCGCTAGTAGCACCGTCTGCTGTAGCTGAGGCTGCGGTTGTGGTTGCTGGGCAACGACATACGTTTGGCCCTGCGGATTCGTGGCAAGGATGTACTGCGTTGGTTGCTGGTGCTGAGTCGCGGTGGATAGTACGGTTGACTGCATGAGTGCTGCGCCCCCGGGTGCGGCCGTTTTTTGTAGTTGCAACGTGTTGGTGCCACTTCCGCTACCACCGCCTAGGTGATGCTGCAGGATAATCGGGACGGTCTGGTAACCGCTTTCGGTTTTTATTGTGGCCGTTGTCTGAGATGTGAGTTGCTGCGGTTGAACAACGCTGCTAGCATTCGCTGCCGTTGGCGCGGAAATGATCATCGGCTGCGCGTTGTTTGGTGTGACGATTATTTGTCGCTGCATCGGCACGGGCATCGCAATCATTTGCTGCTGGGGCTGTTGCTGCTGCTGCTGCTGCTGCTGTTGTTGCAGCTGCTGTTGCTGCAACTGTTGTTGCTGTTGCTGCTTCAACTTGGCCGCTTGTTGCTCAGCCTGAGCCACTTTTAAATCGGCTTCGTCTATCTCCTCGCCCTCCGTTATCGAGCCTGCCAGCTCGGCGTACAGATCAGCCGTTTTTGTGCCACCCTCGATACGCTTTGTCGGTGGTTCCATCGATGTGTCGGTCACTTCAAACTTCCGCTTGATCGTCGTTTCGCCGGCGATAATCATTTCGCCCGGTTTCTTTTCCAGCAGCTCAGAAAGCACCTTGTTCGGCAACAGTGGCTTACCGGACGCAGCTCCAAGGTTCTGTCCGGCAGGCGTTTGACTAAGCGGTGCCAGGGGCGGTGGCGCGTTAAATGGTGTTTCGTGCGGATTTGTTGCCGTTATGACAGTGTTCGTCGGTAGCGTGCCCGGTTTGATGGATATGGTCGAGTTTCCTACCTTGATGTTAGTAAGGTTATTCGGATTATTCGAGGTTACCACGACAGATGGATTGATCGATGCGTTCGGCAGAAGCTTCTGCTCAATCATTTGCTTTTGTTTCTGCATCTGTTGTCTTTGGGCAACCTATTAAATATGTATGGCATAGAAGAGAAAAAAATTGGCAAAACGGCAAAATCTGCAGCTCCGGCGCGCTGTTGGCAATAATGGCGAGCTTTTCAATCACTATCATACATCTAAGTTATTTGTCAAACAACGTACAAACGCATTCACACATGATTTTATAGACAAAGAAACTAGTTTTCACATTCCGTTGTAAGAAAAATAAACGATGCGAATGATTGCTTGCTTGTCTTACGTTAAACATTTTGGGTGCAGAACCAGTATGCTAAAGAAGGGTAAATTGTAAATTAAGTATGCTTATCATAAACGTAAATCATCCAACATAGTCAAATAAGAGAATGAGCGAACTTTATATAATAGAATTATCTATAAAATTACCTATAAGTTACCTATCATTCGACGATTTATAAAGACGAAACCCGTAGAAAATACGATAAAGAAAATTAACAAAATATGGAACAGATTTCGTAGATAACGCTTTTGTCAAATTTTGTGAAAATATTATTCTGCACCTCTACTTTAAACAACATTAAGCAAGATTGTCTATAATTCGCGGTTTAACGCGATTGTGTTAGCTTTGATATTTGCATGCTGGCTAGAAAAAAAAAAAACAAACTTGGCTAGGTTCGTTAAGAAATTAAGGGAACTATAATTAATTTGCAATGCAAGCTTTTAGAAATTGTACTCAAACACACACACACACACACTTTTACGAAAATCAGTATCAACATGCACACACCAAACGCTGAGCAAGTGGTAGAGAAATCTCTTCATCGGTCGAGATGGAAAAACACACATGCTTCTTCTTCTCGAACGAAACGATATTCTACCATGTGCCGTGCGTCTCGCATCCACTCAAGCTCGGGGTCGGTCTCGGTATGTTCTACGTTTGTTAAAGACTAATCGTTACGGTTACCTGATGCACATTAACATTCGGTGCAATCAAACAATTGGTAGTAGGAGAGTTGGTGATGGTAGTAGTGGGCAAACTACTGGAGTAAGGAGCAGCAGCGGCAGCAGCGGCGACAACGGCAGCAGCGGCAACAGCATTGGTGCCAACAGTGCCAGCAGAGAGCGTACTATCGGTGACAGCTGTCGTTACCTTGTTCGCGAGCAGGCTCTTGATTAGTGCCGATGGGTTCGTCGTAGTGGAGCTGATCGTGCCTGATTGGTTCATTATCGTGGTCGTCCCGGTACCAGTCTGTAAGTGCGCACCGGGTCCCGTCGTGCTGTGGATGGCGCCGGCTGGTTGCGGAGAAATGGTTGTCTGATTTACCACGATAACGTTGTTCTTCTGATCCCCGCTGAGCACTTGCTGGAGTAATGGAGACGAAGGTGTGGAGGGTATGTACTGATGTTGTTGCTGCAAAAGATCACAACGAAAATAAGATCACAAACGATCAGCTTTAATCAATGCGTATTTTGGGAAAAGATAACAGTTACATCTAACTGACGAGACGAATAAGTAAGCAAGTAAAGCGACATATCGTTATGGGAAAAAATACCTATACAATAAAAGGAGCTTGGAAATACATCAATAAGGGGGAAAACACGGAGCAAATAAGGATAAAAATGACATGAAACTGAAAAAAAAATCATAAAAAAGCATACAAACGCGAACGAGTTGCGGAGGACTGTGTGCGAACATAAAACAACATATACCAGCGAAAGCGATAACTATGTAACGAAACGGAATGGAATGCATCCTTACGCCAGCCGCCGTTTGATTGATTACCACGCTTTTGCCACCCACTTGCGTGACTATGAATTGCTTGCTAATCGATGTGGACGCTCCTCTCGCTTCAACCAACGTGGGCGACGAGCTGCTGGCGGTGTTAGAAATAAGAGATTTCAACGCTGGCTGTTGTTGCTGGTTGAAGTGTAGAATCGTTTTAGGTGTCATCTGTTGCTGCGGGGAAGGTTTGGCCACCGGATAAGAAATGGTTTTTTGTACGACCGCAACGGACTGGGCGGACTGATGCGGCTTCGCGGAGGTGATGTTGTTGGCACTGCTAGGAGGAGCCAACGTTATAACTGAGGAGGAACGATGTGTCCCGTTACCGGGTGTCTGAGTTTCTTCCACCGTTGGCGTTACTTCGATGGATCGAGTTTCCTGTACCGTTGTCCTGTTCACGATTGAAACAGGATCTACATGACCGGAGCCAAATTCTCGCACGGTAGTAGCATTAGTTGGCGCTGTGATGGTGGTGATGGCTGTGCTTACTTTGATGTGACCATGTTCGTCTTGTTTCATGGCGGAGCTAGTACTAGTACTACCGGTAACCGAGGGATAGTCTACCACAGGTGTCTACAGTATTGGCCACGAATGTAAGGCGCGATGAGCGTAAAATGGAAAAGAGTGTTAAGAATTCGCATCAATGTTTAAGGAAGTTCATATGACAACATGAATTATAGTAAAATCTGTTAGTGACTTATGCTGGCGCTGCATGAATTAGTATTGTTTGTTAGAAACAAAAATGTTGCAATGATTCTTTAAATATGCAGACTATTTGTTTGCAGCAGCATTTGCTGTTTAGTTAAACTAAACGATTGGTGCGGCTACACAAAGTAAGTTCATTTTAATATTGGCATAGAATTTTTCCAAGCAATACGGGCCTGTCCGTCCGCCTCTTCTAAAACAAATAAATAATTTTAAACCTGTTTTATGTTTTTACAATCGCATTTCAAAATTGTGAATGATTGGTTGTTTGTAACAATTGAACCTGCTGTTTTCATTTGTCATATTGAAAATTCCCTTCTTATAGCTTGTTTGCTTGTAATCCTTTCTACTCACCAGCACTGTGCCTTTGTGCACGATCGGCAATGGTTTCGCGCGCAATCGCAATCCTTCATAGAAGTATCCGACCGTTTCGACGCCATTCTGTTCCACCTTCAGCTGTACCGGTCCGACTGTACCACCGAAGACGGCTCGCACGCAGCGTGGAAAGTGCGGCTGTGGCACAATCACCTTCCGGCCGAGCTTACCGTTCGTAGCCAGATACAGCTTGTAGAGTTCTTGCTGATCCATGCGCACTGCCGCCGCTGCTTCGAACGATGCCCGTAACCAAGCGTACGCAAACTGTTCACTTTCCTGCACTTGCTGTTGCTGCATGTGCTTGGCAGCGATTGAATTGGGAGCGGGGTTTTGCACTGCCATGCCCGAAAGTTGATTTGGCATGGATCCGGTGGCGCTTGGGAGGTTTGACGAGGGCAATTGTTGCGGTTGTTGTTGTTGCTGCTGCTGCTGCTGCTGCTGCTGCTGCTGATGATGATGATGATGATGATGATGGTGATGATGTTGTTGATGCTGCTGCTGCTGTTGCTGCTGCTGTTGATGCGTTACAGTCACCACTGGATCAGTACGGGCAATCACGTTCACTGGAATTTGAGGCGAATCGGCTGCAGGTGGTCGTGTTACTGTCACTATTTGCGCTGGGCTATTATTCCCTGCAATCTGACCCTGCGCAGAACCGGATGGTTGAACGGAACCAGCGGAAGGAGGTTGCACTATCTGTTGCGGCTGTTGCTGCATCAGTACCGGGGGCGATGGTATTGGTTTGCTTGCGATCGTCAACGCCGGTACCTTCGGTACGTCGGGTGTAGGATATGTGGTCGTATTATGCGTTACACCCTGCACCTGTCCGCCATCCTTATGGACCGTTAACTGTGCCATTGTGGGAGGGGGAGGATTAGCATGTCCACCGGGTCCGGCCGTGTTTGGATAGTACCCGCCCTGACCCTGATGTTGTGCCACCATGTTGCCGGGAATGGTTTCAACAACACGCATCAGAATGCAAGCGTCCGGACCGTAACTTTGCGCTTCGACCGTCACCAACGACACGAGTGTATCGATCACGCCTCGAATGTGCATGATAGCACTGCACGGTTTCTCTCCCATCGAAGTTAGCGAATAGATACACTCGAGCGTGTATAGAAGCAACATGATGTCGTTCAGACAGAGAAACAGACACATCTGATCGAACAGCTGCTGGTTGAGGCAACGATTCAGGTTCTCCTCATTCGCTTCTTTCTGCGCGATTTTGCTCAGTACCTCCAGGCAGCTGATGATGACACCCCGATCAGCACCCTCCAGCCCTTCCGAGAGCGTCGAAATGAGACATCGTGTCACCTCATCCGATTGCGGATCGTTGATATCGATCTCGTTCGCTACGTTTCCCAGCATGTCGAGACCAAGATGGTGCAGATTGTTCCATCGCGCGTTGGCGCACATGATGAGAAAGCGGATAAAGGTACGATTGCGTCCCAGCACCTGCAAGTTCTCCTCGTTGAAGCTAAGGTTGCGAAAGATGGCTGCTATCTGCAGTACTCGCTGACCGATGTAGTCGTTTGTACCGAGCCCTGTTCCAAGACTAAGGAAGGTACGGAGCGAAGCCGTACTCAAGCTGCCAGTTATAATCTCACTGTCTTGCTCCGCTTCCTCTTCACCTGAACCACATTTTGCATCTAGCTCTTTCTCCTCGTCGTGGTAAATGGCGGCAATAAGGGCGCTGGGATCTTTGCCCATCTTCGCGAAGCAATCCTCCAGCGACAATTCCAATACCTGTGGTTTCTCAAACAGACAATCCTTCCAGAATCGCTGCAACGAGTTCTTGCGAATATTCGAATAGTACTCGTTGAAGGTGTCACGCAACGAGAAGTGATTGAAAACGCCGGCATGTGCTAGCAGCGCGTACAACAACCGAGGACACTTGTCCACCTTCAACGTGTGCTTGTTTTCGTTTGACATAAGCGTGCACACGTTTATCGCAAAATCCTGCTCGTTCGGTAACGGCGAGAGCAACGACAGTATCAGTTTGTCGTATTCAGACGCCCGGTACAGATCTTCCGATAGCTTCAGCGTTGAGCGTAGTCCCTCCGGCACGTTGTGCTGATGGTGATTGTACACGGTCGGTGTCGAGTGAAGCATTCGGATGGACCACCGGCGGTGAAGACGCTTTTCATCATCATCATCTTCGGTCGGATCTTTGTCTTCACCGTGAAAGTTGACGCGCTCGTAGCGGTCCAGAAAGCGGATGTAAATTTGTTTTAGCGCTATTTCGCTGTTTACACACCGCATTGGAAGCTCCAACTCTTCGATCACCTCGTCCCAATCTTCCCGAGCGTTCACCTTCATCCAACCGCCGCGGCCAATTACGATTGAATACAGCTTGTGCAGATCGACATCCTTTCCGCTGATCTTCGGAAGCTTCGAGTACGGTGTTCTACAGGAGGGAAAGAATAATGAAAGCTATATAAACATTGCTCTACCGCTCTATGGATCACCACGCTTACCCATGTTTCTCGTGGAACATCCACAGATCGTTAAGAAAGCTACATTTGTCTTTCTCGAATGTAGGCTTTGCTACATTTCGTCGCAAGTTCTGGGCTTTAGCCGATTCTTTCGGTGTTCCGGCAACACCAACAACACCGGGTGCGGTGACGCTGTTGAAGCTAGCGCCGCTTGCATCATTGGTGCTGTCGTCCACTACCATGGTGGGCAGACTGGTACGTTCTGTTTTCACTGCGTCTGTCGTCATTGCTGCGTTTGCATGTCTATTCACCACAAGAACACTTTTCGCAAATGTTTATTTGTCTACTCTTAGCTAGGAAAATGGCTTTCTTTGTGGGTTGTTTTAGAATTTACACCAACTTTCCGCGGAGAAAAACGAAGCCAAGCGCGATCTCACTTGACAGCCGCTGTCACATGCGCAATGACAGATAAGCTGTCAATTGACATACAAATTTCGAAACATCAACCGACGTGAACAAAGGATCAACGGTAAAGAACGCGCGCATGTTGCGTGTGTTATTTTATATGAAAATAAATTAAATTTCCTTGATTGGTTAGTATAATTTGTTTGGTAAGTGTGAGAAAAATGTGAAGTAGTTTCCGATATTGGTTGTGTGATTAAACGAATCATAGTGATCGCTGACGAAGCTGTATCGGGATAAACATTGCAATGAAAAAACAACAAGTTGTTACACGACATTTTCTTTTCTTGATCTACAGCAAATTTCACATTGTCCCAAAGTAGAATTAAAACTTTTTCAACTGAATTATTGAACAATTTATTTATACGTCGTCGTTTTTGGTAATTTGTTTTAAAATATCGAAAATATGCTTGTTTTCTATTCGTAATTTTGTTTTGTAGTTCTCAGGGCAATGAAACGAGCGCAACCTTCATTTCTAAACGCCATTGAAAACAGCGTTGATCGCCGGAGACGTCCTCGTCCTATCAGTCGTGTTAATCTGGAAAGTTTACTGACTCGTCAATCGTGTATGACTCTGTCGCAGGATCCGCCACTGCCATCCACTGGAGAGATGGATGAGTATACTGAAGAAAACGAGCAGTACGAACAGGACAGTGGCAGCAGTGATGTGAAGGATGAAGAGACGGTCAAGGTGTGTCTTCGTCTGCGTCCGAACAAAAAATCAGCCCCAGGACGTATGATTTTCCATGTAAAGGATAATACTTTGATTGTCCGTTGCCAAGGAGAAAACGTATCATCCTCCACCAAGCACTACACTTTCAGCAACGTGTTCGACGACAAAGTGTCCCAGGCTGAAGTGTTCGATTCCTGTATTCGGCCAGCGATCCGTCCCACATTAGGAGAACCGGGTGCCACCTTCCTGACCTACGGCACGTCCGGGTCGGGTAAAACGTACACGCTACTCGGCAATGAGGAGCAGCCTGGGATTGTACCGCGATCAATTGAACAGATCTACGAGGAGCTGTGCGATAATATTTCGCTCGAGCCCAGTCTGAAGATGGAATCGATGAAACCGATTCCGCTGAGCGATGAATCGGTGCTGGATGAGTTACGAAAGCTGCGGGTGATCAAAAGTCGTTTGCAGGACACCGAGGAGAGTCAGATAATGCTGAGCGAAATTATCCAGAGTCAGCATCAATTCCAACCGCTGGAAATGGGCGACAAGCGAGTGTTTATATGGATTTCGTTTGTGGAAATCTACAACGAGAACGTGTACGATCTGCTGAATGTGGATGGCGACTTTGGTAAGCGTAAACCGATGAAGGTCTTGTCGAATGATGGTAATGCGTACATCAAAGGTCTGTCCACGTTGTATGCCGGCACAAAGACGGACGCGTACAACTTACTCCAGTACGGTCTGCAGAGTGCAACGTACGGGTCGACTGATGTGAACAGTAACTCCAGTCGTTCACACAGCATTTTCACCGTAACGATCATCACACACTCGGTCTCGACGCAGCGGATATCGCAGTCGGTGTACAAGTTCTGTGATCTAGCCGGCTCGGAGCGAATGAAGAAAACCGGCACCATGGGTGATCGTTTAAAGGAGGCACAGAAAATCAACACCTCGCTGCTGGTGCTCGGACGTTGTCTCGAGACAGTGCACAAAAATCAGAAGGCGAAAAAAATACACGACCTGGTGCCGGTTCGTGATTCGAAACTAACAATGATAGTACAGTCGGCCTTACTTGGGAAGGAACCGATGACGATGATCGTGAATGTTTACCCCTTGGAAGAGTTTTACGACGAGACCGTAAACGTGCTCAATTTTTCATCGATTGCGAAGCAGATCATCATCACCAAGGAGCGGAAAATGGTGAAGGCACCGCATGGCACACGGTACTCATTCTTCCTATCGCAAGCAATTACCAGCCCGTCAGTGAATAGCGACAAAAATCAGCTGCTTATGGAGTACGAGAGGTATATAGAAGAATTAGTTGATCGGTGTTTATATAATCTCTAATCTTATTCCACGAAATTATTTATTATGTTTAAAAAAATAGTTTAAAACAGGAAAACGAACGCCTGGTTGCCGAAACAGAGCAGAAAAATGCGGAGATTGTCTGTCTGCAGAGAAAATTGGCCATACAAGAGTTTCAGCTGCGCAACGAGCTCACAGATAACTTTCAGCAGCATTTCGTTAAGATGGAAGAGTCGTGCGAAATGCGCATCCGGTGTGCAAAAGAGCAGGCCGTCATTCTTTATAAACATCAGGTAATGAGTGTCGTTGTGGTGTTTAATCGCTTTGCGATGGAGTGTGTTTGTTTTAAGCATCATTTGCCTATTCGATTTATTACAGCTGGCCACACTGGAAAAAATGTTGAAATCGAAGGATCAATTAATTATGGAGATGGAGGACGAACAGGAGGAGTATGAGAAGAAGCTTAAAGATTATGAAGCGGAGCTTTCCAAGTATCAGCGTCAGCAGAGTCGCAATAGAAGACAGTCGGTATGAAGGATTCGCTATGCTCATCTTATTTAATAAATACATTACTTTCATGTCAATCGCTACGAATTATTGCTCTAATTATTGCGATGCAATAACAAGCAACATATTTGAAATGATGCAATGTAATTTCATATGTTTGTAAAAATATTGCTAACATACAGTTAATAGGTTTGGCTTTGCTCACCAAAACGGATCATTTGCATCAGGTCAAAGTCTGTATAAAAACGCACTTAAAAAACGGATCATTTGAGCACAATAGGTGATATTTTTTTCACTATCCATCTGTGGAACAATTTAGGACGACGCAGCACAGTATGTTGATAAAACATATTTTAAAAAATAAAACACAGTAGCGTTGAATATTGCTCACGTTCTCGAAAAATAATGTAGTGGTTGAAAATAAAATTAAATCCATTTACTAAGATTGGTTTGTTAAAAGTACAATTCTTTTCTATCGTTTTATGGCAAATAAAATTATTTTTGTGATTCATTATGTCGCCTGAACTGTGGTTGCAAATGCGAGATGGTTTTATAACCACTGTATTCCTGGAGTATGTGTCAGGAAGACTAACAAATGTCAGAAGAGTTGCGAACAAAACAAAACAGATTTGTAGAGGAAAATTGGGAATGAAAATAACTGAAAACCGCTGTAGTTTTGGTAAAAATGGCTTATTTATGGATGCCCTAGAGAGAAGGTGCCGGTATCTGTGTAGTGGAAGTGAAATCTCTAACAAGCAATAAGCAGCCGTTCCAATCCATTGGCGATATTGAGGTCAAGTGCTTTGTACGCACAGTCACAACTGGCGTTCAATGCTCCGAAAAGCTTATTCAGTTAGTGAATTGTGTGTATGCAAAAATAATTGAAAACACATTTCCTGTAGAAAGATCGCTTTATTAACGTTCCGCTTACATGCTGAGCAAATCCAAAATGCGGCACTGGAATGTTTTCTCGTCAGCGGTCCGTAGTTGGAAGCGGAGACAAAGGGTGCTTCTGTTTTCGTTGACACAAATCGTCGGTATGGTGGTGCTGGCGGCGTCCCTAACCACACCTAGCTCCGTTGCCGCTGTTTCAACATCTGCCGCTGCCGCTCTTCGACACGGTGCTGATGGCACGAAGGATGCATTCGGTTGGGATGATGTCGGCGATGAGGAGGAAGGGTACTGCGCCCCGTACAACGGGAAGGTCTGCAAACGCTTCATAAACAGTCGGCAGGTGTGGTATAGCCGCGAAGACGGAACCGGTGGGTGGGAGAACGAAAAGATTACCACCGCACTGTTTGACGATCTTATAAACGATCTACCGCAGTACTGCCGTCCGGCAGCGGAGGTAATACTAATGCTTTTTATTTTAATATCAGATCAACACTTGCTTACATTGTTTTTCCACTCTTCCAGAAACTCCTGTGTGCGTACGCTTTTCCGCAGTGCGTTATCAAAGATGGGACGACAATACGATTGCCTTTATGCTACGAAGACTGTGTGGCAACGTATCTACAGTTTTGCTACAACGATTGGGCATTAATCGAAGAGAAGAAAGAGCGGGGAGATGTCATTAAATCGAGAGGCCACTTTAGATTGCCAAACTGTGAGGAACTGCCGCGCTACAACAAAACCGCGAAACCCCCCGTTTGTTCGCACGTCGGTTTGACCGAACTCGTCTCAGAGGAAGTGACGTGTAGGTTTCGCAAAGTGCTGCGCTTCCCATGCTTCCCGCAAGACTCTTAATAGGCTTATGATATAATCGCTTTCATTTGCAGACGATTGTCGTATGGGAAATGGAAGGTTTTATCTCGGCACGGTCAACGTGACTAGTACGGGCATTCCCTGCCAGAAATGGGACTCACAGGAGCCACACTCACACCATAAACCACCGCTGGTGTTTGCCGAGCTGCAGGACGCGGAAAACTACTGCCGGAATGCGGGTGGGGAAGAACCGACGCCGTGGTGCTACACGACCGACAAAACTGTCCGATGGCAGGCCTGTGACATACCGCTCTGTCGTGAGTATTGATTTGTGGATTAATGGATCGTTTAAAATGAGAGAGAAATTTTCATTTTATACTCTTCATGAAGCGATGGTTGGAGTTTCATGTACTTGAACCTCAATATACCGATTTTTGAGTGGATTATTGCGACATTATCCAAAAGAAATATTGAGGAATAGTTACGGGATTAAGAAACCCACATCGCAGTAGCATTAAATGGACCTATATTTGTCACTAACACTGTGTTTTCCTTTATCACTCTACTTTTTAGCTAACTCAACGGATGCTAGCGACATTCGGGGTAAGATTGATATGACGATGGAGTCGGTTTTCACCCCTTCGATGATCTTCCTACTCTCGGGTATCGGTTTCGTGGCAATTGTGCTACTGCATCTGATGGTGTTGCTTTGCTATCGCGTTTCTCGCCATCGGCGCAACCGTCGCCAGTCGGGAGCGACCGCTGGTTATAATACGGCCGCCTCACAAGACGCGGGCCAAGGAATCGACATCAACAAGCTGCCGTCGAATGTAAATTATCATCGAACGGGTGCGCAACTGAATCCCAAACTCGAGAAGCTCGAATTCCCGCGCAATAACATCATTTACATCAAAGATCTTGGGCAAGGTGCATTTGGGCGCGTATTCCAAGCGAAAGCGCCCGGACTAGTGGGTGGCGAGGATTTTACGCTGGTGGCGGTAAAGATGCTGAAGGACGAGGCGAGCCAAGATTTGCAGGTCGACTTTGAGCGGGAAGCCTGTCTGCTGGCGGAGTTCGACCATCCAAATATCGTGAAATTGCTGGGAGTGTGTGCGATCGGGCGTCCGATGTGCTTACTGTTCGAGTTTATGGCACGTGGCGATTTGAACGAGTTCTTGCGCCAGTGTTCACCGTTCGCACAGCAAAACCGAGCGGATAGTATTAGCACGGAGTTATCGCACGGTGATCTGCTGAACATAGCGCATCAGATAGCGTCCGGTATGGTGTACCTTTCGGAGCGGAAGTTTGTGCACCGCGATTTGGCCACGCGCAACTGCTTGATCGACGATCATATGGTGGTGAAGATTGCCGACTTCGGTCTGTCCCATAAAATCTATCTGCAAGATTACTACAAAGGTGACGAGAATGATGCGATCCCGATCCGCTGGATGCCGCTGGAAAGCATCCTGTACAACAAGTACACGATCGAGTCGGATGTATGGGCGTACGGCGTGTGCCTGTGGGAGATATTTTCGTTCGCGATGCAACCGTATTACGGGATGACGCACGAGGAAGTGGTGAAGTTCGTGAAGGAGGGAAACATGCTCGGCTGCCCGGAAAATACACCGCTGACGGTGTACGATCTGATGCGCAAGTGCTGGAGCCGCAAACCGAACGATAGGCCAAGCTTTCACGTCATTTACCAAAAGCTGCAGCAAATACGGGCCGATTTCGACGGAAAGATGCTGATGTAAGTAGCTTCCCGTGTAAGCCTAGGTAGTGGTTTCGTAGTGGATAGTGTATGATGTAAGTGAGGGTAGAGATAAAAACACACAAAACTCAATTTTATTCTAGAATGACGAATAGTTTTGTAAAATACGACACCCGTATGCGATTGCAGGATAGCATCAGAATCTAGCTACTCGCATTTTCTTGATAGCTTGAATCACGGTACTAGATTTATTAGATCTGCAGGTCAGAGGTGTGATTCAAGCCAAACAAATACCCATCACTGTCAAACAAGTCGCTTATCTGTTGTTTCTAAGCGTTCGAATCTGATATTTTTGTTTCAAAATATTTATTCTACACGACTAGCTTTCATTTCACCTTTCACCATGTATTCAATAATACTCAAGACTATCAGTTTTTTTATACATAGTACTCGTACTGCCAATGGAAATCTCAGTATTTTAGTTGATATTTATTGCAATTTTTCTTATGAGGAATTTAGAGTAACATTTAACTAATTAAAAAGTGAATGATCTTGTGGACTGTTTTACTTTGAAGTGGACTGATTTGTGTTTGTATCTTAACATATTTCTTTAGCAGTAGCTACTTTAGTAATACTATGAATTAAACGAATATTTCCAAGACGAAGTTGACCTACTAGATCTTAAGCGCGACTTATTTTGTCGCTTTGGATTTTTTTTTTGCATAATTTCTGTATTGTAAGGATCAAAACCTGTTGGTTCTTAAGGCAGTGATTTTTTTAAAATAAGAATATGGTGTATCAATTTGCAATAGTGAACGGAGCATATCGAAATTTTTATTTGTTAGTAAAATGATTTTATTTTGCCGAATAGTTTTTTTTAATAACTATTCCCTTCAAATTTTCTTTAGGAGTGGAGAATACCTTCAAGAATCAATTAGACCATGCAACAATAAAGTAGTGTACTTTTTGCAAAATGTGTACTTTTTGCAAACGTTGATGATATGAAGGTGACAAAAGAAATCATTTAAAGTTTCAATTCATGTACATGTTTGGCCATGGCCATGTTTCAATCATGCCCTCAATAAATATCCAAATTATAATTATTATGTTTCGACTAGGCGTACTAGCGTCTCACAGTAACAGTTCAAAATTTGACTTACTTGCGAAGGTAGAACGAAATTATGAAGAATGTATTTTAATCTAACTAACTCCCAGATCGTTGGACTTAAACAAGATCGGCTTGCATTCTGAATTTGCAACTGAAAGTGAACACAATGAACACGTTCCTTTTGTCAGCTCCCTGATAAGCAACGTGGACAAACAATTCGAAACATAAATTCTTTGAATACAGCTGTTTTTCGTCCACGTTTTGGATATATACGACCTCTACAATAACTTATTTATTTTAGACGAATTTGTCACGTTGCTCCATTCGAAGACTTTATGGAAACACAGTTAAGATTACGAGCACGTTGTTGCTTGCCATCTATATCAAACTCATCTCAATTTCAGTAAAAACTAGGCGAGAGAAGTTAATATAGAAATTTCCTATGAACAAACGTGAACAAATTTATGATTTTCCAATCGAAAACCTCTTCGATCAGCTCAGCCATAGGAAAGCATAAATGCTTTACGTTCATTGTAACATACGGAGGTGTTTCAAAACTGCGATTAATCTATCACTCTGAAAATCTGGTTAAACTACTCGATGATCAAGACGTAATCTTGATTGTTAAGCTTCAATTTTGACCAATCTTTCCAAAATAAAAGTAGTAAAGTAAGAAATTTCTACCATAGCTTGTAAGCGGTACAATGATAAGCAGTGCGCATTAACGGGGATGGCGCAATAATTTTTCTTTCCGAACTGCGAAACAGTGCCCATCTACAAAAGTAGTACCAAACGCATAGTTACTCACGCACAATAACCATTTTGTTCGGAGAGAAAGATGTACCTCCTCGTAATGAGTGGCTTGTTTTGCATAGTGTTCTGATCTGTTTTGACAAAGCGCCGAATAAAGCGATGGCCACAAAGATGTTTAGCACGTAAGAGTACCTCCCAGCGCCAATTCATAGTGGTTGGCTCATTAATTGGTTGATCGCTATTAGTATAGTATGGAGAGGTTGGGAGGAGGGGGTTAGGCTACTACCCAAAGACCATTTTAATTGATGATAGCAAGGTGTTTATAGGATAAGGTGCGATAGGTGCGATAATGTAATGAGTTTGTACGGTGGAGAAAGCCTGAACGGAATTATGTATGATACAGCCATTAGCATCCAATCCGAAGCATGCGTGTGCGTGTGTGTGTGTGGTTAGCACAGCAGGTGTATTAGCATAACTTAAAAGAGAGGCAGAGGAAATCGAGAATATAATGAAAAAGAGAAATAATATGTGTGAAGGATATAATTGAAAAGAAAACAAAGCAAACCAACCAAAAAAGCATACAAACCAAGTGGAAAAATAAATATATAAATGTGTTTTGTCTCACCCGCGATTGTTCGATGTTTGGCTGCAAAAAAGTGATCGCCACCCGAAGCTGCACACGAAAGAAAAAAAAAACAGAAATTTCGGTACGACGAGGATGCTTGTGATGAGTAATACACGCGAACAACGGCGCCCCGCTTCATCGTAACGTCAATGAGAATCCGCGCGAGCACGTGCTGTGTCGTCATTGGAAGGAATTCCTTGGCGTTGATATTGATTTGATTTGATTTTTTTAACGACGGCCTGGCCGCATTCACCCCCGTTGGGGATTGCTTCCTCGGCGTTAGATGGCGTAAAGTAAAGAAACTGAGAAGTAATGGCGAATTGCGACGGAACGTCTGGCACAAGTAGGCGAGAGCAGTGCCTGCTGAGATGTGTGGGGTATGCGGCCCGTGTGAATCATGATGCCACGGGCGTTTGTTAATCGACTATTCGAGTGCACGGTTGACGTGCGGTTTTGCGTATGCCCGAATCGAGTGTCGGGGCTGTAGAGAATTAGAAAATTAATATAATTTTTGCAAATAATATCACGTACAATAGCATTTTTGTTTTTTGTTTTGCTTCGTATCCTGTACACATTTAAATGGGTTGGGATTTATTAATTTGTTTAATTGCGTAATTTAATTAATCCGTGACGAACCCAACTTGACGTGAACATTTCTCTCTTCTAGTTCAAATAGAATGCAGCATTTCTGCTCTTATAAGTTATGTGTTATGAAAAATAATGCTTTCTCTTTGCTGATATTTTTACTTCTTTTGTTGATAATGTTGTACGCTGCATATACCTCAAAGTAAAGCAGGAAAATCTCATTAGGGATATATTTTAAATAATCGAAAATATCACCCAGAAAATATGCTACTATTTGTATCTATGTTTTATAGCTTTTATGGAACTGTTTCTCCCCTTTGTTAAGCAAGATAGCTCAGCTTAAGACATAGATTATTTGTTGCGTTGGAGGTGTTTAATACATTAGTTGTTCTCACTAGTGAACTAGTGGGTAAAACATTCCAATGCGTAATCAACTGATTAATAAACTATTGGAACTAATTAATTTGAAGATGGTCCAGCGCTTTTGGTTGTGGGCCTCAATACTGCAAAAATATAGTCAAATACTTACAGAAAATGCGTTATCAAGCGTGGATATAAGATCTATAAAATGTGAATTAATCTCCTTCCACCTTTAAAAAGAAACCATACCTTTGCGCCACATATCTCTCTTTTCCCACCTCCTCGCGGGTGGTGCGAGTAGCATGCTTTATTTTCGCGCCCGATTTTCGGCCCCAGTCACGTGTTGTGCTCTCAAACGTCATTCGCGAACGGTCGCGGGTCTCTCCCGCTCTCCCGAGATGAATCAGCGCGAGGAGGGAATCCGCGCGCACCAAAACCGGCTATTTCCATATTTACCGTTCGGCAGCGTCGGGCGGCGAGAGTCGGGAATTCAAAAATTGATAATTTGTCTCTTTGATTTGGGAACACTCTGACCCCTGGTTCCAAACTGGTTCCGACGACGATCACGATCCTAGCGCCGGTTGTGATGATGCTGCCTCGCATTTCGCGGGATACGTCATCAAGGCCGAAGGCACGTCGGCCGGATTTTGATGAAGGCACGTTTGGGTGCGACCATCGCTTTATGTTGTTCGGTTAGACACCCGAATGGTTCGTTAGTTCGGGGGTGGTGGTTTGTGTCTGTTTGGGGGTGGTGGGAGAGCAAATAAAAGAAAAAAGAAAAAACGCACGTGCACTGGTACGACAACATCTTCGCGAAGAGTGGATGGGGAAATGATAAAAAATGTTGATGTTTTGAAGCATTTTTGGGATTTCGCGAGTATTTCTCTCACGGCGGTTGTTACCTTCCTCTCTCTCTTTCTCACACTCTCTTTCACTGTTCGGGCCATCTTTCGTTCGCGTGGCAACGTTTGAATGATGATCGATTGGAAATTACGGAAAAGGCGGATTTCCCATGGTGGACATTACCGTCGATATTTGTGACAGGAGGCATGGCAGTGGGCATTTTTGGGGTGTGTTGTTTAATTTTATTCCACTTCAGGTATACATAATTAACACTTTCCGTTCGGGTTGGGTATTTTTCTGGACGGGCCCATCGTTGGCAATATATTTATAAAACAGGTGGAGGTATATATTTTCTTTCAAACTCCTGTCTATGTACATAAGCAAGGGCGAAGATGGTTTTAAAGTTAACTATCGTATCAACCTGCAAATATAAGTGTAGAATAATTTTGAGATCATTCTCTTTGAATATGGCACATTATTGTCTCATTTCTTTTGACCCATTCATGGAAGTTTAATTTAAAGTTTTGTGATTGTGATGTTCAAGTTTTTTTTTGTAGTTGAATCTCATTGCAATAGAAACCATCCTTGTTTGAGATTCAAATATTGTTTGGTATATTATTAGTTTATAAAATATAGATGATGAAATTCAGATTAACCACTTATTTTCATGACAAAATTTCATGCTCATACGATATAATTAAAGTTAAAATGGTCTTTAAACGGTAAGCTATTATTCTAACGTGATTTTTCTATTTCTTATTCCGTTTCTATTCGCTTATATTTAAACTATAAATCTCAAACAAATCTTTCTAACATTGATCATTGAAACCGTGTATGTTTACTTAACTTGTGCTGTAGATTTCTCGAGTTAATTTAGAAATCTACATTGGGTTTCATGGTACACAATTAGCTGCTCACTTGATACATCGCAATGGATTCGTTGTTCTTATAGATAATTGTTTGATAAATCTGACTTTTTTATGTGTTGTATTTTATCAAAAGAAAATTTGCTCTTCTGAAGCTCCTTACAGTATTACATTGACAAAGACACAATTGAGCGGAAATAAGACAATGCTTAAACACAAAAAGGCATATAAAAATCATACAAATGTATGGAAAACGTTTAATTCCCGGCACAATGAGTTATAATGGAAGTATAGACATTGTCTATACTTGGTTCTAGTACGATGAACACAATTGTGTTGCGGTGAGACTATTACGTTAGTAAGTAATCGAAACATTTATTAATCTTTCGCTGACCGGAAGAGAGGTTTTACCTAAAGATAGTGTTGGTTGCAGGACCTACATGACCTACATGATTATGGCAGGGAAAATTTGAAGCTACTGAAAGTCTCTCAGTTTCCCTCTGTGCAGAGAAAGTCTAGATATCATCAGCATACTCCATGTTGTAATCAACATCCTTCCATCCTTAATAAAGATCAGGCCTAATACGGGGCTCAGATCACTGTTTTGAGAAGCACTGAACGTTCCAAAAATTCAAGAAAGTATTTTTCTCGTCGGTATTTTACTCTAAACAGTTGGTTCATTAATCCAACTAGAGTATGTGTACTATCGGCAGCACAACTTCTCGTCTGAAATGAGATGACGTTTTTAGATGTATTTTTTTCATCAATTCAAATGTTTGTATACCAGCGATGAATTAACGCATATTATGGCTGAAGAAGGCCAGTTATGGATCTAGCGATGGGTTCAAGAGTGTTAAGAATTTACCTACGATTTCTACAACAAATTTCGAGTCATCATTCTTGCATCTAACCACCCTTCATCCGTCTCACAACCGTCAGCCACAAGTAAGCCAATTACAAATGCTTTGAGAAAAAAGATCCGCTTGTTTATTAAAAAGCGCAACACAGAATCAGCAATTTAAAACAAAAAATACGCACTAAAATTTCGACGTCACTCTTATGCGCTACTTATCACACGATTATGAAAACTATCACAAGCCTTAAATGCACAACTCGCAACACGGACTGGTCGAGAGTTTTATTGGACTTTCGTAGTCCAGCGCCAGGTTGCCGGCGGTGTCATGTCATGTCGTTTTCCGTTTGGGTTCGTTTGGTTCGTGGTGCACGATGTCTACCAGAAGCTGTTGAAACCACGAATCAACGGATACCAGAGGAAACCGATGTTGGTGGATTCCATTGCGTCGAACCCTTCGTCGGTGATGGTTGCCGCTAGGTCGTAGATGATCGTTTTGGCCTGGAAAGGTGTTGGTGTGAAATGAGCGTTGGTTAGTTACACCAATATGGCTCAGGGCGAGGAAGTGCTGTACTTACATCGCCATCCAACAGCGGTCTCGGATTGCCCGCGATCGCCGACGGGATGCTGTCGTCCTTGTGACGAGGTGCATCGATTATGTTGGGTACGGGTGCGCCGACGACGGTTCCGACATCTACCAGCAGGGCAACGAACGCAAGCCGCATAAGCAGCAGACACACACTTGACTTCCTAACCTTCGGCATCGTTTCGAAATGTAAAGTAGTGTAACAACAAACGGGGAACACTTTTCCGAAATTCGACGAAATTCTGACTGATCCTGGACGTTGAGGATCAGAGCCGTTTTATAAGATGCCTGCGCAAACTTTCGGAACTCCCGTATGTGTGTCTGACGTTTCGCGCTATGTACTGCCCGGTTCCACCAGCAGCCCTCCCGGCAGGGTTGTGCAAGTGCGTTCGATCGTTTGTTTACATACTTTTCATCTATGCATTGGATAGGCGGCATTCTCTCGTCTTCGACGCTGCGTCCGCTTATCGTGCCCGCCGTAACATTCGTGTGCGTTCTATCGTCTCCGTTGGGAAAGCTGAGAAGGATCGGCACGTGCTAGCCATGCTTCGATGGCGTCACCGTTTCCGAACACCGAACACCGTTCGGCTTGCCCGAATCCGCAGCGTCACCAGGCGTGCGGGCAAACAGCGAAGCAACACCAGCACACCATCCGACATCGGCAGACAGTCCTTGTTCGGCTGATTTTGGAGATGGTTCATTGCCGTTTTTGCACCCACGCAGGTGTTGATGGTATTCGAGGGAGGCGTTTAATAGTGTTTTTGGTACCGCCTCCGAAATGAAATTTCCTCCACAGCATTAGGAGAGGGTGATCAGTGGAACACAGAAAAGAGTGATCAGTATTTGGTGACACGCTCGGAGGAAGTCAATACGGAAGGATTAACCATTGCGAAATTGAAAAATCCCCTGGTTGTAGATGTTTGGTGATTTTTAGTACATTTGTCACATGGCTTCGCTTTAAAAAAAAGCCAACGATTGATGATCTAGTGGAGGTGTGCACAAATCAGATTAAACCGATACGTGGTTTATTCTTCTCAGCATGTTCGGGGTTTTTTTTCCAATCTCCAGAATATATTCAAAGGTGGTTCGTGTTAGGGAAAAAACAAAATAACAATAGAACGACCTTGCATCGAGATGAAATAAAAAATAATCATACATTATTTTATATTTACAGTCTACATGATGTACGTTTGTTTCTTTTGTCGTTTAATTTATGGGCTTATCACCGTTGTCTTACTACGATACATCATACACGTCAGAATTCCTCACTTCTGTTCGGGTTCCTAGTCAGCAGCTTCGTTCGTTATCTGTAGACATTCAAACTTTTAATGAAAGTTAAAAAATATTGAACAATTTAGCGGAGGCGTCATATATTTCATGGAAATTATCAAAATTATCCATCATTTATACCATATTACCATACCGTTGATGATTTGAAAATAAATCGAAAAATAAACGACAGTGGTGATAACTTACTAAACCTGTGAAAACTAATTATTTCCAAGATAAAAGCTTGTTTGTAGGTTTGTTTAGCGGGTTTGTGTTCGTTTATAGTCTTCCAAAAATGTTAACCTTTCGCAATGGGTACGAAGAATCATCTTGAAATTTAACGTTAGTTTAAATATGCATCGAGAAAATGTTATTCGTATTAAATTACAATTATTCGTAAATTCGTATTCGTATTAAATAAAAATTATTTGGATCAAATTCATTTTTGGACCATATGCCAGGTTGGTTGGTTGGTCAAAAAATCGTAAATTTCGTGGTAGTTGAAAACTAAAAAGAAATAAAAAATTTAAAAAAATATTTAGAACACACTGGTTTCACATAAAATACAAAAAAAAACTCTTGACTTGCGTACCTCACGAGAGTGACATCTCTGATCCATTACTTTCGTGTTATTAATGTGTAATTTGTGTTGCATGACGTTAAATGTATAGTTTATGCAAGCATTATAATATATGCCACTGCTAAAAGCTGTTTGCTTCACTTATTAAAAATTATGAGTCGATGGTAAAGCACTGAAATAAAAGGCACTATGGTTGGCTAGTTAATCCTCGCTAGTAGTTCAGAGGAGATAAAGTACTTGACTAATCATGTGAAATCTGCGCTTCTACCACTATCTTCATCTTCATCTCTTAAATTCTCTTAAACGATATCGTATACAGCTGTTACTTGGAAGACGCAACATATGTTTTGCGCAGTGAAGTTTAAATCTTCATTGGTCCAAACTTCCAGACAGTACTAGCTTTTCTACATTCTCATGTCTAAAATATTAAGAGGATTTTTAAGTGATAATTTCTTTAATAAAATATAAAAAGTATTATCGGAATTAAACGGCCTAAAAATTGGAACGATAACGTTTATGCTATTTAGTAGAAAATACCAGTTTCAACGTTATTTCCAATCCATAATTTATCAGTTCCTATCCATTTTCAAACATTCGCCACTTATTTTAATCGTTAATGATATCAATTCAATGTAATTGGTAAAATATTTTTATAACCCTCCTTAGTAAAGTTTTGAGAAAAAACCACTGTATTTGTTGTATTTGTTTTTTTTTTAATATTACAACGCAACTAATTGTCATCTAAAAGATGGTTTTTACTAACACTATCGATTTTGTTCATATTTTCGGCAAAAACTAGCAGTAATAATGCTGCTTCGATCACAAACGGCAAAAAAAGTAAATTCGATCCGTTCCACCCAAAAGAGCTTTCTCTTCTTTCATTCGACTGCTTCGTTCGCTACTGTATAGAAGACATGCTGAACCTTTTGCTTTTTTTGTACAACTTTTATATTACTTGAAATATGCTAAATGCACGATATATTTCTACTATTATTTGTAGTAATTTTTACATGTTGTTGGATAAACCATAGAGATGGTTTAGTAACGATACTTAACGACCAGGTACAGAGGCAGATTTGAAGTTTTAAAAGTAAATTTAAGTGTTTAGGAAATGTTAGGCATAGTGTCCGGATTAGTAGCCATATCCATAGCTATATCCGTAAGGATATCCACCATATCCGTAGCCACCATAGCCTCCGTATCCGCCATATCCGTAGCCACCATATCCTCCGTAACCTCCATATCCGCCATATCCGTAGCCTCCGTAGCCGCCGTATCCGCCATAACCGTAGCCATAGGAAGGATAGTAGTGATGGTATCCGTAACCGAACGTTTCAGCGTTGTCCAAATCATCCTTTGCCTCAGCATTAGCTGCCGTCTCCGGTGTGTTTGGTTCGCCAGCGATCGCTTGCTTTTCAATCGACTCCACACTCCTGGTTCGTCGAATGGGGAATGGGGCGAAGGGTGAAGGGGCTCCAAATTGTGGTGCCTGATTCGTTTGTAATGCGGCACTAGCCAGAGCCACGAGGGCAAGGAAACAGGCAAACTGTTGAGTAAAGAATATTTCCATAAACATTGCTTTCAACATATTCTTAACGGTAGCAAGGAACACTCCGAAACTTACCTTCAGCATGGTAAATACAATTATGTATATGTTGGCTTCCTTTCGATGTTGTGCGACGTCGAGATCGGATCGGAAACTGATACTGAAACGAGATCAGAGAAAGCGTTTTATACCGAAAAATTCTCATTCTCACTGACGTCAGCAAACCGCCGAAGGTAAATATTAATTTATGACAGTTCGGTATTTCGCACGGGAATCTGGATTTTGGCAGTTTTGGTTAGCGAAGGCGCAAGCGGTTAGACAAACCTGTTTCGCCGACGCAAGACACGAATGATTCAAACGAGCATGCGATAAGGGAAAAAATGTCAAACATTGAAAACCCCTCCCATGAAGTGTAGGGCTTTGGTGTTTCCTAAATATAATTGGAGATTAATTTAATTTATTTTTTTATTAATCTCGAATTTGAAGAATTTGGTTGAGTCGAGTGGCAATAACGATGCTATTAAAAGAAACATTACACCAGACTACAACTAGGTTAAGATGTAATTTTTCCATTTAGTATGTTTTTTTTTTTACTTTTTGGATCGGTTTTTTTATTTTTTGGATGGCGTAGTGGTAGCTGCATTGGTCTTTCACCCGAGCGCATCATTTCATACGAATCTACTACCCCGAGCAAGGAATGATTAATCAGCTATGATGGTAGAAATCAGCTTAGTAAGCCGAATAACGTATCTATTGATGATTAGTTTTGACGAATGATTATAGTTAAATTCACTAAAAATATTGTGTATTTTATGTTTTAATGTGCTTTGAAAGCCTTAGTCCTAATTTCGCACTAGTTTTTGTAGTTTTATTTTTTTCTTTATTATCATTCCTTTAGCTACACAAAATTAACTTAAATTAACTTAAATTAAAATTAACTTACTTAATTAATTAAAAATTGATTACATGTTTTCATTCAATTGTTCTAAATGTAGCACCTAATAAGGAAACCGGTGTACACATTTCCGATTCAACATCTGTACGGTTCAATATCTGTAGAAAAGTGTAACAAATGCAACATCTGTTTTTTTTGCATCTAAATGATTGCCTTCCGATACGCACCATGAATTGATATAAAACGGGGTTTTCCTCTTGAGGAGATTATCGTATGTTAGACGAACTCATTGACAGGGAGGTGTGAAAGATGAACTGCATTTTTGAGGGTGACAAATGTATCGAAGTATTTCTGTACGCTACATAAGCGTGGGCCGGACAAGTGTGAATGAATTCACGTTGTACTTTTCTTTCGTTCCGCATGACTCGTTGTGTAAACAAACAGAGAGCGTGCGGAAGACGATTTTTTGCAAGTCAGCCAAAAGAATGCTACCATTTCGCTCGAAGACAGTCAGTTGGTAGCAATGATTTGCACAAATCAGTGTTATGACGAATATGCTGAATAGTATTTTTTTTTATAAAATGACATTTATTTGCGTGTTGTAGATATAAAAACAAAAAAAAAAGAGGACGACACTTTACAAGACTTAAATAATTACGGTTGACAAAGACAGACACGCAGGACGTCTAAGTCAATCGTAGCATCTTTGTTGCCAATGATGTAGATGACGTAGTTAACAAACATGGTATGATCAGGCGCGTAGATATTGTTTCATCATTTGTATGAGCAAACTGACATGTTATGGGAATTTTGGAATCACATCTTTCTATACATGACAGATGACAAAAAAAATATTGCAGACATATTTTTCAAGTGCAAGGGCGATTTTCAAAATTACGACGTTTGCAAGTAATGTATAGAATTGTATTGTAAATAATAAATTAAACAATATTTGATAAAAAAATTTAACAAGCAGTGCAAAATAGTCAAACCAAGACTTTCCGAGCATCATCAGAAAACCTTCAGAAAGTAGTATTTTTATACTTCTTCGTTAAATGGCTTCTAGGCCAATAATTTACATGCTACTATCTTTTTCCATGCTACAATCAGATTTATTAAAAAATGACATGAGTTATTAAAAATAAATAAAAACAAACAATTTTAACCCACATTAATACTACAGTAATATTAACGTCTGGGAAATTTTACCGAATTGTTATAAAAAAGAAGATAGCTCTCTAGCTAATTACCAAGCTAACTTGATTTTATCAAGCATCGCCTATACACCGAGATGTTAATACTCATTTAAATTATGTAAGTATTTATGAAAACTGTTTCTTTTTTATTCATATTGGTTTTTTGCACAGGAGTGCTAAAAAACTAAATCAGTTTTACTTTCATTGCTACCTTTTAGAACGATTTCAAATCACACCCGGGAGGCTCGATAAAAATAACCTAAGTCTGCAGACAATGACGCAAATACGTAAAGTCCATTCAAATGAGCTGGAAGTGTACGCGTCACAGTCCCACAGGGATGATGGGCACCCTAATACCGGTTTTATGCCGACTCTTTTAGGTGGTAGCGGAGATAACACGTGTGATTGAACTTGGATGCTTTGTTGTAAAGCACCCGGCTATCGAATTGGTATAAAATCGACCGTTTGGTTGGGAACGGTATCAGTCTACAGAACGAAGCGCATTTCGTACGGTTGAAAATAATATCCCAATTTACAAAAATAAACATGTTTAAGGTGAGTGCTGGAGACAAAGTAGTTGGTATTGGAAAGAGAGTGACCGTCATTTATCTTCCCTTCGCAGCTCGTGTGCCTGTTTGTCCTCGTCGCCGTTGTGGCCGCAATGCCCAATGGACAGATTGTGAAGCGTGAAGCTGTTGCACCGAAAGAAGTGATGGTGGAGAATGATGCACCGGTTGAGGAAAGCGCAGTGGGAGCTCAGGACGATATGGATAAAGCCGAAACGTTTGGATTCGGTTACAAGAAGATCATTCACGTAGGCGTACCATATGCATTGCCATATGGATACTACGGAGGATACCATCATTACCCGAGCTACTACCATGGATACCATGGTTATCACGGCTATGGACACTACTGGTGAAGAAAAAGTTTTAAAATAAAAATCATGTAATTATTTGTACATGTTTGTTTTTAATTTGGTTTACAATATAGTAGATATCTTATACCTTTTGAAAGAAATATAAGAAAGGGCTGCAACAAAAAAGAAAAATAGGGAATGATTTAGATTGGCAGAACGTATAGATGATTCTAAAAAGGAATCCAATGATTTTACCTCTATTTTACCTTTTCCTCGATAAAATTAAAGCGAATGGATTTTCACAAAATCCAAACGATTGTTTGATACCATTAGTTAATTTGTGCATCATAAAAAGTTCATTGTTCAGATTCGTGTTTGTTTTTACCTTTATTCCCGTTTTCGTTTATCCTTTCGTTTAATGTGAAATTAATGAAAATTCGGTTTAATTTGTATTTATATGCTACTTACTGAAGATAGTCACTTGTATAGCAACAACTGGTTCAACGCTTTTGTACTGTGCAACGTTTGGCTGCCTGTTTCAATTTCAATTTCAATGACTAAATATATTCAATAAAATAAATATAAAATAACAAAATTCTCATTTGTGTAACGAGCAGTTTTAAGTACCAAAATCTTAAGTTGGGCCTTATTAGTTAAGGAACGATTTAGGTTAGGCTTTACCGCTTACAAATGCTAAGAGGTTTTGTGAAAATCCGGTTTACCCCCCTGTCATAATTATCGAATGTTTTGGGATATTGGGTGATTGGTTTACTTTAAATATAATCGATGGGCTTCAAGACTCTCAATAAAATGTTTGAACCTGCACCAAAAATGTATCACATCTATTCAAATATTGGTGTCGATTGAAACGTTCTTAGTAATTCGAGCAGATCGTATAAGGTATAATTTTCATGCAAACTTGAGATCGAATTTAAAAAAAATTGAAAGAAACTTCTGAATTAAAATAAAACGTTTAATTTTATTAAGTCTTCAAAATTACAATAGTTATTTTTTACATTATCAACAACATGAATTAGTTTTAAAAAACGTATGATGTAAACGGTACTGCATTTTAAGTTCTTTAAAACCCCTTTATTTGAAATTAACCATACAGATTAATTTAACTATGTTATTAAAAATCTGTTATTGAAAGTCACTAATTTAGTTGAAGTAACCGACTTTGTATCAAATCGACACAGATAAATTTAGCACAGTTTAGCTGGAAAATGGACACAACATTAGTCACGTTCTGATGACAATTATCAGATAGAAAATTTTATTTACTCATTATTTTACATTCCTTTAGCGCTCTTGACGCAAATGATTCGGATCTGGCCTTCCCACGATCCAATCGGAACAACAACAATCAAAAGCAAAAATTTTCATTTCGTTTGGTTTCTCCGCCATATTAATCTTCGCGTAGATTCGAGGTTTGTGACGTCATTTAAACCGATCTAGTGCCGATACAGACTTCCGTCGCCAACAATTTGGCATCGAAATGAAAGTTTTGCGTATAAAAGAGGATGCCAAATTTTGAACTTTTATCAGTTGTCAGCGCGTTGTCTACGAGGAACACATCGAACGTATTCCTATCCTTTGTCTCTCGAAACATTCCCACAAAAGCTCAAAAACTTGAATCAAAATGTTTAAGGTAACTTATTAACTCAATTATATGGATTTAGTGGGCTTTAACGAAATGCTCTCTTTTGCTTCAGGTACTCTGTTTGTTCGCCATCGTAGCCGTAGTTTCCGCTGGAATCACTCAGCCAAGGGCCTCAGTCCACCAGCCTAGGATTGTGAAGCGAGAAGCAATCGTCCCAGTTCAGCCCAAGGAAGCTGAAGAGGCGATCGAAGGTCAGGACGACATGGACAAGGCAGAAACGTTCGGGTTTGGCTATCACAAGGTGATCCATGCTTACCCGAGCTTCTACGGCGGATATTATCCTAGTTACTATGGATACGGCTATCCGAGCTACTACCAACCGAGCTTCTATCACGGATACTACTACTAAGGAATAATTTATTAAAAAGGCCATATTTCATAAGCAAACAAATTGGTTTCTTCTTTCTGCTTGTTTTTCTTGGAAATGAAAGAAATTCGAATTCATTTCATCAATATTGTATTATTATATCGCTTGGTATATTATATCTGAAGATAGTTTATAACCGTTTCAGCATTGTAGAGACGTAGATGATTTTAATTTTTATGCCATTCCAAACATTTTCACTAGTATTCTTGTTTGTGAAGTAACTCCTTCAAATGTGTAGTTTAAAGTTACAATTGGAACTTAGAAAAACATTGACAAAAGTGATCAATTACTCGATAACTTATGTCAAAGAGGGTTTTTTTTATACAAAACGTCAGAAATCTATCATAAAAACATTTTTTTTTAATTTTTATAAACCCTGCTACACCGAAGATTGCAAAATTACAAATTATGTATACACAATAATTCAAAAGAAAAAATTTTTTCGTAACAACTTCAAAAGTACCATCCACAACGACGAAAAATTTCTATTATAATAAAATAAATTTTTGTAAGTATAAAGTACGTAAAAGTATAAGAAAATAGATTAAAGGTATAGGTACCGGTTGTACCGGTCAACCGGTTGTATTGAAAAAAATCGTTGATTTAATGTAATTTTTGTTATGAAAGTTACAGACTTGATGAAAATAATGTACTCGATTGGTTTTGGCGATGTATAGTTTTCGGTACATTGAATTCGTGATTATTCCATCCGCAAATTTCAAGAAGAATAATCATTTTGTAATTACGTAAAATAAAAGAGATACATTGTTGAAGAATTGTATACACATTTTCGATTTCTTTAAAGAATATTTCTCATACGTCGTGTGCCACGATATTGCTTAAAAATCAAATAACCGGCCGAAATTCTCGAAGCACCTAAAGAAATCGCATAGTTGCATCGTAAACATTTTGAAAGCTGGCATTTTGCGAGCCAAGAACGAGTTCTTTAAGCATTTGGGAGATTGACGAAATGACATAAAGTTCGTTTTTCGAAACGACCCACGCGTTTCGTTTGGCTATTGCTGGATTGTGTGGATTCTAATGGTCTTTTGCAAGTGTTGAAAAAACAATATTGTTAAGCTTCTTGATCGATGAGTCACGAATGGCGTGCTGCGTTTTGGCGATCAATCAATTTTATTACGAGCTTACACGTGGCTCAGTGTTTGTTTGAGCTTTTGTTCTGTTATTTTATCTCACCTAGGTGATAACCGATGACTAATACTTTCGTTCGGTTTGCCTACGGACTACATTTTTCTTGATCCAGAATAAAACCGATTGGAATGAAAAACAAAAAAATCGCGATACCTTATGTTTGGGACTCGAAAGGATTGAAGGTTTGAATGGATACTGTACTGACGCGAAAATATGCAAGCATAAGTATGTGTTGTGGGATTCTTATGTACCGGCCTATTTTTGTATGTACCATCGCCTGCGGGATTTTTTAGCACATTCACACATTCCCATTACATGGCACTTTATATGCTCCCGTGACGTAAAGGGTTTTTTGCGTCGTTGCTGAGAACTCGAGACACAACGGTATAAAAAGAAGTGCAACACGTTCAGTATACGATCAGTCGCGCTTTAGCAAGTGTACGGTGCACGCAGCTTCGGCAACTCCAATCAATCAAACTCAACTCAAAATGTTGAAGGTGGGTTTAAATTTCAGCTTAATCATTTAAAATGTACGGTCACAAAGCAAATGTGTTGATTTTCTCTCCACAGGTCTTATGTTTGCTCGCTATCGTGGTTGTAGTGGCAAGTATGCCCCATGCACCGCAATGGAATGCACCCGGACCGCTTCCAATTAGAAGGATCGTAAAGCGCGATGTGCAGGAACCATCGGTGCAAGTGCAGGAAAAAGACGCTGCAGCTCCTGGGGCGGAAATGGATGACATGGACAAGGCGGAGACATTCGGGTTCGGTTATCATTCCTACTATGCCTACCCACGGTACTATTATCCGAGCTATTACTATGGATATTATCCTCGATACTCTTACGGGTATTACTGGTAGCTTGGTGAACAAAAACAAAGTATGGCAATGGTTCGAAAAAGTAATTCAATAAATCATCGTACTTCAACAGTTGAAACGGAAACATTCAGGCGATTACAGCATGTATTTTGTGAAAGAAATATATATGAACTGTTTACCTGTTCTGACGACGTATATCGAATTTCATTTGTAATGCTGTTTGTAAATGTTTTTTTAACAAATATTGTAGCCAGAAAGCTTCGATGCTATTGAATTCAGTAATAAATTTAACATTTGAGCATTGTCATAAATTACTATGTGACTAATTGCCATTAAACTTATCAATAAATCTGTATCAATGTTTATGATTTTACAATATTTTACAATATACAATACAATATTCTTTAAAAAAATCAAAAGAACAATACGATGAACATTTAATGAAAAAAATATCATTAAACAAATACAAATACACCATAAAAATACTACTGTACTGATTTTGCTAGCAGATGTATTAAAAATCGTTTTTAGAATACAGCCTTACTGCAATGCGTTACAAGAATTTACGAAGAACAAAATTGTTTTCTGCTAAGCTCTGTTGGATTTCTTTTGTTGTCAAAAATTGTTGAACCCTTCCTTTGAAAAAAACATATTTGCGAAATATTTGTCTAAACCGTTAAAGAGGATGCTAGTTTCACCAGCAAAACACAGTTTTCAAATTCTATGGTTTCAAATCAGCTTTAATGAAATTCTTTCGTTACATCGAAAGCAAATATTTGATTAAGAATAATTGTAAAAAATCCAGCACAGATTTGAAGAAACAGAACAGTGTATATGGTTCTTTTAAATGATTTTTTAATTTTTATTAACTCAAAGAGCAATTTGTAACTATTTTGTGTGATAAGTTTATGAGCATGTATAAAATATAATGTAAATCAATATAAATCACTACAGCAAAAGAATGGTTATTGGTACATTTTTTACTAACTTTAAATATCTTTGCGATTTACATCTTGCGTAAACATCTTAAAACAATTCCATTACCATTTGGATTCGATAATTTTTGCACCGTTTGTTTTGGTCAATTTACTATCACAAAAAGCCTTTGCTTGAAGAAATAATTTAAACAACTTGTAGAAATTATAAAAAAAAATAAATATATAGTTTGTTAATATTCGGTTTTCCATGAAAAAAGCTTGTTATTGTTACAGAATATTCATGATCTTGTAAAACACTAAGATTTGTTTTGCCAAATCTTCTCTGTTTCTGTATTCTGCCAACATTTTTCCTTTTATAAGTTTCTCATGTGACTGAGTTTTGATGTGACTAATGCGATATACCAACATTTTTTTAAAACATTTTTCATTCACAAATACGTCAATTAAACGACATCCCAGCACGGGATATGTTTTAAATGCTTCTCGATATCTCTGGCGTTTTATCTTCTGATTGCCTAAACTTTAGCAGTCAGTATGGCTTACCTGATGACCAACACGATTCGGTTGACGTAATTTGCCATGTGTTAGGGATCATGCACGGTGCGTTCGAGCAATTAACAGCATGCCAATCCGAATCAATGTGAACGGAAACCACTCGTAAGCTGCTAGTTCCTGTGGCTATGGAGTTAGATGAGCCCATCTTTAAATGGGGAAGAATTCTGTATCTGATTCTTGGTGACGTCAAGGCACACTTTGACTCTTCGTTTTATCAACAAATTCGTTCGTAGTATAAAAGCACACACGTTTGGGCAATCAGGCATCATTCTTGTTCAAATTGTTTCAACAGATACATCATTTGCAACGATTAATTTCGATTAAACAACAATCTAACAACAAAATGTACAAAGTAAGTGCAAATCAAAATTATAAAAATTGGATAACCTTACTGCAAATTAATAATTCACCTTCATCTTATCCAATTCAGCTCTTGTGTTTAGTTGCGATCATTGCTGTGGTTGCTGCGCTACCTACTGAAGTAGAAGAAGCACCAAATGACGGGTTTCGAAGAGTTGAACGAGAGGTTGTAGACGCACCGGACGTGATCACTGAAAACAAGGAAACTGAACCGTTGGCGGAGAGTGCAGTTGAAGCTCAAGACGATATGGATAAGGCAGAAACGTTTGGTTTCGGTTATCATCGCAAGATTATACACGTATATCCGAGCTACTATCCCCGGTACTACTACGGTGGCTACTATCCACGTTACTACTATGGACACTACGGTCATTACTGGTAAAAGAGCCGTAGCGGGATACATTATCATCTACATTTGTGAAGTACAGTTCATTATACTTAACATCACTTTTGTCTGCATATTACCATCAGGAAAAATTGAATAATAAAATAACATTCAAATTATTTTGATCTAATCGCCTCTTTTGTTTTATGTAAAACATACAAATAATTTGAAAATTTAAAAGTTTATATCACACTACCGCAGTATAAAATAATGAGCAGATCAGCACAATTAGATTTGAATGCAGAGCGTAAAATGCGGGTTAAAAAGTATTAACAAGACACTACACACACAATACACTTGACACTATAGAGTTGGTCCGGAAACGAAACTAATACTGGTCCACTATTTATTTACTAAGCGTATCACGTCTGGTTTGCACTGCATTTAGAAGTTTTCTCATTTTTTTCATTAATTCAATTATCACTTGTTCGATTGCATTACAGGTACAGAAAAGGGGCTATACATTCAATCACATGAAGAAATTTTACCAGCACTCTATTTGGCACATTACGTCAACAATAAATAGCATTTTTCGTTGATTTTTACCATCAACAGAAACAGCGCACTGGGAATGGTCTTAGATGGCCAATACGACTGTCTTGTTTAATAAGAACTTACTTCCAGAACAAACTACGGTTGGTTATCAAAATGTAATATAAATGCACTAACTTTTTGTTACAGCAAAATCAGACATGTTCGATTTTCTCTAAATATTATTTTGGAACGTTTAAAAAGTAGATTCTGGAAGCATCGGGATCACTTGCTTCCATGTTCATGGCTGATGGGAAAATGATTGGATGTACAGGTGGAGTGTTATGTATTCCAAACCAATACATATAAGAATCAGTAACACAGACTGAAAAGGTGTCCCTATACTGTTCCTGACTTTTCTTCGGTAGGCATGAGCCAACCAACCGTTGTACCTACCCGTATAGTTCCAGGTGGTAAGCTATATGTATGTGTGAATATAGCTACCCATACAATCAATGCAGACAAAATTAACTGCACACATAAGTAGATAGAACCTAAACTGAACGCATTAAATTTCTCTAATGGTGGTGAAATGGAGAAATGTGTGTATTCAAGCGGTTTCTCTTTTTTTTCTCTACAGTTCGATGCTTATAAGATGTATTGATTGATGTGAATACACTAGGTATTTAAACATTATTCACAAACATGCACTCATACAAACAAAGCAGACTATATCAACCGCACCTAGAGTAAGATAACCTAAGATTTCTCCAATACACTAATCGTACTTCGAAATGTGAGTGTGACATTCGAAATGTGAATGTGCAGGCTCATGGGTTTTTTTTTTATTCAACAGTTAACAAAATACATAAACATAAGAGGAGTTCAAAAGAAGTTTATATTATAACGCTCAACCACACTCTACGGTGGCGAACATAATTTCAAAAGTGTGGTTCCAATGAAAAGTTCATCGCTGCGCCTACTTGGTTTCGGGCACGATTCGAAGATTTCTTCCTGCTATATGCATAGCCGTTGTCTTCGTGCAATGCACGAAGTGGTAAATCCCAGAAGAAAAGTGCCACATTTCCGTTCCAACCAGGTCATTGCGTTGCTTGGAAAGAGATCTTCCTACCAACGTTCCAGAAATCCGGTCCAAACTATTTGGTTCGTTGGGTCCAGGCCAGTGTCCCCTTCCGAAAGCATCGATTGACGTCAATTGTGGCGGGTTTGGTGAGCCAAAGGTGGTCTTTGGGGTCCAGAAGACCAGATTCCACCAAGGTAGAGGGCAGGTGGAATATTGGTGCGAATTTGTTTTTGAGGAACCAAAGCGATGGAACGTAGCAAGAAACGTTCCTAAAAATTGAAAAACAAAGATGTCAGATGTCGGTTGCTTTGCACAATTTGTTGGTTAAAGGTCTGATAATGGTAAGCTTTGGTCCTTAAGACTGAAACGCTTCCCCCCACCGGGGCACTACATTCAAACGAAAAAGGGAAATGTTCCAAACAGGTCGATGCGTGCGCATATGGTTGTTACCCAGTGATCCTCCCTTTCTTTCCAATGGAAGATGATTTTTGATTCAAGCGTGATTTAGGTAGCGTTTTTTGGGTCTTTTAGGTTCATTTTTACCGAATTCCTTTTTTTCGGGATGCCCTGGAAGATAAAACTGGTTTAGTGACGCAAAACGAAACTCATATTAAAAAAAAACACAATTGGAGGAGAATGGAAAGATCATCATGGTAGAGAGGATTTTGGGAGGGAATGTAATATGGTTAGCAGCATTACAACCTACCGGCGCGTGGAGCGCAAATTTTTAAACAACTTAAATACAAACAGAAGCAAAAAAAGAGAATTTATCAATCTGGTATGTAGCGCAGCTGATGTCTCGACTGTGCTTCAATTTTGACTAATACACTGTAAACGGCGACCTTTTAGCGTTAAATCTATCAAAAAACAATACTATACAATTATGGGTAATAGATTTACAAAACCAGTTTGACCTAAATGCTATGCCATCGGCCATCTTCCGGTATTTATGAGATGTAAAGCATTCATCATGTGATCGAAAGAAAAAGGTAGCGCCCATAAATTTACATATTTATTTGTCGCGCTGCTGGAGGACAGTGTGAGATAGAACGATCTCCAGTTCATGCCTGACTATCAGACAGATTTATGATCAGGCACACTATAACGGAGACAGGTCTTGATGGAGACATTGGCTGTGGTTATGTATTTCGTACCTGTGCTCATCTTTACAATTGTATATTTTTTTTTGGTTTTTATTAAACAAAATTCGTTTGACTTCGTTATAAAAATCAAGATTGTTGATTTTGTTAAGTCCAGACAATGCTCTGAGTGTGTTAGTAATTTCATGAAATGTTATGACCTTGTTGTGTACAGATGAGAAAAGATGACATTACAAAGTTTAAGATTTTGTGCAGTTTATTTAAAATTAATTTAATTATTCAGTGTTAATAAAATACTATAATTTTTTGTGCAGACTTCATAATGGTGCAAAGATTTATTTTACTTTCACCACTGATTATTTTGAACTATAGCCTCTAAAAATCGTCTAGCATACAACTGAAATGAGCCTTATTAAAAATATATCATCGATTAAAAATATTGAATCCACTCAAATGTCTAGCGGCTTTGAGCACTGGTGTCTGAAACATCGCAAATCGTATGTGTGAGTCAATGCGTTTGTTTTGACCCTTGCCTACTTTCAGGCGCTTTGAATCAAAATATTGTCAGATATCAAATAATCCCAGCCGTTGGTAGGATCTTGCTTTTAATTTGATCGATTTCGATTTCTCGCAGCATGCATCTCGCAAAACATTCAAGCGATCATGTTGAGAAAATCTAAATGGTAAATGCTGACCATGGATGAAATCGAGCTAATTAGAAAAATAATTAACTGAAAGAAGATGAGCAATATGTTTCAACTTGGACCTGCTGATCCTCCTCTTTCGGCAGATGTTGTGGCTATATGGTGTGACGGACTTTATCTGCTGCAGAATAGTTGCTTCAAACGCATGGCTACAGCAGCATCTCATTAGCTTAGTACTTTCCGCGTGTCTAGTCTCCTCCACGTTTTTGTTTGATTTTCTGTGTTGTGGGATTAACCACTTCGGCTGATTTAAGTTACACACGACACAGAACACAGAATAGGACGTGCAGCAAACGCAGGCATATTTATATTTGTTCAATACTGATACTGTTCACTTCTACGATACTGTGACTTACTGAGAACTAATTTACCGTTAGGTTAAATAAATTGTATTACATTATTTTTACTAATTTTAAGGATTTTTTGGTTTTATATGGTATAAAGAACAATGCAACGAAACAAAACAATGGAAGAACAAAAAAGAAGTTAACATTGCAAGTTTGCTCATGTCTAAGGTAGAATATAAAATCTACATTCACAAAAATCTCACTTCATTTGTCACTGTGACTAATTTTTATGGGTGTTTCGGGTGTTTTTTCTTTAACAATGACATGATAAAAAGTTCGACAACCTTGACCTACAGGGTGACATCAAGTGCACACGTGTGGATCCAAAAAGATGAACGAAAAGCAAGCTGCTAGAATGAGACAAAAAAAGAAGGCGTGTTTGATTAGTAGGGATCACACAATAGTCAATTGTTTTACTATTATTAAGAGTATGGTCAGAAATTGCACCACAAGCAGCAGGGTTTTTATAAGAAGAGCAGCACACAAAATGCATTAGTTGAATTTTCAAATTCATCACGCTCGCACAAAACACGTTTACTTATGCTCTGCGGAATGGTTGGTAAAATGTACAGAAAATTAAAACAGATTTTAATCATTAACCATTTCCCACAGCATCGGCTATTCGTCTTGCTTTATCTTCTTTGCGCTGGCACCAGTGTCTCCTACCAGCAACCGATCGAACAACCGATGGTCACGCTGGTCGATCCAGAGAAAGAGACGATCCCGGCAATCTACAACACACCGCCCCAACCCCCCGTTAAAATTCTTCGTGAAACCAGACCGATCTCGGAAAAGGAAAGCATGCAAGTGTCCGAGGATATGCAGCAGTCAGAATCGTACACGCTCAGCTACTACCGGCCGGTTTACTATCCCGGGGTATACTATTCGTACATTCCGCGTTATCGCTGGTACAGACCGTACTATTACTACAACTGGTGGTATTACTGATTCAAGTCAACACGCGCAGTAGAACGTTTGGAATCGTTAGCACAAACATTACAAATGTGGCATGGAGTGAATAAAAAAACATTTGCGTCATAAATTTTAAGCACATCACCACAAAAAAAAAAACTGGAACCATTTTCAAGAACCTCGAAATCGGTGCAGAAATAAATCGTGTGGTAAATTAAATTGGTCATATTGAATGGAGCAAAAACACAAACAAATGATTGATTCGATAATCAATTCATGGCGTTCTAGAAGAAACGATTGGCCCATAGAAAACCGCTTCTATTCCATGTTTGATTTTACACTATAGCATGCTGAAGATGAACTTTACAACTTGTTTTATTAGTTTTTATTTTTACTATTTTTATGTTGAACTCAAATATGAGGAAAACAAACGAAGAGATTTTTATTTTAAAAAATCCCACTTGTTTTGATTGAATATTACAACAAACAAAACGTCTAGACGAGATCAATTGTTCAACCAAAACAGTTTCATCTAAGAATGCACATAAATCTGGTTTTATATAATTTACCAAAAATCTTACAAAAATGCCTTTATTAAAGTCAAATTATTATATTTATTCTGTACATAAATCTATTAAATGTGTTGTAAAATGAAACAAAACGTTTCGCCAAGGAATGTTAATCTTTAAAATCTTTAAATAAAAAGAGACTCCAACTTAATAATAAAGAAAAGATAAATAAACGTTCTAAACCGTTGACCAGAAATGGAAATTTGTCAATATAATTTTAGCCTTGAATTTAAGTCACATAAAAAGACGGCGAATACTAGTGTGTTCGTTAGAAACAGGTATTCTACAAACCCACAGTCGTTGTAGTGTTGAACCGTCGATGGACATTTACAGGAAGAAAAATAAAAAAACCCACACATCATACCCAAGCTAGCGTTATTCCCAAAGAGGAAGCGAAATGAATGCAATAATCGTACCGAAAGGAATCACTTAAAAACTAAATCGGTGCCCATTCGACTGTAGCTTGAGCGGTTCGTGGGTCTGGGTGTCACTAACAAAGAGCCGCTAGTGATGTAATTTTCAGGCACTAATTTCCTGTGCAAACCATACGGAAAAGGTGCGAACGAAACCTTCACCTCGAAACGTTCGTTCTGCTACGGTTGACTTATGGATTTATGCCGGTTATTTGATTGCTCCGGTTCTATGCTTTGTTGAAGGTTTGAGAAGGTGGACATGTGTTTATTCGGATGAAAATGAAACAAACATTTCGCACGAGCTCTGTTTACAATAATTATAACCGGCTTTATTTACGATGAGCAAATTTATCACATTATGATCGATGAAAGCTTATAAATAGAGGACAGTACCCGATAAAATGGAAGCAGTAAACACATTCGAAAGTGATCAAGATCCCCTCCCACCCCTCTTCTCCCCCATCCCCCCGCCAACGTGGCAACGTAAGCTTAGTTTGGTTTTGGCTTTATGACGCTATGGGACGCTCGATCCCGCGCTAACCTTCTCCAACTGCCCTGTCCAGAATTTTGCACAACGTGTTCGCCAAAATCGCTAGCAGCGGCGCCCGCTCGGCCGCTTGGACGCTAATGGACCTGAAATGTCACAACACTCAGTTTTCAGGCAGTGGATCATCAACATCGTCGAGCGAGAGGCTCGTCTTGCTCGGTGCGGACGTGGACGTGTCAGTGGATTCGGAGGAAGAGGAGGAGGATTGGGATTGGGAACTCACCGGCGTCAGCGAACCGGACACCTTCAGGCTGCCGGTATACGCGGTCGGTTTCGCATCGTCCGAGGAGGAGGACGACGAGTAGCTGCTGGAGTAGGATTTGTAGGATGGGTAGGACGGGTGGGACGACGACGAGTACGACTTCTGGTAGGAACTGTCCCAGCCGTTGGAGTGCGAGCTTCCGGCGTGTTTGGCCAACAGGAGCAGCTTGCCACCACCGACACCGAGGGCGATACCCTTCACGACTAACGCTCCGATGCCGGCGAGACCGGTAAAGATCACTGTGGGAATGACCAGAACAACGGGACTGTGAATCTTCCGGCGTAAAGCAAATCGGCCAACTTTCAAACTTCCGTACCAGTTTTGGGATCGATATGGAATGCCGATTCCGCCGTCTCCAGATCGTTTGTGTCACTATCCTGCTCCAGCTGTTCGCTCCATACCAGTCCGATGATCAGGACGAATAGCAGTGTGCTGCTTGCTCCAAACAGTTTCATTTTCCTACTATGAGCACGCGCACTAATTTCTCCAAACTTACGTTTTTTTTTCAAATAACAAACGATTTTTACGACCTGACGTTTCGTGCGTGTGTGACAGCAGCTCTTCACCACAAATCACCGTCCCGTTTGCTAGCTAGCGACTGACCTGAGATAGACATAAATGGAGTCTTTTTATACGACGCTACCTCGCCAAAGACCGGCGCAGCATCTTATCTGTCTCTGTCGTTACAACCGTCGAGGATCCTTCAGCGCTAATATGCTGCTGCTGCTGCTGCTGCTGGTGGTGGTGGTTTTGCTACGCATTACCCTCGTGTGGACGCGGGTTGGGTTTGGCGGGGGCCTCGAGTGCACGGTCGGGTGGGGAGGGGGAGATGTGCAGTCGGAGGATTCGGTTGCCGAAACGAATCGAATTTGTGGTAAACGCCTCGAACTCGCCGGCACGAGAATGACCGTATTTTTCGTTTGATCGCCAAAAAAAAAAGCAAGCAAGCAAAAATCGAACCTGCCAACTAGGACGAATTTAATCTAGGAAGCTGTTTAGCCAAGGCCGCGTTTTGGGGAAGTTTAAACTATTTTTGAATTAATTAAGTTAGTTATGCTCGTGCAACGTTGTGGTGAGACAAAGATGCTATCTTATAATCTTAGTGTCGTTAAACTAAACTTAACTAATGGCAAACGTTAACTAAATTGCACAAGATTGCTAAGTTTGCTCTAGACTTTTATGCTTATAACGCTTACGTATTTAGTAGAAAAAAGTTTGCTAGTGCAAAAAAAACATGAAAAACTATTTAAGTGATTAGGCATAAAATTTGCAAAAAAAAGAAAAAAAAACAGGTGCTTGTGGCTTTAATTGTAAAATGAAAATATACTTAAGGTATACAGTGGGAATATTTATTTAATCTGATTTACATACAGCGGTTGGTAGTTGTGGTGTACAGAAAACATTTTGCTATTTTAAAATGCTTGAGTAAATCGTTCATAATAAAACGTTATGATGGAAGTTGCGCATCCCCGAGGCGGTGCTATCAACATTTTAGCTTCATATGGAATTTCCGACCGATTCAAAGATGACCCACTATCAACTCGACGAACATCGAACAAGTCTTTAATTTCAAACCGAGGTTGATATCGAACGCGGCCTTGGCAGACGGCTAGCTGGCGGAGGAGGGTATTGCCCTTTGGTGCATAGCGCGTGAGCACGTGCTTCATCGAAAACGCGGCCCGCTTGCCAAATTCTCCCTTGGTTCGAACGGTGCACATTCTGATGAAGAGGAGAGAAGGACACTTAACCTGAATCGCATCCCAGTAATGTTCATGTGTGTGTGTGTGTGTGTGTGTGTGTGTGTGTGTGTGTGTGTGTGTGTGTGTGTGTGTGTGTGTGTGTGTGTGTGTGTGTGAGTGCGTGAAGAAGAGCGTTTCGATGCTGGCCAGGGTGGCCAGCTTTCGATAATTGGCAGGCTCGTGTACATAATACAAGTAACATTCGAGAGAGCACTCGTTTTGTTTGCGAGCTGTTTTCGGGCGAAGGTTGATGTTACCAAACTGCAGCCGCTCCGCCTTGCAGAGACGTACGTATGTGTCACTCGGGTGACTGGTTCCTCGACCTGGTGCATCGCGCCGATCGAGGGTCCTGATAAATCGGAACTTTAAAGAGGGTCGGAAAATTACTGACCAGCCATCTTAAAGGGTATGATTGGCAGCCCCGGGCAATGGGTAAGGTCAGCACGGGGGAAGGTGAAGTACGGTTTTGTTGGAAATGAAAATCTAACAAATTAGCTCACCTCCCGCCACAGCCCACTGACCAGCGGTGATTATCTGCCAGCGTGTGTGTGTGTGTGTGTGTGTGCATATTCGGATGACCAACGGTTTCGGTGCCTGACTGACGCCATCGACCGATGACACCGTGGCCGAGTAAAACACTCCCATCGGGGAAGATAAACGAAGTAGGTTGAGCGAGCGCGTCGAAAAACTAGTTTTGCTGCTACGAAGTGGGTGTTGGGGAAAAGAAGATGACACCCATTTCGACTGATTTAATGCAATCGCGGCAATGTGTTCGGTGCGAGTTGGTTGAACTCAGAAGGACCGAGGCCGCGTGTGTTGTTTTCTAACAATATTCGAAAATCGAGAATTCTGGAAGTCGATTCGGTTCTTGAAGGTCTCCCCAAATGTCTCCACAATTTGGTAGAGCGAAACTTTGCGCGAGATCCTCACCACCCAGTAGACGGTCAAAGGAAAACTTAACGACCGCTATCAGTAATCTAGTTCGCGTATAATTTATTCACCTTGTTATATAACGCTCGTGGGTCAACTTGTCCTTGGCTTCGGATGATGGACCAACAGCGGACCTTGAAAAGGTAGATCGGAGGTGCATCTGGAGGTGTTCGAACTGGCACAGTTAAAAAAGGGTTTCGAATTAGGTGTGTAGCATTTTGTGTACGATGATCGGGTGACATTGTGCGTTGTTTATCGCCATGGTTTTGAACGTGGTGGGTGCATGTTTGGCTGGCTGGGTGGGTAGGATCGTTTGGTTGCATTTTGAAAGTTCACAAGTTCATATATGCAATTTACATTCACTAGAGCAATATGATGAAGATGAGTGGAAAGGGAAGTGGTTGTGGGCCGTGATGCCATCGCACAGTGGCGCCCTGCAGGAAGAAAATGAGGTACAAAATATTTCGAATAATAGTAAAAATTAATTAGCATATAATTTAATTAGCTAAAAATAATGTAAATGTTAATGGTTTTCGTAGTATTATATAAAAATTAATTAGTGTATAATTTAATTAGCTAAAAGTAATATAAATGTTAATAGTTCTCTGGAATGTCAAAGCATTATTTTTAAAAAGCTTTAAAATTTGCTTTAAAAAAGCTTTAAAATAACACTGTTTACAGAAAAATCTGGAATTCATTTCCGTTTAATATGAAAACTTGAAGTTTATTATATTAACTTGAAGTTTGACGAAAAAAATCCAAGATTCGATCAGTTATATTAGTTCAATGGAATCAATTAGTTTGATATGTATTCACAAGTCTTTCTAATGTTTCTATTTATTTTTTTTATTCTACCAGTACTTCGTGTCAAACGGTGTAGATCTGATCACCAACAACAATTTAATACCATAAACACCAATTTTGCGTACATGAATTAGTCGTAGATTTTCCGATCTCTCGATTTGAAAGTTAAAGCTAATATTTTATTCCATTTTTATGTCTTCTGACTTCTTTGAGGCTATTCGTTCGGTTATTACCCTTTTATTACCCTTGATTGCTGCTCCTTGAGTATTCGTTTAATTCACGTTATAAGTCCTCCGATGCAATAGGCAAACAATAAAATAAAACAAAGTGAAAAAGTACTGTAAACAATGAAAAAGTAAGAGATAAAAGTAAGAGTTCACTGTGATGCTGAGTTATTAATTTAAACTTTTAATACTTTTATTTAAAAGTATTAATATGTTTTAAATCATTTTTTCCAGAATTCTATATTATTGCAAACACAAGCTTCGTACAACTTTGGTAACCTAAATCTTAATCCATGTGAGAGGTACAAACGTAAGGAGGATGTGAAGATATGGGTTAAATGTAGAATTAAAGGTACAAGAGTTTGTGTATGTGTGTAATATATTAATTAAAATTGCTTTGTATTTGTTCAATGCAGTCAATGTGGGATTTTACGATATAAAATATCTATTATTTCAAACACGAGAAGTTTTAAAAAATCAAGATTATTATGCATTTTATTTATAAGAATCAACCTAAAACGAGAAGGCGCTTATCAAACCAAATGCCTACATTAATCAAAGAGACACAATTGACATGAACATGATTTGGGAAATAGTAATACGGAGGTGTAGGATCGGGAAAACCAGATGAATTTGTATTTATCTGGACAGAAAGTTTAAAGGTCTTTGATGTAGCAGAAAAAACAATCGTGAGATAAAACACTTCATATGCTTCCTGTGTTACTCTATATGCTATTTCCCTGCAAAACTCCATAACCAGAAGCGAATGAGTTGAAAAAGGTACTTGTGAAACTTTACAAAGTGGAGATTATTTTATTAAGATAATATGTAAAGAAGAGTTTGGAAAACCATGCTGAAACTTAAAAAGCCTATGACCACCGTTTTACCATTTTTTAAGTATGGTAAAACGATTATGATGTTGTATGCAAACATTTGTTAAAAATTAACAATACGCTAAAAAATAAAAAAATTCAAATGATTGTGAAATGATGATTCTGAATAGCATAGGAAATATTAAAAAGTAGTAATTAAATTAGGCGAACATAAATGTAAATTATGCCCAAGATATTCCCACAGTGCCCCACCAATCGATCGTTTGCCTTTCTTAAACGGGTCAACTAAAAATAGACAGGTATATTGGAGAACGCGTCCAACGGTTGGATTATTTTATTGCCGCCCGAGCAGGATGACCCCCCCCCCCCCCTCTCGGCGATCGCAGTGGTGATAGCAAATAAGCCCAAAACAGGATGTTATTGTTAGCCGACACGCGCAACGCACCTGAAGCACGACGAGGTCGTCAGTGAAGGTGAAAATTTCGAAGATTATATTCAAATGCAAACGCCTGTTTCACTCAACCCTCCACGAACTATTGTGAAGGATGCGATCGAAAGCGGTTCGACCGCTTTTCCGAATCATCTGTACCGTGCGCGAAGGTAGGAAGCATACGCGAATAAAACAATTCTTCATTGATTGCCTAGTGCCGTCGAGGTGATCGACACATATTTAGGAGGTGTGACGACTTCCAATCCATTTCTCGCTCGCAATTTGTTCTACGGCTACCGTGACCTTCAGGCAACGTGCAAACCGATTCACGAAAGCTGCTAATAGGTACAGCAAACGACGCCACAATCAACACCCGGTAGCATCGTTCGCTCGCTTTCAGCCCCACAAGCATTGCACACGCCCGATTGAGCTGGAGGAATTAAGCAAGAATTGAGGTGGGTGCCGCCTCGGTGAACGTGGTGGTCGTAGGCTAGGCAAATGTTCAATGAATTGCTACAGTAAACAGTAAAGCAAACAACAGCAACAAAGAACATCGCAGCATCGGAGGGTGCGATTATCACAATTCGACCACGCCACGGTTGACCATTCATTCCATTCACACGTGTGCGGGCTACGACGGTACCGGAGCACACCGGTGATGAGCGTCGACCGCTTAATTGTTTCCTATTGCGAATTAGCGAACCACACATATTATGTAACACTCTCGAAACGTGGATTCAAAATCGGCAACGGTAAGGTGGCCTGTGGAATATAAGCAGCCTGATTTATCAACTGGATGATATATCTTCGCTCATTTGACCTCATCGTCCAAATCGCCCTGTTAATGCTTGCAAAAAAAAGAGAAACGAATCGGCAAGCCTTGAGGTAAAATACATAAGATAACAAAAAATACTTTCCAATCACTGATAAAATAAATAATTAAAAATAGGTGAATATTGGTGTTCCTTATCGTCAGCGTAAAATTATTTGTAGTCACAGCTTTGGATAAAAGTTTCATTACGATTTTCGGAGAATGCTGTCGGAATAAATAGAAGAATATAATATAAATTGTACACATGCTGAATGAAACCAAACGAACGTTGTTTTCAAATGCGTCACATTCTTTCATGTACGATAAATATATCATAAACGTATTGCAAAATAATATGATAACACAATCAAACGAACAATACAATACAAGCGTACTTTAATAAACATTTAAATTACAGTTTATACATGTATAATTGTTAGTAAAATATTTTATGAAAACATTTGATAAACCATCTTTCACTTCTTTCATAATGTAGTATTCTTTCTAATATCAATATCTTTCTAATAATCTAATAATAAACATTTGTAATCATTTGTCAGATAGATTTACACGGATGGATTGTGGTAAGACAATTGTTATTTATTTAGGGTTTTCATTTTTGGAATAATGATTGTACCAGATTATTTTTTAATTTATTGAACAAAATGCTTAACTGTTATTGGTACAACTATTTTTTCTACGCTTGTGTCTCAGATAAATATTTACCTTATACTACACCTGTTAAGATAGCTATTCTATAATACAAATGATTATTTTTTACTATAAAATGTTGTAATACTTAAGACAGATCAGTATTCACGATATAAATAAATAAAACTAACCTTAACATTCCAACGAAGCAAATCTTCGTTGAGTATGCGTGAAATGGCACCGGCAATCACAACTAATATTTTATAAAACTGACGTCAATCGGATGTTCGTCGCTTACGGCACAGGTAAGAACGTTTCACCGCTGCTCAAGCAGCTACTCCAAACAATGTCGCAACCAAACGTGCAAACAAGCAAGCATGTACCGGTTCCATCGTGTGCTACGGATTAGAAATAAAAACACAAACCACCCCGAAACAGCTCAAGAATGCACCACGCTGCAGTTGAGTGTTTATTGCCGTAATGCCCACTTGTAGTGGTTGTGGTATAATCATCCACCCCTTTGCGATACTCATCAGCTGTTTCTCAGTCGCGTTTCCCATCGAGCCCACTGCACACACGCACAGACACACACACACACACACACACACACACAGGCATTCATTCACGTCTCTCAGAAAGCAACGAGTGTACTAAGATGAGAATTAGTCACTGTACAAACATCGCACTGGCAAGGGTTCGTCGCTTTTCGGCTGGTGATTTGTTGCGTTTTTCCTTTCCTACCCTCTTGCCCTCTCTTTCCGTGCTCAATCGCTTACCCTCTATCTATATTGTTGCTGCTCTCTCGAATAAAAGCATATGCTCGCGGTTTCGGAGTCCCTCCCAACCTCCCACCGCACACGCACATCACAAGTGCTGAAGGTCACCACCGATCGCGCGAATGACACCAGCTGGAGTGAAAGGGAGCTGCGACACGATCAGCTTCGAAACGGAAAGAGAAACCGCTAAGCAAACGCACACGCGAACGGCAAATGTACGGACGGTAGGTATGCGCGGTTTTTCGCGGTTCGAGCCCATTCGAATAGTCAGTTCGCGGTGCAAGTTCTTCGCAGTGCGGTCGTAGACAACCACACACGGTTTGCGTTTGCTGGTTGGTGGCCTGAACCGTGTCGCGAGTTCGTGCTTCGTGCTAGCCTGCATACCAAGTGAACGGAAAACATCTTTAAAAATAAAGTTCATAATGTGCACCAACGGCTTATGTTCAGTGAGTTGACATTCTGTACTAAGTACTACGGCGATGTTGTGTTTTTTAAAAAGTGTTTAAAGTTTAATTCCAACTGATTGTTTGTGTTATTCTCATCATTCTCCTCTATGTCATCTTGCAATCGGACTCGATTGTTCTTCTACGCTCGGGTCATCAGATCATGGTCGGAGTCGTAGACGGGTTGGTCAATGCAACAAAGTCACCATTGGTCGAGGTCGACGACACCTTGATCGGGTTGCCCAACCGTTCCGACCTTTCCGGTGTCGACGCGATCGTGGAGGGTTCGTTCGATCTACTGGTGAAAAAGTTTTGTGAGTAGCAACGAGCCAGTAATATCCGTCAGTGCGCTCGCTCCTATTGGCATTCGCAAAGCAAACTTAGAATCCTTTTCTATTCTTCCTCGGCAGTTCGTGACGCTGGTGTTCTTCCTCTATCTGGTGCAGATTGTTAGACTCCTGACGCTTCCACTGCGCGATCGGATCGAGCAGCATGAGGAAGCGCAACGGCTCAAACACATCTGCATGATCATCGTCAAGGCCATCCTGTCCGGGAGCTCCGGTTGCTAGGAGGCCACCGGTTGCTATATTGTAGCGTGCAAAATCAATTCGCACGTTTACAAGCGCTGGTGCAAACGTTATGCACTTTAGCGCCCGCAGACAGACACACACACGCGAAGCCGGGCACAGATGGCGAGATTTCTCAATGGCACGATGGATCCACGCTTCCTTATGACATCGGGTCGATGGTGCAATTTGATTGACGCATGTACGTGCGTACAATACGTCCAAATCGTGGTCGGTGGAGTTTTAAATTCATCGCCTCCTGACACGTGAGTTAATTCGAAAGTGACACTTGCGATACATCGGATTTTTGGTAGTGTGCACTATCTGCCTGTTTGTGTTCGATGCTCCCCGCCACTCCCGGTGTGATTACGAAAACACAAGCTTAGGTTTAGGCTTTAGTTTTAGTTTCTTTTTGGTTAAGCTTCTTTTTAATACTGCCCAAAACGTGATACCTGTGTGTAGGATGCAATGTTTTGCGTTTGAAGTACGAAGTTTTGATGAATATAGGAAAGGTTATATGAAATCGTCGATTTATAGTAGGCTGTGTGAAAGAGCGAAAGAGGAGAAACTGCAGCATGAAAGAGCAATAGAACGAGTATTTCATTTTTCGATAGGAATAAACCTTAACCAATCGAGAAAGACTGATGCGGACACACACAGCCAACCTCCTTACGCGTTAGCTCAACGAACGTTGCACAGAAGGCATGTAGCTTGCTAACACACATTTTGATAAACCGTACCCAACTAGCAGCAGTAAAACGTGACCGGAGCATACAAATGTTTCACCATTTCATAACGAAACGAGAGTGAAGCGATATCGTAAAACCACATTACGAAACGCAGCTGCGTGCCGGTTGTGTCTGTGAGTACGCAGCCCGAGCCTGCCCAAGCGCGTTTGACAAGAACCAAACCTGTAAGATCGAAAATTTCGAGACTCGTCGTGGAGTTAACATTCAGATGTTGCCATCGACATACCTTCGGCGATATCCGCCGGTGTGTTCGTATGCATGATCTCATGTGTTCCGGTGCAGGAAGATCGGACGCATCGAACGATCGAACCGGTTTCATCCGCGCTGGCATTGAAAACCGAACATCCTTGTCCGTGGTGAAAACGATGCGATACGCGATAAGAAATCCCACTGCATTTCGGCATACAATTCAGATCAGAAACCGGCTCAACTTGAAATTGCTGGACAGAGGGGGTTGACAAGGTTGAAGTTGGATCGCGTTCAGAACGAAATTTACGATATTCACCATTACATGTAGTGCAATGAACTCCTATGTATTATACTCGGAGTAAAGGAAGTTCACGAATTACATTGTTTAAAGACGGTACCAATAAAATGAGCACACAGAATTTAAGGAAGGTTTTTAAAAAGCGTTTATTTTGTGTTATTTTATTTTGTCTTATCTTTTCTGAATCGATGTCACCAAACTAATAATAATATTTTTCACTGTACATAAAATAATCAGCCAGAATTTTAGTAATCTTTTTTAGATCACCCTTCAAGTTATACAACTTTATCAACGAGTGAACTGGATTAATTTAACACTCCGGTCATATTGGGGCAGCCCGAGGATGTATTGGTATCGGCGCCGGTCATTCACAAGAAAGGACATTTTTAGAAATCCCAACTGGATCATCTCCTACACCTACTGTGATTAATCTAGCAATTCGGTAACACGGCAGTAGGTATGACATTTTTAGTTGAATTAATGCACAAAATGTCATCATAAGACAGTTTTTTTCGTTTAGTTCTATAGTATTGAAGTATGGTTCGAAGAAAGTTTCAACATTATATGTCTCCATCCAGGATAAGTGAAATATTTAATTTGTGAATTTTTTTAATTTGAATAGAAAATTTATCTCAGGAATTTTCTACATTAAATAGGCAATGCTTGATAAATCAGCAAGAAGATCTAATATGCATTACAATTACTATAGTCGATGAATTCTATTCTATTCTCCTGACAAAGCCCTTATTACGTTACGATTCATATAGTATCGATTATCTACGATTGTTTCTTTTATTTGTGGAACATTTAAATCCAATATACTGCCACCTAAAATACAAAAACTGTTTAAAATTAAAAATATATCAAGATATTTGAAGGTGAAAGTAACGATAATTTTTTTTCAAATACTGCCGTAAAAGAAGGTTAAAGTTTTAACCTTCCCTTTATTTACCCTTTGTGTTTGTGGTCATAACCTTGCTCCCCATTTTTTCGTTTGTATAAAATAACAAGTGGACGAGAGTCATCACATACCAACGCATAGAGCAAAAAACCAAAGCTTTAACACCAGACACTTGGTTTGCTTATAAACCTTTTAAGGTAGTTTGACCACCTGCACACACCGAAAGCAAAACATAAGCGGGCCTACAATGAGGTGAAATAAAAAAAGTATAATCATACCGCCTAACTTAAAGTTGATGAATGGGTTCCATCAAATTTGCACTCGATGGTCAGTCAAGTAAGATAGTTTTATTTACAAAATAATATGGCAACGCTTGTATGAAATACCAAATTGATATACCCTCTGTAACTTTTTCGAGAAGATACTCTATTTATCTTATCTATTGATCTGATCGAAACAAAAAAAAATGAGCGGAAGCGTAATCCAGATTTGTGATTGGTTTATTGTATGTCTATAGCTATGAACGCAGCGAATCGTAACCGTCAGTAATTGGTGTTCTCCATCTCCCCTATCGGTACCAAATTTATTAGCAATTACCACCACAATACTCAATAATAAAAAGAGAAGTTGTAAACAAATTGAAGACCTGATTAGGTAAACAAGTGCTCTACTCAAAGCTTTCCCTTTGCTTTTTGTGTTTTATTCGTTTCGTTGTTATCAGTTCGTACATGGCAAGATAGGTATTCAACGGAGCACTACAAATGATAGCTGCAGCGTGAATGAAGCCCAACAAAAGACTGTACATGGTGTGGCACTTCATCACATCACCGAGATCGGCAACGCCGATCCGGCAAGTTCTTCGCTCTCACCTTGTGTTCATCCTGGGATGCGATGACGATGACATCGTCCTGGTGTATGTTTTACGTCGGGCTTCAACTTATCACCGCGGTCTAAGCACGGTCTCGCGTCGATAACCGTCGACGCTATCAGATAATTTGCGCTAACGACCGTACTGACCACTGGACCACCGATAAGGAGACGTAGCACTACCGGACGTCGATTGCGATAGCCAGCTGGTCCACCCCCGTATTCAGTGCCTTACCAACGGTTCGTCCGGAAAGTTGGTAGCGCGTATCGCGATCGAATGGAAGTGTCCGAGACCTACCGGAACCTCACCGTCCTGCTGGTCCTGCTGCTTGTACTGCTGCCCGAGAGTGTGTTCCGCAAGTGTCGTTACGGTGCGGTGAGGGCTGACACGCCCGTTGACCCGAGCGACTGTGATCTGCTCGGTTGCGGTGGCAGCTACCATTGTTTTGGCAATGGCTGGGCCAACTACTTGCCGCGCAGCTCGGGCGAGCGGTACAACATCCCGTTGAGTGCGTTCCACGTCGGCTCCAGCACCCAGCAGGGCCAACCGGAGTGTTTGCTCGGCCAAGCGAACAACTTTCTGCCCTGGGTGACGGAGGAAGGGCGGCTTACCGTGCGCCCCGGGAACCATGCCCTGGATCTGTCAAACCTGCGGCTCAACGATCGGGGCGTTCAGAGTTTGGTGCAGAATGTCGGAATGCTAGTGCCACTCGAAGTTAGTATCTGTTCGTGTGCGTGAGTGTTATCGGATGAAAGAATGCAATGACGCATCCACTATGTCCACACACTTGTACGGACACACGTGCTTTGCCGTGCTCTCGGTACTATGCGTGGTGTTTTGATTCGAAGCGCACAGGAAAGTTTTCATCAATTACCCATCGTCGTTCGCGAAGTGCCGATCTCACAATCAGTGCGTTCGAGAGTTATCGGAGTGAAATGATAACAACCGGCTAGCTGTTTTGACCGTACGCGTTTTCTTTATCTTAACACGGCGAAATAGGGAAAGAAATAAGGCTACCTACCGAGAGACGGTGACGGTGCGTCAAATTCGGTAACCTTGGCAACGCGAGTGTTAGCATCTAATCTCTGATGCGATGGTGCAGTGAAACTGGGATGGATTTTGGGGAGCACCTTACATGAAATAACCCATTCAAAACTAGTGGAGTGTTATGAAGATTGCGTGTGTATTATGATTATTAAATACAATTGAAAGTCTAGCTTAATAGTCCAACGATACATAAGTAGAGTTTACCGTGGTTATGTGATATGAAGTATGATATTTAATGAGTGATAGTTTTCATCTGATTGTTTGCAAAAAGCTGGAAACAAGTATTGAGTTGAAGAAACATTCAATTTTGTCCAGCAGCTTAATTTACTTAAGCTTGTTTAATAATTTTACACCAAAACTGGGGCATACACCGTAGTCAGTTACTACCGTTTTGATGGATGGTTTAAACATTAGTTTCCATGGCGCAGTATTGCATTTTTTTCATAATGTTACAACACTCCATGTTGGTTTAACGAATACACACATTATCAGCATATTTTTTTAAATAACGGCTTAATGCAAGCCATTGTTTCCTTCTTTGAAAAATAGCTAAAGCAAACACACATTCAAGATTAAAAAAGATACTGCATACCACTGACGGTGGACATGTGTGATTAAAAACTCCGGATATGCGTAATAGAGTCGTGCTGGACGAACACATTCCTCAAATATTACCCACGAATGAAAGTAGCAAAAATACGCCACTTGAAATGCCACTACTAATCTAGATAATCTAAGAGAAAGTGGTTCGAACCGTTCTAGACGTTCTGATGCAGCAGGATCAGTAGTAAAAGCTCCCCGGAAGATATTGCATCGCTTGTACAAACATACGTCTTCCAACGCGTGACCTGACGGGTTGCTATGATCCTATGTAAACGAAATTTTAAAACTCCTCCGTATGTGAACCCTACTCGAACGCTGCTATCGATAATCGGTGCGAATTAATGCTATCTTGACAATGGGATTAAACTGAGAGACTTAGCGCGCACTTACCGAGCCGGCTGTCGGTCATGAGAGATCCTTATAGGTGTACAGTTACGGCTCGTTCTGTGTCATATCACGAAACCAATCAATCAAATGTTAAAAAAGGAAGCATCTACCGCAACCTCTTTCATTCGCACTAGCGTACACGATAGCTGCAGAGGAGACGCTACAACGATAAACGTCTTGTCAACTAACTAGCATGTTTCGTTCGTATCTTCTTGCAGGATGTACAGCACGTATCGATGGCAAGAAATGAATTGACGCTGGTGCCATCTCCAACGCTGAAGAAGCTCCCGAACGTCCGGCTTCTCTCGCTGAGTGGTAATTTCTTTGCTGATTTCAATGATCAATTCAGTAAGTGTGTATGTGACGCGCCATCGGGATGGTGTCGTCGATATTGCATTCGATGCATTCACTCGTATAACGTTTGTTGCAGGTGCGCATAACAAACTACCACCGTTGACCAAACTGCGCGTTCTGGATATGCGAAACTGTAGCCTCCGAACGCTGCCGGAGGAGTTTTTTCGCTATGTAAACTTGCACTACCTCTTCCTATCGCACAATCACATCACGGCGCTTCCGGAGCAAATCTTCTATCCGCTCCGAAGTTTGGTACATTTGGATCTTTCTAACATGGACCGCGGGCGCGTTGGAGAGGAACGGATCGAGAATCCGTTCATGAAGCTGATCGCGGGTGTAGATTTGCCTCAGGATCTGTTCTATCCGCTGGTGAACTTGATGTTTCTGGATTTATCAAACACACGGCTCGAGTATCAAGCGTTCATAGCGCTACGCTCGGTTCAGAGTAAGGTGAAGTACGTGAGCTACTGCAACATCGGTCTGCCAGCGATCGTCGACTACCTGTTTCTCTCGAAGACGTTCGAAATGCTGGACATCTCGTACAATGTCGGAGTGGCCCAGTCGCTACACTCGGCCAGCTTCACCCTGCTCGCGAGCAGCTTGGAGGTGCTGTACTTTAAGGACTCCATGGTGCAGCAACTAAGCTGGTTGACACCGTTGCAGAAGCTGCGAGTGCTCAACTTGCGCGGAAACATACTGCGCATGCTGCATCGGGAGAACTTCGGCAGTTTGACCAATCTGGAGCAGATCGATCTTAGCTACAACTACATCTCCGCCTGGAACCAGCAGATCCTTACGCAGACCACCGCGCTGGAGAGTGTGAATCTGCGCAACAATAGCATCGTCATCCTCACGACCGACATGATGTATGATTTTTCCCGTCTCTCGGCGATGGGCTTGGGGGGAAATACGATCCAGTGCTCGTGCAACTACGTGAAGTTCTTGCGAAACATTCTCCACAACCGGACGGAAGTGCCCGGAGCGTACACCATCTCGGCGGAACCGCTGATCAAGAAAGCAGCCATGAAGCTGTCGCTGCAACACGTGCAGCTGTTCGATTACGAAGAGTCGGAGTATCTGTGTATGAACTTTACCAGCAACGAGAAGCTGAACCCCCTGGAGCTGCAGGAGTGTATGATACCGGACGATGAGCTAATAAACTCAGACATGCCGACCGAAGAGGAATCCGAGGAAGAGCCTGCCAAAAACCACACGCTCGTGTACGTGTTCGTTAGCATAGCGATCAGTTTCTTGATCGTAAGTGCGCTTGGACTGTTCTACTACTGGTTCCACGTCAAGTACTTCTTTAAGATCATCAAAAATTCGGCCGTGCTGAGCTTTTTCAACGACGATAAGCTGTACCTCGACAAGAGTGGTCTGCTGAAGGAGGCCGACTTTCATTACGATGTGTTCGTGAGCTATAGCAACGCGGACCGGACCTGGGTGTTGGATCAGCTGCTGCCGAACATGGAGGGCGTGAGTCAGATTAATCTGTGCTTGCACGAACGCGATTTTGAGGTAGGCATGATGGTTGTTATCGGGATGTTTTACATGCAATTTAACATCTTCCTTCGTTTGGAACCAAACTATCATCCGTTCGTAGGTCGGCTACGGGATCTTGGAGAACATTATTTCGTGCATGGACCGATCGCGCTGCCTGATGCTGATAGTGTCCGAGAGTTTCCTGCTCAGCCACTGGTGTCAGTTTGAAATGCATTTAGCTCAGCATCGGTGAGGAGAGCGGAAAGGTTGGTTTTAAAAGTACGAATGATTCAACAAACATTACCCTTTTCGTAGATTGCTGGAAACACGCCGAGATGAGCTTATTTTAGTGTTACTAGAGGACATTCCCAGACGGAAGTGTCCGAAAACACTCAGCTACCTGTTGAAGACCAAAACGTACATCAAATGGCCAACGAAGTCCGTGGATGAGCAGGTGCTGTTCTGGAAGCGATTGCATAAAGCGTTGCTGGCTGCGAAACGGTAGCACCGGTGCCGTATGTATTTCATCAAACCGTTCTCACGTGTTGATGTTTTTTCATTTGTTGAACAAATGATCCTTTACACTCTATGTCGAGTTAAATAATAAAATATACTTTTCAAGAATGACATATTAATATAAATTAGGACAAAAAGTGCTGTTTTACAAGCATCAGCACTGTACGTTTATCGAACAGTTTAATAAATTGATTTAATAAATATTTTATCGCCTTATTCATTTGTGTATCTGACTGTTTGTGTAAGTAAACAGAAGATAATGTATTTTTTAATAATTTCCTTTAATTTGGTTCAGTCAGTAGGTGAGTCACAATGACCAGAATAAATTCGATACCCATAGTGCGACAGCGCGTCAAATTTGGCCCCGAAACGGCGCCGCTCAGCCCATAGTGAAACCGGTGGGGGTGACGAGGCGCGGGAAAGAGATACACAATTTTCGAATTTTAAAAAAACGGCGATTTTTATCGCCGGCTAAGATAGGCAGCTCGAATTGCGCGAGCAGGATGCGAGATGTGTGGTTTGTGTCCAAGATGAGTGCACTCTGAGACTATTTCAACCATAAAACGCCCATAATAATTTTTGTTAAATATATTTAAAAGTGACAAATTGGCACAAATTGACAATTTATCCTATTCCTTAACGAAAATATTGAAACAAAAAGGAAATTTTCAAATAAATGGTTTGCTCTTTTTAAATTATGCCTGTATGTCTATACAAACAACAAGCTTAACACAAGACCATCTCATCTCACCATGCAATCACTATGAATTGAGGAATGAATGCCAAAACAATGGAATTCGACTCTGATCGGCCTGCATTGAATATACGTTTACATAATTTTGATTTAATAGTTTTATTTTTCTTCCACCATCTATGCGCATTATGTTCCATGCGTACTAGTTACATATCTTGCTTTAAAAGATAGGAAAACTTATCTATAATGCAAGTATAGTAACCAAAAGCAGAACAAAACCATTCTGTGACAAGTAAATTTGGAAATTTTAATCACCTAGCTGCTATGTGCCTCTTCTGACACACTAAACCAAAAACCAAACCAAAAAAATAAAAAAAACCTGCTGAACCAAAAAAAAACTATCAACAACGCCTGAAATCGTGTTTGATTGTTCCGTTCTACTGTTGCTCTCGTTTACTGTTTGAAATTTTACAACAATGCATTACTTCCCGCATTTATTCGAAGAAATATTAAATATAAAAAGTATTTAATAAGAAATTTTAAAGTTACCAGACGTGCTTATACACTTTGGAAACAATTGAATCCAAAAAGTGATGATAAAAATTGATTGGTTTTAATTTTGTCAGGTATTAAAAAGTAATATAATCATATTATCTTTGGGCTTAGTAATTTATTTATTTATAATTTATATTTTCGAGATAGCTTATGAAACTAATGTGAATGGATTAGATGTGACATTTCCTTAACACTTTCAGTCTGGTTTTAAAAGCAAGACACATTACATAATCTTTGCGGAATAACCTGTATTATACGTGATTTACGATTTCAGTATAATGTGAAGTATTAACCTTAGCTGATGATAAATGATATATTCTAATTATCTTAATAACATTATTCACTATTATAACCACAACAACTCATTGATTTTCATTCATAAATTGACATTTTTAATCGATCGGTATTCTAGAAACCAATTACTGTGTTGCTGGTAATTTTAGAAAATGTCGATTTGAATATGCGAATTGAATATATTAAAATGGAGCAAATAAAATTTAAGCTTAAATGACCGACTGGCATGGAAAAGTATAAACATTTTACGAAAAATTTGTGTATCGTTATGCTCGGACTCGCCAGATAGTCTTGATACAGGAGCTGAAAAATGAGGCATGCGATAAGAAAATAAACAACACAATTGCTATGCTTAAAATGTGAGCGTTTATTCGTAGAATAAAATAGTATCCTGGTAAAATAAATACACTTCCGGGCGATCGATGGTCATGGCAATGGTCGTAGCAGAAGTTGCCAGCTTTCTGATATGTGTCGAACAAATAACCGCACACGATCGAAATGCCTGTGCAGTTCTCGGATGAATGCTGATCACAGGTATGAGGTAGGACAGATTGGTGAAACCGAGTTTTGTTACACCCCGGATGATCGTACAGCGCCAGTCGGAGATGATTTATCCGTGATGGTGATGATGATGGTGTCCATGTCCACCGTATCCGCCATGGCCGTATCCTCCGTAGCCACCGAATCCGCCGAAACCGCCGCCGTAACCACCGCCGAAGCCTCCACCATAGCCGCCATAGGGATAGCCACCGAAACCACCTCCGTAGCCACCTCCGTAGCCACCGTAGCCGTGATGAGCCGTTTCGGCACCGGCCAGATCATCCGAATCATCCTCGGCCTGGACGATCAGCACGGCCGGGCTGTCCTGGGTTTCCGGGGCGGCAATCGGTTGCGTGAGCTCCACAGCCGGCATGGCCATACCGATGGCAATGAGGCAGCTCAGAACGACAATTAGCTGCAGGAAGGAGAAAGAATTAGCCATGAATTACCATTAGAAAACTGGACTCCGTAAAAAAAACGTTGTAAGGGGAATAAAAATTTGAGTGAAGCTCTTAAGAAATGTTTATCGCCACACCACATGTAGCAAACACTATTGACTCGTTATTGAAACACACTGACGCACATCAATTAAATGATGACTTTATCCAAATTCGTAAACCCAAATACCGATATTTGCAGATTCCGTTCACACTCAAACACTCCTTTTCGGGACGCGTACCTTGAACATGATGGTTGATGAAGATTCTTTCACTCGTACACAGAAGAACGTGAATGCACGAAATACGTTTATGTGTTTTTCGCCACTTGAACTGTTGCTTTGACGAACGTCAAACTTTGACTGTGGTTTAACATCCCAAACGTAGTGCTATTTATACGCTGACCAAAACAACGCAAACAAATAAACGCCAGAAATCCCCAAAAATCTCTGCCTGGGTTGAATTTCTGGTTTATCCGCGCTTGGTCGTGCGAGCGGGCGGGCGGTTTTCGCTGAAGAAAGGTTCGTCCGATGGATCGAAGAGGAAGACGGAAGTTTTTTTTTCTTGTCGAAGATAAATGAGTGCCAAAAGGTGTGTGGGGCATCTAACATGGGTGGAGAAAAGAGGTGGAGCAAAAGTTTCACGACGTGAGACCAGGAAGCGGGTTTGGGTTTGTTGTTAACTGGTATGTGTTTTATTGTGCTGGGTGGTTTCAATTTATTTGGCACGCATGCTAGAAAACTTTGAATTTAACAGAATGAAAATACTGTTTGAACAAACCTTAACAAACTACTCAAGTAAAAAATCGTTTCAGAGTTTTTAAACTTGTTTTGTGTGGGACGTTTCAGTTTCGATAAGTAATTTTTCAGTAAAGAAAAACACCGATTTGATATGACATAAATTTTTATTTTGACTTTTAATGCACTGATATTTCTGAATGCCGTAAAAGCTATTAGGGAATAACATAGCTAAACTTTTTAATCATATTCATAACCTATTAATAAATTGAAGATTTATTTAAAAAACAGCTAATCGTTTTTATAAATGACTCTGATGAGAGATGTCACAAAACATAACTTTAGTATATTTAAAGAGTCTAATACAGAAATATAGCGTATTAAAAAAAACTTTCGAAAAAAGTAAAACAACAACGATAGAATAGAAAAACACCTGGAATTTTCTTACGTTACCAAAGCAATAACAACTGCCATAAATCACGCTAAATTAGCAAAAACAAATAACTGCCAATAATCCTTTAGCAAAACAAAAAAATAAAAATAATAATTTCCAGATTGCCAGACCATCACGTGATCAAAGTGACCGACTTCCAGTACTCTTTGCGGCCGCTTGTAGTCCTCCGTGACCCATCATTGTCATTGCATGAGTGCGCAAATTCGACAACTACAGAACATGTGCTGGAGAAGTTGCGTCTGGTTCCTACGTAGTGTTCGATTCAGGTGTTGCAAAGGAGGTTCAACGACTCGCAAAAAAAAAAAAATAAAACGGGAAAAGGCAGATCATTCAAGTGGAGAGAAATGGTTTAAGAACTGCAAGCTTGAGTATGTTTTATGTGCTACGTTGTGGAGTGGTTGTTTTGCAATCTTCCAGTAACACGTTTTTTTATTTATGTTCGCATGTTACGACACGTGGCGAAAATGGTTTCGGAAAAAAACCGGGCTTGCGGACTCGCAGTTCGCAGAGTTCGAGGTCGTGTCGGTGCGTAGGCGAGTTTGTCGCTCAAATTATCAATTTTCGTTACGCAATCAGGATCCATAACAAACAGCATCGTATCAGCTGTTTCGCCGGTGAATCATCTCCCACAACGCGAGACGTCATCCTTCACCGTACGCAAGCAAAACAAACAACAACCGAGCGGCGCGTCTGGTCCAGCCAGCCGGTCAGAAGAAACCGGCTTGTAAAAATCTGCATAAATCTGAAACCGGGCGTGGATAACGCACCGCCGCCACGCGAGGTTCGTTGTCTACGGTTTGTGCGTTGAAGTTTTTTGGATCGTAGCGTGCCATGCCGCCGGGGTTGTTTACAACGGCACGCTCCGCAAGGTGCAATTTATCGTATTCCCAATGGCCGGTGTGTTGATCCGGCAGCCGGTTCCGTACCGGAAGGAGAATGGAAGCAGAATCGAAACTTAATTTTTCTTCTCCCCGTCTGCGTGCATGATCTTCGCATCGCGCCGATCCGTACGATTGGTTTGTTTACAATTTGAATTGACGATCTGATGCGATTTCGGCCGATGGTTATTTATGTGGGGATTTCCACAAAAATATAAAACGCGTGAGATACTCGAGTTGGTCGAGGGGTATTTTAAGCCGCCTAAAGGGTGCCGTCTGATGGTGGACACCACAAGTGGGCTCTGATTGTGGACGAAACGAAGCGTTTGTGTTCGGGTCGAATAAATTCTGCCTCAATTGCGCAACATGTGAAACAAGCAGGAGACTAATGAAGGATTGAAGGGATAATTCCGTGGGCCACGATTGAAAGTGCCAAGGGACAATTGGGCGCACACACACGATCGTATCGAGCGATAGCGTATAGCGTTGGGGTTGCCTTTTTATATTCTTTTTCATTAAAATCATCCAACTTCTGCGGAAGGTTTATTGTTAATGACCCATAGTATTCCGCGAATCATCACTAATTCATTTGCTGGCATGCGATGGCTTGCACTTGTTAGCAGGCGGATGTGGTGGGCTCTGGAAAACGTACCACAGATTGATAATGATCTTATTTGAAGCGTTTTGCAAAGGATAGAGGGGGAAAAGAATGGGAACAGCCTCTTCAGAGACACACTGCTGACAACAAAAAAAAGACGACCAGCTGTGTAAGTGGTGGAGCAGTGGTGATACACAAGCCGTAATGATTTCGATGTCGTGTTGAGATTTTATATCAATCTTGAGATTAAGAGTATTTAGTTTCGATGGTGTATGCGTGTGTTCTCGCATCTTTGTCGGTTAAGCAACAATACCACTTGGGGGCAAGCAAAAAAAAACTCATTCTAGGATGTAACCCTCTCTGCTCTACCGTGACCAATTGGGCAGACGGTAGCGGGTCGAGAGTCAACATCGCATCAGTTTGTGCCCTTTTTTTACCCTGCACCGTTTTGCGATCAGCTCTTTTTAATTTGTTTTTCTGGCCGCTCCTGTCCTGAGTTTTGTCGAATTATCTTTCTTAGTATGGATGAGAATCTGTGTAGCAAACATGCTATTAACTTCGGTAATTATTGGTGAACCATTGCTGATTAGAAAATAATAATAATGCTTACACACGGATCTGTTTATCTTACAGCCGTGATTCGATGGATTTTCCAACAGAAAACACAAATCAACTGCTTACTCCAAACTCGAAGCTCGTAAACTAGTTCCGAAGGAAACGGTTTCAAGGTGTTCGTAAACTTAATTAATTATTTACAAACAGGTAATAACAGATTTTCTTTGATTTGTGAACACAAACTGCATGACGCATGAAGAACTATTAAAGTTTACATACATTAAAAAAAGATGTGAGCAGCATGGGCACGGTTTTAACGTTTATTTTCTATCCCACCAGCAAGAGAATTTGAAAATACAGCATAATCAATGCAATTAATATTTAGCCATGGATTTATGTTATTGTTTACCGTTCAGTCGTTCACACTTTAGCTGGATTTTACAAGAATTGCTGCTGGCCAAGTTTTTAATAGACGAGTTTATCGATCAAAATTTCCATTTCCAATTTCCAAAAGAATGTTGCCGTCGAATGTCTAGTTATATGCAATGGATAATTAGTTAAGAATATTAGATTTTTCTTCTACTCTAATGCCATTTTATTACGTTCTTTCCCAGCCTGGGAATTGCAGATTAGTTTTTGCAACAATTTTGTTTTTTTTTCAATAAAAACCCACAAAACCAACACACGATACTTGGGTGGATACACGAATCCACCCCAAAAACCGTGTCTAAACTGGTCAAAAGAGGATGATTTTCCAATCACGCCTGAAGACGGATCCACTCTTTTGATTCGCTATTCTATTTCGCTTCGTACTTTACCCTTACGCTTTTCGATCAAATTCGCACTGGGGTTTTGGGGAGGAATTGGCGTAATTCTTAGAGTGGCTCGTTCGGAGCAATGGAGTACATCCATCCTGGACTGAGAACGAGCAAGGATATATAAACGCGACCGAAACCAGAACGGTAGCATTCAGTGAACCCGCGAACGTAAGAAGGTGTTGATCCAAAGATGAGTAAAGTAAGATAAATGCGAGTGGTTTTATGCGTGCGCAAAAACAAATTATCGCATTGATTCATTTCTTTTCCAGGTCCTTTTACTTCTGTGCAGCTGCGCGTGGCTGATGGCGCACGCCGTCCCACTGCCGGACGAGTCGCTGGAACCTGCGGAAAGTAAAGCCGTTGTCATCCTAAAAGATCCGGCGGCCACAAGCGAAGACAACGATCTGGAGGTGGCCGAAGCGGCCCATTACGGATATGGTGGAGGGTACGGGCACGGCAGTGGGTTCGGATATGGTCGCGGCGGATTTGGCCACGGCGGTGGTTTCGGTGGCGGCTTCGGGCACGGGGGTGGCTTTGGATTCCGCAAGTTCGGAGGCTTCGGTGGCGGCGGTTTCGGACACCACGGCTTCGGTGGATTCGGTGGCGGTGGCGGAGGTTTTGTCGTTGGCGGCGGCTTCATCAAGGGTGGCGGATTCTACGGCAAGAAGTGATGATAAACGGAGTGTGAAATAAAGTTTAATTAAAGATGAGCGAAGCAGTATTTGCGGTGGTATTCCGTTCTTTGCGTTCGTCAATGATCGATCGAATGGCACGAGAACCGGTCGGTCGGTCGGGGTGTCGTTAGCACCGGTTCCGTCGCGTCGGTTATTACAAATTGCAGCTTTACAGCCCAGAATTCGCTCACCATGACCTCCTATGGAGCACTTCGGGAGACTTTACCGCGGGTTGCCTGCTGCGCTGTTCGTGTTACATTCATTTATCATTTACACAGACCATCCAGACCTAAGCGTACCACCCATCAGCATGGCCAGCAAGAGGTTAAAAATGGTAAAGTTTTAGCACAACCACAGTTACCGTTTTCTATCAACCGTACGATTAGGGTTACCGGTGATCGGAGATGTTTCGCGTGCCGAGCCATGTGCGAAGGCAAGCAGGAATATAATCAGATGCAAATGAATTGTTTACAACGAATCGGACATCAACATTAACGAACGTGTAACTCGTAAAGGGGTAACTGGTTACAATAAAACGGTGATTGCTTGCATATGTAAGCAGCCGGTTGCCGGTCGATGGGCGGAAGATGAACGCCGGTGGCGCGCGACATTGTGCTAAATTATGAAACGAGTTTTAGTTTTTAAGCCCTTAGCTTAGGAGAAGGGATAGTATTCACATCATACTTCAGTTCAAACACAGAATTTATAAAGCAATGAAATGATTTGGACGATTGAAAAAAATAAATAACATTACATCGCAGATTTTTTTTCTTGAGCTAGCTTCAAATAAAGTACTTCGAGGATAAATAGCCCGTTTAAACTAATATTGAAGATTAAAAATAACAAAAATTATTCGAAAGAGGTTTGCTGTGCCGGATTTAACAATCATACATGCGTACTTTATAGCACGAAGCATTATAAGCGCCACAGGGTATGCAATCCGATCAACAAATGAAGAAATTCAAAAACTTATAAAACTGTTAAACGTGTTTGGAATCGTGAAAGTGCGTTTAATATTGCCTTTTACGTGATTTCGAGTTCTAGACCAGACTACTTGTAAAAAATGAGAAAATAGAAAGAATAAAATGCACGTTAGCTACATTTTCCATCAACAGATGGCGCTAGATTTGCAGTGGCATGTATTGGATAAAGCTTTTATGGTTTAGTCAAACGAAGTTATGAATGAATTTTCGAAGATTTAATTTCTTTAAAAAAAACAAACTAACCTGTTGATTAAAAACGGGAAAACCAACAGTTAGTTCGTATAATTTAAAATCAGTATTAATCAATCCTAAGTTTATAAAACTTGATAGAAAAGTGCAACATAAATAGATAGAGTAGTAGATCGCCGTTTGGGTGTGGCAAAAATAACAGAATGGCAATCACATGAATTACTACTAAATTACTAGTACAGCAAGAGGTGATTCGGCTTATGCTAGGTAGTAACATATTTAAGAAAATTGATTTAGTTAAAACAGCACCGGATAGAAGCCGGATCGCAGCCGGAAGCAGCCCTTTCTGCTTAAAAGTCGCAACAAATGTATTATTAACATTAATTTTAATAACTTATTTAGTAGGATGCATGTGGTTTGATTTGATTCGAGTTTGGACTGGATCAGAACATCTGATTAGATCAAAAGTTGACCGGTTCCGATAACTGAAAATTTTTAGTGATTCTTTGCTATCTTTATTATGTAACTGTTTAGTGATTCCTTCTTATCTTTGCGTAGGTACAGAAATACCTAACACTGATAAACACATACCACTGAAAATTTATGGTAAATAAAATGTTAACAATATCAAATTCACGACAAACGAACGTTTAATTGAACGTAATAATGATCCATAAAACTTATTGGATGATATGGACAGTTTGAAATAAAAAAAAATGCAATTTAAAAAATATATATTTAAAATCAGTAGAAAATGCAGCTTTCAAGTCCAATACGTAAAATAGTCTATTCAACTTTACTACGATTTTGAAATTCAGAACGCTGGAAAAAACAGACAAAGAAGGTCAAACCAGTCGATCAACTATTTTACCATGTTTTGCACGAGAACAAAGAAAGAAAACACAACGAAAGATAGAATTGTTGATAACGTCTTATGCATGTAAGCATATCCAAACTAACATTATGCTATTCTTTTACAAACATCTGTCATCATCATCACCAACCTGCCATCATACGTTGTTGGTTTACAATTGTTTGCATGTGTGTGTGCAAAGTGTTATAATGAATGAATTATTCAATTGTTTACAACCGGAGTACATGCACGAAAGACCGCACAGCAGTTTGTACGAAACACCTCGCAGTTGTGATACGATTTTCAGGCCACCTTGTCTTCAATGCCACCAGAAAATGTGTTCGTCTTATGCCGCGCTGGCTCAAGAGATACGGATCAAACAATTGTCCGCTTGTGACGCCGTGGCCGCGCACGGGTTCGAGATACACCGCCGATAGCGGTACCGCGGTTGCACATCGCTATTCCGATATTAACATTTCAATCCGAGCCCTTAAAAAGATAAACCCATCAGCCAGCATCTGAAGCAGCCAGTGGAAGCTATTACTGTGTTTTTTTTTTTTTTGTAAGTAAATCCTCCCCGCGGGGCAAACGAGTACTCAATTTGTCAGCACGGAGATCATTACCGTGGTATTCATTAAAAAGGCAAAAATAATAGCATAATGCTATCGCCGATCGGAGATTGTTTGCATTGCCACCGCCATCGCCCTTTTCGTGCCATATTCACTCGTTGTTTTTTTTCTTCTCTGAGCTGCATTCGATTGCTTGAAAGTGAATCTTGTGCAAGTGAACGGGAGCCGCTGATGGATGGTCGCAAATGGGAGAGAGAACCCTGCCTGCATTAACATTTTCACACGATTCCATCGATACGTGACGGTGTTTCAGTGCGTAATAAACGAGTGGACAGCTACTCGACAGGAAGCACGAGAGATGGAGAGAGAAAAATATAAGGAGAGCGTTGTTTTATGTACAAAAAAATGGATCGGAGATTCGTTTTTATTTTGCTCGATTTTAACAAGAACTGTGACGTAACAGTGAGGGCAGTTGGGGTGCTTCTGATTTGTATGGGAAGGGCGGGGAATCCACTGATTACCAGCCACTGGAACCGCTCCAGCCACCTCCATACCCTCCGCTTCCTCCAGTGGACCATCCACTGGCACCACCTCCGTAGCCTCCCGAGGACCATCCCTTGCTGCTTCCTCCGCTTGACGGCCAGCCCTTGCTCAAACCACCCGACGACCATCCGCCCGATCCTCCCAGGCTGCGTCCCGTGCTCCATCCACCGCTGCTTCCACCGTATCCACCGCCCAGTCCACCCGAGGACCATCCACCATGACCACCGCCGTAGCTGCTTCCACCGCCCAACGACCAACCCTGACTGCCGCCCGACGACCAGCCCTTGCTTACTCCACCCGATGGCCATCCACCGCCGATCGAGCGTCCACCCGAGCTCCAGCCGCCGGAATGTCCACCTCCGTAGCCACCTCCGTAGCCACCGCCGTAGCCTCCTCCATAGCCACCGCCATACGATGAGCCTCCACCGCTGGACCATCCCTTGCTGCTGCTTGGCCAGCCTTGCGAGAAGCCACCACCTCCGTAGCCACCGCCGCCTCCGCTAGACCATCCCTTGCCATATCCGCCACCGCCTCCGCTCGACCAGCCACCACCGCCCAGGCTGCGGCCACCGCTCCAGCCACCACCTCCGTGGCCACCGCCGCCCGACGAGATGATGATCACCTTACCACCGCCGCCTTTGCTCCAGCCACCGCCGCCACCACCGCTGCTCCATCCAGTTTCGGCCGTCTCTAGATCAGCCGACGAGAAGGCCACCGCCACCAGGCAGCTCAGAACGATCGCTTTCTAAATGCGAAAGATAAGTGATATTGATGAGGGGTTGATTTTATATCAGCGAACGGTATTGCGACAGAAATGGCCAGATTTCAATCGCCATCGATCGGGGAGCAAATGGGAGCGGTCGAATCGAATGATCTCGTTTGCGCGTAATCACTTGGGCGTGATTGTTTGCGCGGAAAAGTTTCTTCATGCTAGTCTTACACAACGAGTCGAATTAATAGGATTTGTGAAAATCAGTGGTCAAACAAAGTAGGCAATCTTCATTAATTCCCTCAGGTCCTAGAAGTGATTTTTTTAGTTTAATATTGGATGGATTAAAGCCTCTACTACATTCCGGTCTTGTCTTCGCTTTTATGCCTTTGTAATAATACGTTCTATTTTACAGTAAAGACGATTAGTAGAGACGAGTTGGTCTAGTGATGCTTAATATAAAAAAAAAAATTGATCGTTCTTCATAAGAGTCTCAAACAGTTTTCGAGTTAGCTAAACCTATCCTTCCGATATACTATTAATAACTATTGCTCTAGAAACAAAGTAGTGAAAAACATAGAATTCTAAAGGTATTATACATTTTAGTTGGATTCCACAATTCACTTTAGAAAACAAGAACTTGGATTGATCATTTGTCACTATCATTTAGCTTTATGGTGCTTAACGATAGAACATTAAAAATATTTATCTAATTTAAAATGATCATTGTGCTCATTTCTTGAATTTTTATGCTTTAAAACCAACAATATTTTCCATACAACAAACTCTCAATATCGTTGTACTAAAACTACACTTCGCTTGTACGAAACGCACTTTATAGCTCGATTACAGCAAAAGTCAATTTTATAGCACATTTATGGCATGATAAATATAGTTTATTTTGAACGAAAATGCAACAGGGTTTGATTTGAATGCATTTTTTTTCGCGATTTAATTTGAATTTTCAATGTTTTAAAAGTTATTTTTAAAGACTGAAGCCATTTTTTCCGATGCAAGATTTTTGTTGTTGTAATAACCACTTCTCACTAGCTTCACCCAAGTAAAACACGAACCTTCAGCATCGTCGGAGCACGGATCAAACTGCACTACTAAACTTGAAAACGCTAACTGCTGCTGGCTGCTACTCGGATGAACTATCCAAGTACACTATACCTCTGGCTGCGCCCGGTGTCGGCTTTTATAGTCAAAAAACATCAACCCGAAGGCGCGATGAGTCGACCCGCCACGAACTTCCACCTGCACGGGTGCGCGCTCGCACTTGACGGTGCTTGCAGTGAAGCGGCCGCCGGGCCCGTCAACCACTCATCCCGTCCCGTCTTCCCCTCCCGGTGTTCCGGCAACAAAGAGCTTCCTCCGAAGTGCGGCAAGATCAGGGCGAACTACTGCGTTCACTTTTAGTACCCAAACAACCCTACTACCGCCCGATGTACTCGTCATCACGATCGGGTGATCGGTTGGTTGGCTGCCCCATTCGTATGGGAATCACTCCCACCTTCGCTTGAATCCGGCTCCGGTTGCTCTCGGTGTACAAAATTCGTTTCGGCCCCAAACGATGAAGGGGTCGATCCCGGGCAAGAACGAAGCGTCCGACTCATTCCTTCTCCTGCGATAAAGACCAATTGTGGATGTAAAAAAGCAAGAGCGCAAGAAATCATAATTATTACCAGCGAACGTAAGAACACGTCGTAGAAAACGAAGAAAAAAAAGCAAGCCGTACACATTCGTCTTTACCTAAAGCATCCTGACGAGTTCCGCGATGGAAGATGATGGAGCCTCGCCATTATGGCTTGGGCATGCGCTAATTCGCTGCGCGATTGCCCATCACCGATCGTTATGGATTATTTAAACATTCGGCCAATTGAAGAAGTGCGGGGATTCCCCGGAGCCAAGGCAACATCTGTTCCTACCTCGCAAATCAATTATTTTTAGCCCAGAGCAGGAACGAGTTCAATCTTTGTTTTGTCCGGTTCCATGCACACGTTTCGGACGAATCGAAAGTGAATGTATTTGCATGAGCTGAAGATGCACTTCGGCGACAACGGATCGTGGTGAGTTTACGTACGCGCAACCGGAACCACTGATCGACACCCGTGTAATAAAGCCACTTCCTTATTCCTTTTTTCTCAATTTCGTTTCTTCGTCTCATGCCTTCATGGCGATTTAATTCTTTCCACATTCAGTTGGACGTTTTTCGCATTAACAAGCAGCATAAATTTGCTACCAAAGGGGCGAGCTTTTAATCAATTTCAAGTCACCGGTGGTCCATGCGGCCGTGCTCCAGTGCCGGACGCCCAATAGCACAGGCAGTTAATTAGACAAATTACACGCTTCTCGGGCAGGAGCTGTGTTTGCCGTTTGATATCGCATCAAAATAAATGGCTTCGTAGCGAATCGTGCAGATCGACGACCGATGCTGCCGTTCTCGATCGCAATCGATCATCGATCGTGCGTTTGTGCGGTGCGCAGGGTGTAATTAAACACCTGCTTCTATGAGCAGTGTCCAAATAGCAATTATGTAGGCTTACAATGTTTCGAATCAAATAAAAAAAAAAACATTTTTGAAATTCCTAACAAATGAACGGTATTCCTAAAATTTATAAATTTTCTTAAATTAAAGATATTTTAATTGACAAAACGTTTGATTCGATATTTATAAAACAAAATTATTTGACTGTTAACTTTGATTCTAAAATATGTTTATCGAATTTTAAGTTAGTAAATATCCTTTAAACATAAAATGTGATGAGTTTCATGAGGGCATCGATCAATTAACTGTTAACATTTATTACAATTTGTTTATATTTTACGATCTATATAATAAGTCTTATTTGAAACAAAAGTAAAAATATTTAGATGCCTGATAAGCTTCAAAAGTAATCATTGGTGATGTATAAGAACAACAAAATATAAAAATCTCGATGGAAATGTTCAAACGTTTTAGAGTAGAACAATTTGCTTGAAAGAGTTCTACTTCAGTTTTTCCAGATCACTTTAAAAGTCTCCATTGTATACTATTGTTAACCATTACTACCTCACTTTTTTAGTCGTTTTCAGTTAAAGAATTCGTTTCTGGTGCCAATGCCGGTGAATTTTCATTTAAATTATACTATTTGAGTCATTTAAGGATTATTTAATTCTTAGCAAACCATTTCTTTGTGGTAGCTAAGTGGTAGCTAAGTTCGTCAAGAAATTAAAAAAGAAACCTTTACACACTCGCTTTACTGAGCGATTAAAAGTTCCGCATGCGCGAACAGCTGTTTGCAGATTGAAATGGACCATTTACTCGGTTTTTCACCTTTACACGGTTGCGCAAAATAAGACAATTTAAACTACCCGATTGCACAACAAATAAAATCCACAAATGGAATGTGACATCCATCAAGTGATGACAATGGCGAAGAGGCCGACAAGTAAGAGTAATATGCGCGTGTGTGCATGGATGAGCAGAAGGGTGGCAGCAAAACATTAATTTTATGTCACCACCGGTCGCTGAAGAACGTCAATTTTGGGCCAATCGGAACCCCTTGTCCACAGAATTTCTCGCATACTGCTGCATTATGATGCTCGGTACGAGCGCTCACCCATACCACACGGTGATGATGATGAAGATGTTGGATGAACCACGTGCCGGGCAGCCGAAGGTGAGCTCTTTTGTTTCGGTAATGGGTGTTCTTCAAAGTGCATCTCACGTGGTACCTCCACACGGTACACGATCGGATAAGAGGTATTGGTACGGACGTGCCGTACCGGGTGTGAAGACAAGAAACGTAAGCAACTCCCCAGCCTAGGGTGTTTGGAGTGGCCGCCTAAATGGGACGGAAAAACGGTCTCCCTGAAGTAACTGATTTTAAGGTTAATTATGATTTGCAACATTTCTCATCACAGCCAAGTACGATTTTTTCTACCGCTGTTGTATTTACCTTGCGGTTGAGACGATGGTCACAGCAACGGCTCGCAGCAGGCGGTGTGATTGAAGACGAATGTTTGTTTGAAGTCGTTTTTTTTTGTGTGTGGTTATTGCGGGTTTAAATCCGTAAGCTCCCTCTTATTTCATACCACCGGTCAGCACATGCAGATTTTGTGCAAGAAAAAGCAAGTACAGGAGCCGCAACTGGTCGCAACTAGCTCGGTGTGGCTTTACACGTGAGAGCAGATATGATATCATCAACGTAGCTCGCAGCATCGGTTGCATAAACAGCTTGACATACTGCTCCCGCGCCTAGAATAGAATATAGGGAAATCCCGGAACGAAACCGAGAGGAGATGTGTTTCATGACGTACCGCCAACGGACAGAGTGTCATTACCTTAGGACGCAAATTGCGAGGACGAGTGTGGTCGCTTGTTTTGAAGGGGAGTTTGTGGAAACGGGAACATTTAAAAACGTTTTTTTATCCATAGTATGATGTTGTGTTGCCGCAATTTATCATTGTGTAAACATGCGTTCAGAGAAAAATGGCCGGATTTCTTGTAACGTGAACATTTTTATTTTCATGACCTCTAGGAACCTTTTTTCTTAGTCGATTAGGCTACTATAATTACAATAGGTCCATTAATGATAAAACATTATTGTTGTATTAAAAATAGGTAAATAGCGCATATTTGAACGATAACATTCATCATTTTAACTACTTGAAAAAAGCGATCGAAATAAAAAAAATTCTTTTGATATTCCCTAACAATATGATTTTCAAATTTCCTGAAAACATGAACAAAAAAACATGTATTGCAATAGTGAGAAAAAGCTTATCTATTGCCAATTTATCCTAGTACTATGTTCAATACTAGTGTATTGGTCAATTTAATTGTATCCAAACGGTACACGAATGCAATAAATTATCAAAATATCTTGAAAACAATTTTCAAAAACAGTAACCCAGAGAAAAAGCTATACCAGCATACATCGATGTATTAAATAAAGCTTGTTCAATCATCTAACCATTCCGGTTTATCCCGGTTTGGTAAGAGAACTTCAGTTGAAATCATAAATCTTCATTCGTTTTGTAAAAAGTTTTCTACATAATAGACGAATACTTCATTTGTTCACCTCAGTGTAGCTGATTGCCATTCGAGCTGATGAAGATGGATCTTCGAGCGGTACGTTTTTAACTTTCAAACCTTTGTACAGCACACCGGATTCAATATGAAGCTGACCTTCACCACACGAAAAGGCGAAACAAAGCAGGCAGGCGGGCAAAAAGGAAGACGGTACACAGTGCCCAGTGCCCCGTTCCAGTAATTACTCACTTATGCTTCCTGGTTCTCGGGGAATTCTCAATCACCGGGCTCTCGTACAATCAAGTGTCGGCTAAACGCGAGCCAGTTTGGCAAGCGCTGTGGGAAGCAGTGACATCCTTACGCGGCACCGATAAGTACCGGCGGACCATCTCACGATGTTGATCTTCAACTTTAGCTTGCGGAACTGCAGAAGACGAGTTCCAGATTGGTTCAGTCACGGAGACCGCAGCAGAACGGACCATCGAAAATAGAAATGAAAAAATACTACGACAAAGTGTCCCAGCCCTCACTGGGATGGTAATGAGCGTAACGATGTTCCTCATTGCCGGGTCAGGGGGTTATCGTGATTAATTATTTATTATGATTGTTTCTGTACTATTAAGCATTGCTAAAAAAGCTTAAATAGCTACGTTTACCTGAAAGGTGCATTATAAGTTGTAAAAGTCATTAAAGTTATAATATTATTTTTATGTTTTGAACGTTCTTCACATCCGCACAGGTATAACTACCTAGATAGATCTAGGTGTGATAAACCACAATGACCCTTTATGCACGTGACCAGACCTGTTGTCAAGTGGTTTTTGATATGCAAACATTGTAAAGATAATTAATCACACCCTTGTTACAACACCCTGCAAACAACTCGAACGCTGTGCCAACGAGAACGAAAGTAAAGTTTGGTTTGCCACACAAAAACGGTTCATTCTGGAAGCACCGCTAACTAGACGATTTGAAAATTTTCGCACCCATGACACAATGCCTTCTCTGATGACCGTGGATACGAGTCAAAATAAGTAAAGCCGCGAAGTGAACCAGAAAAAAAAACAAAAACGACCAATTATGTATTTTTTGACAATTAATCTTGAAAGATTGGCAGAAGCGATGGCAGAATCGAGCCAAACGCTTTAGCCCAACGGTTTCTGTAGCTGATACGACACAAAATCAAAACCACACACAAAAGCACATTGAAATAGTTTCCCAATTCGGCGTTTCATTGTTTCGGCCCGAGCGCCAGGCGGATGTGAGGATGAGGTGGCAAATTAATTAATTCGTTCATCGTTCAACCCTTCATCCCCAAAGGCTCCCCCACGGTGCCGGAAGTTGGCTTGCCCGCGTCTTCACTGCGCTGGATGGGTGTAAGATAAACATTTTGAAGCCGTGCAGCTGGGCTTGGTGGGTTATAATTATCCGGTGGCAAAATGGGGTGGTGTAAACGGTGGCTCGGAGCACCACACAGCGCCGCCTGCATGGTGTGACCTGTTCGTGTGAGCTAATATTCAAAGCCAAAAGCTACACCTCATCTTTGATGCATTCACGATCAATCTTCAAGATCATTGTGTTCGCTCGCTGGCACGTTGGCAGCCAAACCAGTAAAGCTGGCGAGCATGGACATGTTTTTACACAGCACAGAAAACATAAAGAATCATTTTTAACGTCGCCCATTCCAGCGTCGCCCTTCAGCTTTTTTAAGATGCACATGAAAACGGATGTTTCGCAGCATGTCCGGCCGGGGGGAAACGGGTAGGAGTTTGAACAACCGGCCACATCTAATTGATTATCATCGTTTGATGGCGTTAATGATACCCTCAAGATATGGTTACGATGAGCAGGGAGTGAAAAAAAAATCATATGAAACACGGTTGACGCTGTGAGGTCACGTTCAAGCAGCCGGTTTTAACGATCGCATGAACCACATTCGTGATACAGAAGGGATGAAAATATGGGTAAAGAAAAACTGCATACACTGACACACGCACACATTGAAACGCATCTCCCACGAATGTGTCATAAAGCCGCAAGCATAAATGATATAATGACTTAAAAATGGTAGTGAATGGTGGCAACGATGAGACGCAGCAGCTGACTCAGTCAGTGCACTGCAGTTCCCTCGGAGTCAGCGATGTCAGGAAACGGAATTACGCTTCGGCTAGTAAATTGTTTATGGAGATTTTTAATGATGAAGATATAAATGAATGATAATGGTAACTCGAATGTTAATTTTGTTCGGAAATAGAGAAAAATACAATAATCTCTAGAAAAGTATAATGTTGATGAAACGTATTTAAATAATCTCAAATAAAAAAATTATGAACAAGTTATTCATTAAGAACTTAATGAGACAAAATAGAGAATAGAAAAATAAAAAAAGATAAAAAGAAATAATGGCTGCGTGATAACAATAAACCGTGAAAAAATGTTCATAGTATTTTAAATACTCTATAACATGTGCAATGATCGACGTTGGAAGTATTCACTTGTATACTATAGTTAAATACGAAGAACACAAAAATAAACGTAAAACAAAAATAAACTTATAAGAATATACCAATCAAATGGAATGGAAATAAAAAAGCACAATAATGGGAAAAATACATAAAAAGCGTATAAAATACCATGAAGAGTGTTGGCAATAAGCATACAAAATATACAAAATATAGCAGAGCAGTAAAACGAAAATATGAACTAAAAAAGGAATAAGTACGATCATAATTATTACATACTATATAAACCTAATAAATATTATATTGACTGCTTTATTGTCATAAGTAATAAAAATAAAGTAACACATTATGCAGTTGGACATGAGAAACATGTTGAATACTTTTGTATGTTAAACATGTATTGTGTGCGGTTATTATAATAGTTAAACTATAAAAAATGTGATAAAATTATTAGACAAAAGTTTATATTAAAAAGAGCAAAAAATTGCATAAATGTTAAGAAACCATTAATGGTCTGTCTCTGTTTCTTATGTGCACGAAAATAAACCCGAAAAACAACCAAATGAAATAAAATTGGCACACGAACAGTCCCAATCCCCACGACCAGTAACCTTACAACCGGCGTCAAGCAAAACAGAGCAAACAAAACAAAAACATTTGCATCCCCCGGCACCAAAAAAGCAAACAATCCGACACTAATGCACAGTTCAAACCGGCCATTTTCAACGCCTTTTCATCAGCTTCATCTTAAAGGCAACCGAAATCGATTCGCCGTAAATGAAGGCAGATGAACGCGACGATTAATCTAGACTGTGGCTAAGGGTGGGGTGCTACTGCTTCGCTTCCATACTCTTTTCACGAGCCGAATCGTGTGTGGAAGGCCACCGCGGTTAGGCCCTCGCACGCCGCTGTTTATTTCCAACCTATAGCAGCCGCACAGCATAATCCGGTAATGACATTTTCCCTGCCACCGCACCCGTTCGCGCGCTGTATCTTCCACCGGCCACGGCAAGTTTAAGTGAATCTCACTCGGAACCAATTCGGAAAAGGCCACCTTTTTTCGCCGCCATCCAGTGTGACGTTGATTGATGATGGTGGTTCGATTTTCCTTCTCGTTCGTGACTTGTTGACGACGGACCCATGGGACGGACCGGTTGCTTGGGAAGTGCGCCAAGTTTAATTACACATCAGTTGGTCAAATATCATTTCCATCCCATTCTCTCGTACGACACTGGTAATGTTAATATTTGGCCACAAATTCGGACGCCACTAATGATTGCCACCCGAGCCACGTGTGGCTCGCCATGGCAATCTTCCCGCCGTAGTGATCGTGCTGTCATCATGTGCGTAAACCGGAACAACAACAAAAAAAAACGGACCGATTGTTGGGTTGTGATTTTTGTTTTGTTTGTTCTTTTTAACTTTGTTTCAATTTTAAGGTATTCTTGGTTTGTCCGAGAGTGTGTTTCATTTTCTGCTTTTACTTTACTATTATTGTTCAAAAAACTGTCTCACATGTTTGGTTTATGTGTTTGCTAAACTTTACTTTTCCACGCACACTGTCGAAGAACCAGGAAATCAGCATGGCTGCTGATCTCTTCACACATCGTTAGTGATTTGCTATTAGTGCGCTTATGTTGTCCTTCCTTTCTAATGCAATCGCACCGCACCATGATGCTACTAGTGTGTCAGTAATCAAGACCGGAGCAAACTACCCTATGATGGGTGTGTAATGTGTGAGTATGTGTCACTGCTACTTGTAAGTCAGTTTTTTGGGAGAGGTAAAGTATAATGCTTGTCCCCTGCTTCGGTCACACAAAAGGTAAGATATAATATATGCTTCTAATAAACACTCACGTCAGCTCATCTTCATTATTGTATGGCTACTGGTGTAAAGTTTGTGTGTTGGTTGCTTTTGCCTCCCGGCATCATGCATTTATATGTTTGTTGGTTGGTTTTGTGTTTATAATTATATTTACCCTCAATTACCAATTAATTATTTTCACTGGTTTTTTTTTGCATCTTCTGCTTCTTCTCACGCTTCGTCTTCAGCCGCTCACGTTTGTCTCTTGTATCTAGCATGCTATACTTTTCCCCTCTGCTTCGTTCGCTACGGTAGAACAGTATGTGTAAATCTTATTCAATAAATGGGTTTGTTTTAGTTTGTATCACATATAAATTGTACAAAAACCTATCCTACTACAAGGAATGCTGTTACTTAACACACTTCTTCCCCTTGTTGAATTCCACTTTTGCGTTCCTCTACCCCATTCACGAATGTGTCCTCCAACGTATCTGCTAGTGCGTGTTTTTTATATGCATTTAAACGTACACGAACACACATCGTTGTGCGCGGTAGAAAATTAAGATTTGTTCTCCTGGTTTGCTTGCGATAACGTCATATGTTCGTCGAACGATCCTACATCAACGGCTACGGAGAGTCTTTTCGTATATTTCGGAGAACACAGTTACTTAGTCTGGGACATATTTTCAGGGGTGGGTCGAGGCTGTTTGAAGGGTGCTGGATGCTGGGTGAAGCTACCGTGCTTTAGTTAATAAGTGAGTGTGGGTTTACTTCAAGGAATTGTTTTTTTCACACGGTCACGAAACGTACTTCTCCTTCACGAACATTAGCATACCTAACGCTAAGCAATTAAGAACGTTTCACAATTCAGGGACAAAAAGATTGTACAAAAATATACCGACGCTTTCTGTGTATTCGTGCGTTGGTTTGCATTTACCTCTGTTTTTTGTATTTGTTGATACGGATGTGCTTTGCAAGCTACTTATTTTTTCACCGAATCAACCGGCTTGTGTACAAATAGTGGATGGACATACTTAAGAAAAGAGAAATAAAACTTTATTTAGAACATTCTACATCCGCGGGATAAATTTTCCACACCGCCTTTGAAGGTAAATACGGACTAAACGATACGATGAAAGTAATAATACTAATGTCCACATAGGAAATCGAAATCGTTCCTTCGTTCAGATAATCGCCAACAAAAAAAAAAACTTATCTATGCGTTTAGTCTTGTAGTTGATGTTTTTAAATGTATTTTATGCATTTTGTGAATCCATATATTGCACAATTTCAACCACCATTAGTGTACATGTACGTTTTAGAGCTGAATCAGTACAACGCAGGTGATGGACTCATAAATAAACTAATCAAGCGCATAACCTGTTGTGTAAGTTCCGAAGCAAATTACTACACTCAGTCCGGAATCAACGAGGTTAAGTAGTTTGCGATTTTTGTACGCATGGCGTTTATAACGTCAGCTTAAAATTTCCACAAAATTCTAAAATTTTAAATCAAAATCCTAGGAGTTCTTGCAAGGATGAGTATGAACCGGTTATGATGGTATAACGAAAGTCCGGTAACTCGGCAGAGAAGATCGCGTAGTTTATTGTGCGAAAGAAAAGCCCGACACAGAAAGCACCATCATCAAACGAACCAATGGGTTAGGCTTCAAATAAGCAAAGGAAAAACTGTGCGGTAAATCGACAATGTCATAAATATTAACATATATAACGAAGCTAATTTGTGTGTAACATCGCTGCTAAAGTACATGCACAGTGAGTGTAACGTGCATGATTGAAAGCAACTTTTTCAAAATTGTAAAAGTCTGTCTGTCTGTCTTTTCGAATTGACCCATAAAATCTAGCAAAAATGTCTCACCGTGCAGTGTGTGTCTTTCTCGGGTGTAGGTTGTTCTCGTCGGCTTCGAACACGTCATTTCCTCTTGTATACACTACGATTTACATATCACAATGAAAAACTCAAATACACCATACAGTGTAACTACTGGCCATCAAACTGGTATCTGAGTTCGCTTTCACGCACAAACACACACACACACATGCCCACGAACCGCGTTATAGTTAATCAATGTGCGCTACTACTACAGTTTATCTAGTAATTTCAGTTGTTTCTCGTTTTTCTACACAAACAATTCCCTAATTATGGCTCCGTGGCGAGCAAAAACAAGACACTTCCTTTGCGTATGTTTTGTATGTGAGTGTTACTGTGTGCAGTGTTCTTTTCGTCCGATGGTCGTGCTACCACCATCGGTTCAATTTCTTGAGTGACGAGATTGATTGATAAGAAAACTAATGCTAAACTACGTATCGGGCGTACCGCACGCATCGCGACGTAACTGGATAATTGTTCTTGCTTTTCCTATTGCTTTGTGATGCTTATGATGTGATAATGTTCCGCTTCGATTGGCGCTTTTCATCCTCATTCCTAATTCACACTGCTCATTGCAGTGGCAGATAGCACAGTTGTAGCTATAAAGTCGTAAAATTATTCGAGACACAATGCCAAATGAGTTCGCATGATCACATACTTTCCGTAAAGATCTTCAAAACAAACAGTCATCACTCGTTACATACTCTTGGGAAAGGTAATACTGTCTGTGTCCTCGACTGTCTCTGACGTTCTTAGCTGCTCTTTTTGATTTCTAATTCCCACAGTACGGATCCGTTGGCACCGGAGTCTATGACGCATTCCAATGTGTAATTTATAAACCATTAGCCCATTCTGCCGGTCGCATTTGCCGCACTCATCAGTGTAAGCATTCCTTATATTAATACAATTTTACAAGCAACAGCTTGTCGCACCAAGCCCGGAACACACGGGTCGATAGCATTCCGAAAATACACGTCGTTTTAAGCAAGAACACTTTGGTGATGTAACATAATCTCCAAAAGCAAAATACGCAAGAGCATAAGTTAAGTGAATGCGGGATTTTGTAGGGCATCGTTTCACCGTCCCCGACGGTTCGTCGGATTATCATAAAACTATCCTTAACACGTACATTGCACTCCAGCAAATGTGGTATCACTAGAATACCTTTACGAATCGCTGCAATTGGTGTGTAAGTGTGATGTTTTAAGGAAACAAAAACTTCACATACAGCTAGCATTACCTTCCTAATTTTCATGACTACCATCGATGAGGGACTCGTGCTGCTCCTCTAGATCCGGTATTCGTACAACGTTTGCCTTTCGACAATTCCATAGCCGCCGGTAGAGCAGTTTGCCGAACTTAAGGAGTGGATCACAGTCGTCGAACTTCACGAGGAAGGCCACCAGCACCAGTGATAAAAACATGGGCAGTGAACCAAGATAGAACAGAAGCGGGTACGTTTTGCCATGCAGCACCATATCGAACAGCATTGCCAGCGGTATTTGCAATGAGATGGCTACCGTGCCGATTAGGGATGAAGTTAGGAAACAACCCCTGTAGGAGAGAAACATAGAAACGTTAGCACAATGAACATTTATTGACAAAAAGTATTAATTCAAAACTTTCGATATATTTTTTTGCTATTTTATCTACATTGCTTGGGATCTATAATTTAATGAAGACCTGAAGCACTCTGTTTGGTTGAAGAAAGCACATAAATGTACTAAATTTAACTAAAATCTAAAATAACTGTATTGATTTAAGCCACTATCTGAAAATAGGCTGGTCTCCACAGAACCTCCGATTTAGTTATTTTTAAGAAAACGATGAAGCAGTTTTAATAGAATCAAAAACATCAATATGTATTAGATGAAATACCTAGAAATATAGAAATATTCTCGCAAAATTTTCTGACCACCCACATGAAATGTTATTCTCTTAACCTGACTGACTATGCGTTGGACTATTATTATAAAGAAAATGGCAACAGTGCTATTTAAAAAAATTGACTACAAAGGCAGTCACGTGTGCAATTGCTGTACTTAACACAATACATTCAAATCAAAGCTTGTTTTTTGGTACATGAAAGGAATCCAAGATCAGCCAAATGAGAAACTCATGAGTCATGACAGAATAATCACGGAATCATTTAAAATTGTATAGATGTAGACATCATATCTTTAAAGTATTGAAATGTAACTCTTGCGAATGGCAAAAAAGTAACTAACTAGTGGTGAACTATCTACATTGGAACATCTAATAATAAGTGATTAAATGAATCGTTGTTTCTAAGCAATCTTACCACAGCCACAGTGCCTCCGACAGCACCGTACCGATGAGTCCGTTCAAAAATAGTACGACGAATTGCCGTCGCGACGGCAGCTCGAACACTTCGAGCTGCGAAAAATTCAGCACAAATAGCAGCGGCCACAGGAGCAGCAAATTCCACAACCCAACGAAGCCAAAGAACAGCGGGATGCTTATCTTTTCTTCCGTGTCACTTTTACGCTTCACTAGCACTAAGTAGGACGCGTAAAAGAACGCACTCAGCAGTGCCAGCACAATACCTCGTGACATTTTCGGTTGGTCGATCTCCGATAGGGAAACCATCACCTATATGAGAAGGAGAAACACATGCCGTAGAGATTTGGTTGCTCGCCTACTGTGTTTGAGGAACTTACCGCGCCCGCGATGCTCAGTAGCACGGCGAAGCATTTCGAGAACGTAAATTTATCCCCACAGGACGAAGGGAACATGGCGGCAAGAATGAGCGTAAAAAAGCTCGAGCTTGAGCTGAGTAGCGTCACCATTGCCGTTTCACTCGGCTCCAGGGCCAGCTGGAACATGTAGTTCGCAATAAACCACTGCAATAGGAACATGGAAGGAAAGCAATTAGTTCAAATGTACTTGGATAACATATATTTTACCCCGCGGCATACTCACCAGCACACAAAACAGCAACGCCGTCCGGGCAGTTTTGTGGTGCGACTTTTGCCGGTGGACACGTAGGCTAGCCGCGTACGACAGCCGCGACATCAGCGCCTCGGACGCTTCGTGCGGGGACATTTCGCGCACTTCGGCCACTTTGCTGAAGCGAACGCTGCGTATGCTGGAGTCATCGCTTTCCGTGCCGGATACTTGCGAATCCGCTTTGATCGGTACAAACGACGAATCGCTCTGCGTAGCGGGGAGGGAAAAGAATAGAATGTCGTAAAAATGAATAGATTTTCGCTACGTTGGGGTGGAGGAGAGTTTTCCTTTTATTTATTTACCAAACTGGAGGTCCCATTGGCGTAGTATCCCTCGTCCTCCTCGATCGTGTCCATTAGCTGCACCGAGGGCATGGGAAAGTGAGCGTGCAGGTGAAATGGAAAGACCAAGAACCATTAATATCTATGCGACCGGGCGGCGACTGTGACTTTTATGACATCATGGGGAATTCGTCGGGCCGAGCCACCCCACGCTGCTTACCGAGTAATTCCCATTCCGAGCGCAGCTTTCCTTCCACGGTGCGATCAAACCGAGCACTATCAGGTAGATGGTAAACATCGACGCCTTGAAGTAGGTGCAGAAGAACGGTTTGTCGTAGTTTTCATTTTCGTACAGAAACTAAACATCACGGGGAAAGTAGGGAAACGAAATTTTGCGTCAGTGACTCACGTGGCTAAGCGCGCACATTGTATTACAGGCTACCGACCTTGGTTAGTTCACTCGACGAGACCCATATTATATCGACCAGCACCAGTAACACTATTCCGAGCACCAACTTCTGTGCCTTATTTAACATATTGCCTACTTTCTTACACACCGTACCTCACACGTGAGGCCCACGTGGTGGCTGTAACGCGTTCGACGATCAGATTTTGTTTCGATTTCCCACTGCCCTTGATCTGCGATGCAATCTGCCTGGTTTGTGGGGCAGATGCTGAACCTTTACCAGCTTAACTGCGTGGTGTTAGTCGTTTAGTCGTTTAATCACGCAAACATAACGTTTCTTAGTAAACACTATACCGGCTTTTTCTACAACCATTTATCATTTCCATTGCGGGTTTGTACGTTTTAAAATCCAGCACTTTCACTAATTAAATTTAGGCCGTCCTGTAATAAAGTTAAACAAATCAAGTATTAGCAACGGATGACGGCAACGGCGTTTTACAGCCAAAGTTCTACGTATATCTCTTTCTGTAAATTAATTAAATGTAAAACTAAGGAAATTAACTAGTTTATTTTTAACCATACATTGACTCTGCCAATTAACACCCGCATGGGCGGGCCTCAATCAAATAAATCAACTCCACGGATAGGTCGTGCCTTTTTTCGTGATGATTTAGTAACCATATGTTGACGATTTTCACCGCTGCGCACTATAACCACCACACACATACACCGAGTGTTCTAATATTCGGCTAACATAATCACAATTTTCTTAATCCTTCACATCAATATCATTACAACGGGCGAGGTACGGCACGTTCTAGCCGAAAAATTAATTGACGGACCCTAACCAAACAAGGTTAACTGCTGGGTTTCGTTGGGTCAATAGTAACTACCCGGTATTTACACTTTTTACACAGCTGGAAACCGGACCGGCTGGAAATACGGGTTCACTGGAGCTAGGAGCAGAATTAACAAAAACGGTTAAAACAGTAAATTTATCTCTGTTTTCCAAACGCTACCAACGATGCGATAGCCTCTCCAGCCTGGGATATCTTATTTCCTCATCCTCCTCATCGCAATGGGCTTGCTTCTCCTAGGAGACTGATATCAATGTAAACTTTGACGGGCAAATTACACCACTCATGCAAATACCACTTCCCCACACATCTTCAGTAACCCTATCTACTATCATTAACAGTCACAATGATACCGGCCGAAGCTTGCACGCTATTTGTTTCCCCGCGAAACCGTGACCACTACGGCGTTTGACTCTGGCGTTGAACTTGGACGCCATGCACTACTCATCCGGGAATCCGACCAACGACGAGATGGCCCTAATTTATGTCCCATGTACGATATGAATGACAGCAAACAACACAAAGATTCCGCCCCCTCCGCCGAGCATGACGGAAACAACGAAGGGCACGTGTGTTGGAGTGTGTATGGTGAAACGTTACAGTTGGCGATGTGATTGCTGCGTGTGCGATGTGCGTTCTCTATATCTCCACAAACAGTAGTTATCATTCTGCTCCTTTTACGACTCGCAGACTGCTGTTGGCCGCTGGCGTCATCGTGACGTATGTATGGCTTAAGCCCATCGAAAATTCAGCGAAACCGTGGTAATGTTTACTCTCGCGGACCAACACAAGACGCAGCAGCGCGGTGCTGGCGGCGGGCCGTTGAACTGTCGTTGATAAAAGGTGCCCGCCGGCGGTGACGTCGTCGGTGGTAGCCTTTGTTGGAGCACCCGGCTACCTACCCCATTCCAACCCAACCCACCACCCTGTGGGCTGAAAATGACACTCTGGAGGATTTCCGATGCGTAGCGAGCAATATTTCTAACGATGTTGCATCGATTGACGATGGCTCACTGGAACGGGATGATGATACTAATGGCAATAACTAAAACCGTGAAAGCACGAGCCCCAAACTCGGGTGGTGGTAGTGGTAACCTCGACCGATGCTAATGGAAATTGTAAATAACACCACCGTCTGGTACGGCCCGTGCGGAGCAAACGGAACGGAACGGAACACAACGTAGTAAGTATTATTCGCTAAAATCGTATCCATCTATCGCTTCTCTAATCGTTCTTGATATAACTAACCTGAGACTGGTACTAAAAACACTTTTCACTCTTCATGGGGCACGGGTTTGAACGATTGATCGGTGAGAAAACCCGAACCCCCCGGTGCCTGTACGCGCTGTAAACACTTTTTTCACAATGTTTATGTTTGTTTTCTTTCTGATTTGTGGCGCTGAAACAGTTAAACCGATTTGCTGCTCTTGAAAAATCTGAATTATGTTGCTTATTCCCTTTTTCCGCACAATGCAAACTTTAAAAGGCTGTCTCCAGCACCTCGCACACAAGCAGTGAAATGCTCGGGAAATTTTGCAAGCTGACAGTTGTTTGTTTATGTTCCATTGCAACAGTAGAACGCGAACAAACCGAGAAATTCGATTTTTCGTGCATCGTAAAAATCAAACCACATTTGGCGCTGCCATCAATGTGCGGCTGCACTATGGACTTTAGAGAAGTTTCGTGGTCAAATTTGGCGCGTCTCGCATCGATTCGAGCTGCCTATCCTCGCCGGCGATCCAATTGGACGTTTGTTCGAAATTCTGAAATTTGGGATCTCTGTCGCGCAATGCTTCGAAAAATCGGGCCTCACTATGGAATTAGGACCGTTTCGAGGTCAAATTCTTTAACATTTCTGAGCAATGACCGTGCCAAATTGTGGTAGTGATTGCGAAAGCGAATTTGATTTCAAAAATTGAGCTGCTCATATACGAACAATTTTTGATACGCGTTTTCGTCCGATGCGATTGTGTTTCACCTTTCACTCCTTTTACTTTTAATCTCGCGATCTGTATAATGATGATTTGCATTGATTTATTGATTAATTAGATGGAGCACCGTTTACAAAAACGCGTAGAAAAAAGGATGATTATATTGAAAAATAGAGCATAGTTTCCTCTTTCCAATGATGTAAATTTCTATGAGAATAAACAATGTTGTCTTGTAAAATTGATGGGAACCTTATTTCTGGATCTGGATAGCTGATTAGTTACTTCTCGCCAGGGAAATACTTTCCGAATGGGATACTGGGTGAAAATTCCTTCGGATTGAAAAATAAACGCATTATCAACTCCTAATGGAATATGGTTTAGTATTTTTTATTTGTACCGACTTGGTTCGGTTCACGCTAATACACTATCAGAAGGCTAACAATGTCCTTAGAATGACGTGAGAAATTGTAGAATAAATTTCAATTCATATCGTCTAATCGCACTAATCTAGTGTAAGTAATGCCAAGAGCCTCTCCGACACGCACCCAAGAGTGCAGAGTCATCGGCTTTTCGAGCGTTCCCCGTTGCAGGACCGTCTAGTTACAGGCTAGCTAAAAAATATACGAAGTAAGATAAAAATCTTCTTCTACGAATCATTTCCTCCATCAGCAAACACTCCTCTCGCATTGTTCTGATCACGAACCTGTCCTGTACGTCGTCGCGCTAGACCAGTGTTTCACTAGTTAGTTAGTTAAGTAGGGTTAGAACCCCTCCTAGAGGGGTTGCGGCCTTCCTAACGCTGTCTTTCGAGCGCCTAGCAAATGTGAATATATCTCTGTGAAAAAATATAATCTGTTCATCAACAAGAAACATAAACATAGCACATTCATTCCCGTCCTGCCGATCTTGCTACACATCGCATCGCGCACTTGGCTTGGCCAGCTACAGAACTACACAACAATCTTGTTCCTTTGTTACACATCATACGTTTCTGTGCCGATCGGAAAAGGTATCGTTTGAAATAGTCACAAAAATAAACCATTTTATCCATCTCGTTTTGAGCGGCTTATAGTTCTCTCGACGATCAACAACCAATCTCTTAACCATCCCTGATACTGTGCCGTGGCCAGTGGCCATACTCCTGTTTCCGTGACGTGATGTGAGATGTACCACCTGTTTGGGGGAGCTGAAACCAAAGCTGGGTCTATGTGCAACTTTAGCTTTTCCGATCGTAAGCCATTCCTCACCAGTGGTTCCTTCCACTCGTGTTCCTTTCACTTTCCTGTAAGTAATACTGATCACAGACGGTTGTAAAAACACACATTCGCATACCTCAATGAAACACTCGCTCGTTCGATCTACCACATCACACGCTACACCTCGGAATAACCTTTCCAACTACGCAAAGGATCGAGAGGGTTCAATGCTTAATGTTTCCGTTTTTTTATGTATGCTACCTTGTATCGAATTGCCTACATTACTCTTAATAATTTTGTTACGTAAAGGTGTGGTCTTTGAGGAAATCTATGTATAGAGTTTGTAGCGTGGAAATTGTTGTCACTAGTTTTTGTTTTTTTTTGTGATTCGGTGTTACATCCGCGTTCGTCTATTGTTGCAAAGTTTCGCCTCCAGAGCATCGTTCCGTGCCTGCAGGCACTTGCAATAAATATGTGCTTCAAATATGTGTGTTAGCTTGTGTTCATTAAAGTAAAGCGTGCACGTTTTGAAGCCGTCACCACAAAGGGAGACGCGCCGGCACTAGCAATTGCATTCATGAAATCAATTAAATAAAGATATATGAAATCAAGTCTTGTCGGCATCGTCATCGTCCATTGGTCGTACTTAAGCCGGTATGGGTGCCTGTTCGTAGAAATCGGGTTCATCTTCGGCACCTTCGTTCGGTTGGCTACCGTCAAGCTAGAATGGGAGGGAAAAAAAGAACAAATGTAGGCTCGTTTTTTTTTGCAAAAAACTAGTCAATCATGGTGGGCAACTAGTTCTTACCGCACGCAGCTCCAGCGCGGAGAACACATTCTCCAGCTGCTTCCGGATCGGTACCATCATGATCAGGAAGAAGGGGAACGCCAGCGAGAATGGTGACGATTTGACGACCCAAAGCATGACCAGGGCCAAGATCTGGACGCCGGTGAACAGATGCATCTTCCAGGTAGGCACTCGACGCACGAATGGCACTTGTGAGTGATGCTTGACCGGCATCAGGTACATCCGCAGGCTGCGCAAAAAAAAAGAAGCGATATGAGTGTATCCGTCGCTTCCGCCTTTTACCACCCTTGCAAGCTTACCGCTCAAAGAACTGAACTCCACTCATGGATGCAATGCCCATGTACAGGAATACACCGAACAGAACGGACATGGGGATGAGCCGCAGGATCGGTGCCATCGTCACGGAGAGACCCACGAGCAGCGACACGAAGAAGCCCGATATTCTCTGCTCCTTCACGTCCGTGATGTGTGGCGCATCTCCCGGTGCGTGCGTTCTGTGGAAAAGGTCCAATAAGATCTCTTGTCCGTCCGTACCTTCACCTGCTCAGCTGCAATGAATGCATACCTGGACATAATGGTAACCGCCGAGACGTGCGTCACCGATCGTACCGTGGCCGCACAGTGCCACGGCATCCCGAAGAACCCACAGACCATGTTCAGGAAGCACAGCAGCACAATGTCCATGTGCAGCCCGGAACCCTTCTTCAGTCCACGCTCCGGTTTGTCGACAATCAGCTCGGAGATGTGCGTTTCCATGAAGATCAGAATGTACACGAGCAGCGCCGGAATGCCGGCCATGAACGGCAACCAGCCGGGCACACCGCCGAGCGGGATAATCCACCCGCGGCGGGTTTCATCGCTCGGCGAAAGACCCTCCGGTACGCTGAGCTTCTCCGTGTAGACCGCCGGGATCATGTAGTCGAGCAGGACGAACAGCGCGATCGAGATCGGCACACCGAAGTCTCCGAGCGCACGGCGTGCGTTGCGTCCCAGGAAGTGCGAGTTGCGGAACAGCTTCAGGTAGTAGGCGAGCGAGAACGTTCCGAGCGTGAGGATGGTACAGAACAGTGCCGTGTTGGGACGATTGCGCGGTCCGGTCGCGTCGCTCGGTAGGAGCAGATGGTCCGAGTCGGTGGGAAGTCCGAGCGTTGCGTTCACCGCCGTGGTGAGACTTTCCGCCAGCAGCTCGGCTGCGGTAGTGGCCGTCGAGGTGCCATTACTGTCCGGATCGAGGTACGGCTGCGGGAGTGGCTGCGGTACCGTCACGTTCCTGTACTGATACTCCGCCAGCAGCGGGTGGCGCGCATACACCGACACCAGCTTCATCACCGTCTCGGCGATGTAGATCAGCGTGATGAGGGCGGAGAAGATTTCCTGCGTGAAGCGAGTGAACAGCCGCACGTACACGCTACCCTCGAAGGCGGACACAACCAGCGCAATGACGGCCAGCCAGCAGCCGACGTAAACGCGCACGGTGAGGAAGCTAAAGTCGTTCGCGATGCAAAACTGGTTGAGCGCCTCGTCGAACAGGAGCAGCGGTCCGGTGGTTCCGATAATGACCAGCGGTTGCCCGGCCAGCAGATGAAACACGACGCCCACCATCGAGGCCGACACGAGCGTTTCCGAGATGCCGATCAGGTTGTGCGTCTTGTCGGACGACAGCCCGCCGAAGGTGATGGCCGTCGAAAGGGCCGCAAAGTACATGAAGATCGTCGCCGCCAGCGTCTCCGTGTTGAGCCCGTCCATGATGTCACTCTTGTACATCGGATACCGACGTTTGATGTCGTTTATCAAGCCACCCCACAGGCGGTTCGTCTTCTCGAGCGGGTTCTTCGGCGGTTTCTTCCCATCGCCTCCATCACCACCACCACCACCACTGTCGCCACCGCTAGCCGCCAGCAGCTTCTTCTCCTCCTCGCTCGTGAGCAGCTGCAGTCCCTGCTTGTTCTTGATCTTCGCATCGAGCGCTTTCTTCTTGCGCAACCGGATCATGTCACTCTTCGCCTTCAGCTCCTCGAACGGCAGCAACGCCTGGCGTTCCCACTTCCCCGGCGGGAGCACGATCGAATCGTCCAGGAACTCGTTGATGGCGGACAGCAGCTCGCGCCGATCGTCCGCTTTGTAGGCGATGTCGTGGAAGTGCTCGTTCGACATGAGCGTCGCGATCGATCGGCCCACCTCGTGGTAGTCAAGCTCGGTTTTCTGCGGCCCGAGCAGGATGAACAGGAAGCGCACCGGGATGGGCACCTCCGTGATGCTCGGCATCGGGATGCCCTCGGCAAGCCGCACGAACGCGATCGTCGGTTGCTCGAGGAAATCGACCGCACCGACCAGCACGGTCGTTGCTTCGGCACCCTCGGGGATGCGCTTCAGGATCGACTCCTTTTGTGTACGCATCTTGATGTCCTCCTGGGAGGAGGTGTACGTCTCCTCGCTGATGTTGATGCGCGTCTCTCCGTGGCCACCGTGGCCATTGATTTCCGCTGCCGGTACGATGCGTGGTTTCTTATCATCCACGCTCTGTGGGGTTACCACACGTGGTTTGAGGGTGGAGAAAAGAAGAAAACGCAAGTGTGTCAGTAAATCGAAGTGGTGAATTATTCGCCTGGGGCAGTAAACGAAAGGAACGATATAAAAGTTCGTTGCGAGAAACGGTCAAAAGCGGGGATTAAGTTTCCTTAGGGGAAACAAATAGCTAGCATAGGCTACACATGCATCCATAAGCAATTTGAACGAAGCACAATAAATACACACAGTTTTTTTGTACAAACACGGCGATATCATACAGTATGGTACAACAAAAACCTCATGCAACTATAACTAAAGCGTTAGTAAGCAGAAGCAAGTCATAAATATGTACAAAATATTATTCAATTTTCGACGAAGGCAGATTATAAAGTATAAAATAGTGAAATGTTTTTTTTAACAAAATTATAATATATCTATAAAGCGAAACTACCACAACAAAAACAAATTCTTGCAAAAAAAGATTTTTCGGGATCGAAAACTATTTATAGAAATATGACAAATAAATATGTATTATTATATGTCTGATTTTATCCATAATAAAGCTAATAAATATTCGGCAATGAATATTAATTAGAATGACATTGATTTTGTTCGTCAGCTAGCTTACGATAGTATATCTCATCATCAACTTCGTTCGTAGGATCAGCTAACTTAATATAAAAATTATTTTTGCAGATAGCCATACCTCTATGAAACGAGTATTTAGCACCGTTATTTAAAAAAGTTTCCAAATTTAGAATTAACAATCTGGCATGACTCGCAAAGGGTATGGAATTATTTCATGTAGTCGTTAAATATTGATACTACAATGTGTCACTTGTAACAGACATTTTCGTTCTGTAGATTGTTTGTTGAAGCTACAAACTACGCGGACATGCCTACCTACTAATCAATATTATCTTAATGAGAGATTAATAGCCTATTGGGAAACTGTTTTCTCACTAGCACAATATTTTATTCTGGCAAAAAAAAATTAAAAAAATTTTATCTATCTTTTTTCTAGACAGTTAAAAAAGAAACATTATTGGTGTTGAGAACATCAAGCAATCAAACAGTAGTGGCGAACGGTATCAAATGAAAATATAACTGTTTAATCTAAGAGGCTTCTTATAAAATATCGGCGTTTTTTTCATGGCATACTCTTCTCTACGGATGAATACAGCGTTGGTAAATATTTCATTGTTCCTTTTCTACTTAAAATGTCTTCTAATTTAAATAAAGTTTTTTAAACTCAATTTAATTTATTTTTTCTTATAAAGGACATGATAATATCTGTATGCAATCGAAATATTCATTTGTATCAAAGAACTGTTCAGTAAAATTAACGGTAGTAACTGATATAAAAAAAACGCGAATATTTGTTAATTTTACTATTTATCTTTCATACTACTATAAAGGTATAGTAATGCCTTTTATACTACTACAAACGAAAAATATGCCAAACAATCGATGCAAAATACACGTGCCTAATGCACACGCCACTAATGGCAATTACAAATTTGTCTAAGAGGGCTATCAGGTTGTTAAAAGCCATAATACTACGAGATAAAGGAAAAAGAGGGAAAGAGAGAGGGAAATAGGTATGAAATCAAAGAAATTGCGAACGCTGTGTCACGACACCTTCACGAAACAAGGGTTTAAAGCTACGATAAAGCCAGTTGTTTATGAGTGTTTTTGTTCGGAGAGCTTGCGAGTGTTCGTTGGGAACGCAAGGAAATCTGTGCCAAATTGGTTACCGTGAGTGCGTGTGTGTGTTTGTGGTAAAAGAAAAAGGATAAAGAGAGGGGGTTGTTTTAGCGGGGGTGGGAGGAAACGAAAACACTGCCGGGTGAAGTTGCTTAAATCAGTTCGATATATTAATTGATTTACAACTGTCAGCGATAAAGGTGAGTTATTTCGTCGCATACCAACGGCACTGGTGACCGTGGTTAGGGTCACCGGTGCTGCTGCTGCTGCTGCTGTGGCTGGTGTTGCTGCTGCTCCCCCAGTGGTAGCGACGGAGGCACCCGCCGTTGCTGTGCTGCTACTATCCTGGCTGCCGGATCGTCGGCACCTGCCATGGTTCGATGCATGCCTTTGATGCCGGTCCGTTCCCGGCACCGGTTGCTGGTGCCGGTTGGAGGAAAGGTTCGGACTTTGGCCGTACACCGAGTTGGGGTGCAACGAGGGCGGACTGAGCGTGTAGCTCTGCGTAGGGCTGATGAAGGAATTCAATCGCCGTACGCCCACGATCACCTCGCCGTTGTTACCACCAGCGTTGCTGCTGTCCTCGGCCCGTACGGACAAGGACTTGCCGGTGGAAAGCAACAGGCAACGGGTGTCCCCGCGCAGGTCGTTTTTGGGCGAAGGAAAGAGGAAAGAAACGAAATCGAAACATACACATCACGGTTGAGAAGCAAGCGGCTCAGGCTTTTCGCTAGCCGGCTTTTGGCTACCGGTGAAGCGCTAAAAACGGTTCGTTTCGCACTACTGCCCGATTGGTGCTCGTTTCTCTTCGGGAGAAAAATCGGGAGCACTAATAATGGATAGCATTCGATGCGTCCGTTTTCATATTTCTGTTCGTGTGTGCGTGCTGTGTTTACGATAATGGCAGATGGTATAAAGATCTACGCAGCTAAATGGAGCTAGCATAGGGCTAATGATACCTTTTTCACGAAATTGTTTTACGTTGTGTCTTTGCCGGGTGAAAAAAACACGAAAAACGAAAATCAATCAATATGGAATTTATACACCTACATACACACATACACAGAGACGCGCGCGCTCGTTCTCATCCCGGTACGAATGCCACATGCCTGTAATGGGTTCATGGTGAGGACATTCTCGTACACGCAAAGATGGCCATTCACACATCGTAGAAGCCATTGCTAACCCTTCAATGTGCAAAGAACATGTTAGGATCGTTTCGCTGGATCCGATTCCAATTTGCTTTGGGTTGAAATCTAGCAGTCCGTGTTTAGAAAATTTGCTCACAATCGTTGCCGGGGTAACTTAATGCTATCTCAAACAAAACCAATCCCACCACCACCATTTTAAACAGCCATTATTCTTAAACCATTCAAGGGTTAGCACGATAAGGGAAAATGGGTACCGGTCATTTTTCTCACACCACCACGCCAGCCACACACACACACACGCACAAACACACAGGTATCACATCCACACCCAGAGAGACATACACATGCAACGTCATTTTCCCAGGCTTTTTCCCCTCCCCCACTCCTGGGTGAATGGAGCCGTGTATATTTACAGGGTTAGATAAAAAGTGTACGAACGGCCACATTCCATCGGAAGTGTGGCTACCGCTCGATTGATTACCAATTGGCTAGTGTTTGTGTTAGTGTCGGTGTTGCTGATAAACACCAAGTGTTCCATGCTACGATCATACATACGAAATGCTAGGTTCTAAAAGTAAAATAAAAAGAGATGTCGATAACGAAAGGTGTTGTGGGCGGTAAAAGGGCGGTATGATCTACGTGCGGGATGTGAGGGTTAGTGAGCGAGCAAAATCGACTCCCTTGGAACCGGGGAGGGAGAAGAAAGGAGCACGGAACACGACCGAGCGAGGAGGCGTAATGTGCGTTATCAAAACAACTCGGGATAACAGCTCCACGAATTTCACTATCAAAATCGTATCAATTAACGTTGCCGTAGTAAAATGGATCGACCGAACGGGCCACGTGTCCTTTCCAGCAAGGGCCTGCGGGTAAACGTATCTCAAGGACGACTTTAATCAATCACCCGTGTCGCTTCGTGAATAAATAAGTTCCTTCCCCATCGCTCTGCCTCCGTTCCTTTCTCCTTCGCTTCTCCCCTCGCTCGGATGAGTTGACTATGAGGCTACTATGAAGTTAATTAGTGATGAGAGTTTGGCGTTGCTATCGATCGAGTGAAATGGTGGAAGTGTGACTGTTTTCCGTGTTACAGTGTGGAACGGTGTCCCGTCCGATTCCCTCCTGTTTTTTTGTGTGCATCGTACGGAAGAACACCACTCACCTGAAGGCTGGTGTAGCTGCTGTACTTTCGCTTCGGACCGAAGGAAAACCCGCCGTGCGAACTTTCGTTAACGTGGCGATGGCGCAGGAGCAGCGCTCGCATGATGACCGCCTTATCATCCTCGTGGATCAGCTCGTCGATGACCATCTGTGGAGTGAAACCGAAACGACAGCCTTCCATTATAGTTTGTTCCCTTAAAGCCTTGAGCGCTTCGAGGCACTCAAACGGGGAGTTCCACCCACCTGTTCGACCACCCGGTACGCCACCGAGGGTAGATCCTTCTCCTCCAGGTCCATCAGCACCACGCCCGTCTCGAGACAGCGGCGCAGGTTCAACAGCGAGTGGAACGAGAGGGAGGCTACGTGGGGACGACCCCACCGATCGGCGCCCTCCTCGACGTCCTCCTCGTACTTGATCCAGCGAGCCGTCTCTTTCCACTCGCGATCCTCCCCACTGCCCGTCAGCTCGTCCAGCTGCACGAACACCTCGTGCGGGCTGTGATCGTACATCTTCTTGTACTTGTTCGCCGGCAGCAGATGCTGCAGCTGCGGTGTGTCCTTCCGGTTGATGTTGACCAGCGACGCACCACCGGTCTGGGCGCTCACCTTGTGCCGGCGCAGGGCGCGAGGATCGTCCGAGCGGTGCGACGTCAGCTCGTCGATGTCAGCTTCCTGCAGCGTGGCGTCCTCCGGCTGCACCGAAATCCGCCGTCCGGTCGGACCACCCTCGGTACCGCTCTGCCGACGCCATTCCGGATGGTACTCTTGGAGCGAAAACTTCCGCGACTTGTGCGGATGATGACGTCTGCGAGGCGGAGCGAAGAGGGAAGGAAATGAAGGCAACGAAAAACGGGACCATTAGTGTCATTCGCTTCGTTAGGTGGTTGTTTTATTGAGCAATAAAAAAAGGAACGGGGAAAAAAACGCAGACAAATTGCTCTCCATCCATTTCCGGCTGCATCCAAACGGATATTGCACGACAATGAGCGGGAAATGGGTTGCACCATGCTGCAAGGGATAACGAAAATTGTGAACCGTACTAAACACGTCAAACAAGCAAGATAAGCGATAAGAACAGATAAATTGTAAATTTAAACCAATTGCTTTGCATTTTGAGCTGCTCCTTTGAATATTTCGAGTTTAATGAGTATGAGTTTGAGTGTTTCGAGTTGAGAACTCTACAAGTGTAATGTTTGATCTAAAACTTACGATCGGAACAGATCGCAGATTTTAGTGAAGAGGTTAATCTAAATGATAGGTAAATGAGTATAATAATTAATTGGTCGCATAATTATACAATATTGTTTGAATTCAGTTACAATCGGACGAATCTAAATAAAGCATTGTCGAATCATTTTTAAAACTATGTTGCGTACCAGCAAACATTAACCTCATTATGATCAATCGAAATTACTCTATTCAATGTATGAATAAAATGTTTAAAAAAACGTAAAACAAATGCATAATCCTAGCTATTTGTTTCCGGTGGATAAAAGTACTTAAAAAAAGCGAAATAATGCATTTGATCTATTTAGCCATTGAAATAGGATGTTTTTTAAAATCAATAAATAATTTTGTAAGATGATTTGAAACATGAAATTTAAATTTATATATTAAACTATATTATATTCATATTTTGACATTCATGGTAACTCAGAACAAACTTAATACCCAATCTTCTTACTTAGAAAATGGTGACACAAACGGTTCAAAAAGCAACGATAGTATAGTTTACCTTGCGAAAAGATGGTATATAGTTTTAAAATATAGAATAAGCTGCTTGAACCAAAAAAGTACAGTAACACAGTTAGTAAACGAAAAGAGCTGCATGCAAACGTTGGTACACGAATAGAACGAAGGAATGTACGCTCGAAAGCAACCCCTTCACTAACCTTTTGCTGCGGACGGGTTTGCTCTGAAGCAACTTCCTTTTCGATTTTCGGTGCAATACGATCGCACAGAGTGGAAGGGAGGAAACGAGAGGGCGATCGTGAGTGGGGTTGTGTGTTATAGGGTTGGTTAAGATTTCAAACAATGCGTACGGTTTAATAACAATAACGCTGAAACCATGCTCACGCGGTGGTTGCCTTTGCCCTTTTTCTTCCGCCGCACGAAGCGCACCCAAGGGGTACATGGGGAAGGGGGGGTAAATGTGAGTGCGCTATTGTTGGGAAGCATCATTGGCACTCCCTTCGCAGAGCAAATATACGTGCACACGCCAACATGTGGATGTATCCAAGAATGGAACAAAAGTGTCCACTCGGACACTGCGGCCACCATTCACGTCCTTTGTGGAACGCGGCCAATGGAGCCGTTTCGTTTTCAATAGCTTGCCACGGGGGTTTGTTGACGGACTTCCCGGAATTGGCTGCCGAAGGGGTGGGCAAAGAGTTGGTAGGAAAGGGTGGCCCTGTTGGCGTACTTACTCCGTGCGTCGCCGGCGTTCCTCGTTGCTATCCTCCAGCGGTAGGCCCTCGATCGGCACTGGCTTGTTGTCCTTGTCAAAGTGGACGTTCCTTCTAGCGCTCGTGTCCTGGGGGAAAGCGGAGGAAAAGCACCGATAACCGTGCGTCTAGCCGGAGATTTATTCGAAGGCGTTGTAGGCGTACGGCACTTACCCATTGCTCGCCCTGCACCGTGCCCTGATCGACCACCGGCTCGTCGTGCACGGTTTCGCTGAAATCGTTCGACGTGTTGTCCGCTAGCGTCGTGTTGTTGGCCGTCGACGGTTTCGTGTCCGTTGCCTCGCTCTTGGACGAGAACGAGATCGGGCTGGTCGGGGTGGTGGTCGGCGGTGAGACCGGCTTTCGGCCGCCATTGCTATGAGCGCTGGACTTGTTGTTGTTGTTGTTGTTACTGGTGGCATTGTTGCTGGCGTTGCTGGCGCTCGAGAGGGTGTCCTGATGCATTTGGCGGTCCGCGCTGTCGGGAACGCGTTGCGCTTCGTCGTACTTGAGCGGCGAGTTGTCCAGGATGACTTCGTCCTGCAGCCGGTTCAGTTCGAAACGTTCCTTCTCGGTGACACTGGCCGTACCGAACACGCGCTCAATTTCGTCATCCAGGTGCACCTCGTTCGGGTCGTCATTGCTCGTCTATAGAAGGAACAGAAAGTGGATGGATGTGTCATAAATACATATATTACATACATTGTTGGAGGCTTAACGTATTCATTATTAAATAAATTAAAGATTCTTTGTAATAAGCAACAAATTTAGATTGTATTAATAATTATTTCTTAGATGGAAATCAATATTTAAAATAAATTATTGCCAACGTTATCCTTGTATTCACTGAGATTTCCAAACATGTTTCAAGTGATTTCCCATAATGAAATGTTGACAGATGTTTTTCAATCGAAGGTTTTCAAACTGATATCGACGGAACAAGCTCTAAACTTAACCGAAACTATTGCAAAAATTCAAAAAACGACGAAAGCTCCTTTGGAATAACGATGGAAGCAATCACTGAGCTATCACACTAATGCTTTTTTCTCGCTTCGTAAAACTAGACTTTCAGGCAGACACTTTTTCCAACAAATTCTAAAGTGCCTCATATGGGAACCAGAAAAATAACCGCGTTAGTCAATATTGTTTTTATTATACAAACATACATACTGACGCTAAAACACTACTAACAAAAATGTTTTATCCATAAATCGTCTATGAAAGGCAAAACATTTCATCAACTGTACAGCATTGTCGTTATCGGTGTACATCACTCAGAACAACTTGTTGCATTACGCGGCATTTAATCGAAGTACAGCAAAAAAGAAAATCGTAAAACGAATGTTTCCCCTTGGTCCGGAGAACTCAGCCGCTATGGAGCTCTACCGTTAAGCACGGCATCATTAATCAAACGCTGTTCCGTGAAATCATATTTGCCAACAGTCACGCGATCTTGTTTAATCGAACCCGTGATTATAAGGAAAAAGAAGCAACATGGCTACCCGTATTGCTACCCATGGGGACAGCCGTGAAAAAACGCCTCCATGTGGTCCCGGAGACGTTTTTCAACGTAATGGTTGCATTTGGGAAGTGAAGGAATTGTTTCGGTGTGGGGTTAAAAATAAACTATCAAACCAACGGTTCGAAGAATTCACTGCCAAAACGTCACCCAAGACCGTGACAGTGACATTCAAACGTTTAAGTACGCCGGTAACCATGCAAACGTGCAGGGGGTGTTCTACTAGATATTGATTTATTTTGTTCGCAAATAAGTAGAACCACGGGCTGGATTCTTTTGCGCTGTTCGCTGCAAATAGTGCGTTTTTAAGAATCGATAGCTAATAAATGAAGAAACATTAGAAAATATATTGCAGGTAAATGCCTAATGAACTCAAGCTCCCTTAATTTGGCAACCATGCTGCAAAAGAACCAGGTGCACACCATGTGTACTCGATCGTTGTTTCAACGAACCGTGAGGCACCTTCAAATGCGCTGCCAGTAGTCTTACTTAGTCTTACCAGTTCAGATCCTAATCTGTTTCCGAATAGTTTCATACTGAAATCGTTCGTGCGGGATTAGATCGGAAGGGTAGTAAGCAATTCAAAAAATAAATACAATACATTATACTACAGTAAACGACTCTTTTCAGCGAATCCTTTTCGACCGCACTCTCAGGCTGCTAGATACTATTTATCGTAAAACGAAATCCTTCGGTCGTACACGATATGTATCTCAAAACTAAATCAACGGCATCAAGGTTTGGCGCGTGCATCAAGCAGGCCGCAGTGAATGTAACAACAAGCCTGCGGAAGTGCTTCGAGCTGTACGATAACGTTTGCGACGGGCAACCGTTCGTTTGCCTGCCCTAAAGGAGCATCGGTGCTGAGAAATCTTCTAAAAATACATTCAAAGACGTCAACGGTGGGAAAATATACAAGGAATTGTGAACCAATGCCTAAGTAAGTGCGTTTAATGTGACACCGAATGGAGGCGCCCAGTGCTTTGTTAATAAGGGTTGGTTGCCATTCCTATAAAATGCGTGTGTCACATTATTACTATTGCCACAACGTGGTTAAGACAATAAAAGTGTAAGAAAACGAGAAGCACTAGAACTGATTTTATCTTTTTTCTACGTTGATACCAGACGTAGAACGATTTGATTGGCGCGAATGGCCTGGAAAGTAGCTCAATTAGTGCGAAATATCCTCAAATAGCGCTGTAAAACTTATAAAATTGTACGAAAACAATATTGTCGACTAACATTCATTTCAAACTCCTATAATTATGTACGGCAGCATTACTTAGAAATGCATTATTAACTTAAAATAACATAAAATGTGCAACCAATAATCGATATGGAATTGTCAATTTTTCTTTAGTGTAATTTTAAATTACTAAGATCGAGAAAGATATTGCTGCAGTAGATACATACACTGTGAACTAGATCGAACGCGTATAGTTTTTTCTTTACCTGGAAACCATCACGGGAATCGCATAAAACATAACATTTAAACCATTTACAGAAGTTTTGACCGTTTTTTATAAAAGCTACTAGATGATTTTAGACCCTTTTCCACTCGTTAAATCCTCAAATTGGTGAGGTGAAAATTTATTTACATAATCAGGTAGCAGTAGCTGCAATCTTGAGTGTTACAACTGAAGTTCTTTATTACTCACCACTTCACCATTGGTTTCCTCATCTTTTAACGATTTGCTACGCAATCTATGTTCTTGAATGATTGTACCCTTGACGGACGACGCAACTCAAGTGGGTACTTCCTCGATTGGTGTAGCTCACGAAAGCACACACACACACACACACACACACACAGACAGACACACACTTACAATGACTTTATCAATATGACACTATCAGCAAAACCGAATCACCCACCAGACACCGTGTTTGTACGATCTCCACGTGGGTCGGAGGGTTATTGCGAGTATAAAGATAAACTCCAATCAGGCCGTAGAAACAACCGGTAGCAGACGGAACGTTAATTTGCTCGGCAAACCGTGATTTTACCACCGTGCCGTAGAATTGGTGAAGTGTCGTTTGGATAGGTCTTTGCAAATACTCCACGAATGGGCGATTTGACGGGAATATTTATTTTAAACACACTCACACAAACACATGGAAACACTAGCAGCGGCGACCGATGCACGGAGAAATCATTTTTTCCTGCGACGCATTTTAGGTCCCTGAACTATGTTGCGAAGGATCGACACTTGTGCGGACTGCAGAGTAAGGGAAAAACCCCGTAATTAAACGCACTGAACACAGCGTAACGGAGCGCACGAAACGCACATTATCCCGCGCCATCGTGCGAATCGATATCGCGATCGCGGGCAAATTATCAAACGCTTCGGTAGCACGTCATCAGCCACGCTCCCGAGAGCTGCTCCACCCTCGGGGACGGGGTCGCGACGAGCGATCTCATTAGCATATTTATTTTATTATAATCGGAGTCCATGGAACGGCTCTGGCGCGTCCTTCGTTGTGGCGTCTAGAGCTCGCCAATCTCGTCCTCGATTGGCTTCACGCGGCGCGAGGAAAATGTGAAGTGTATAGTTTAACCGCTTTCGCATAGCACACAGCGTGCAAAAAATAAAAAAAAAACGGCGAGAGCGAAGAGTTGAAGTTGTTTTCGAATTTGCGCAGAGGGTGAAATGGACGCGTTTAGTGCCGCGATTCGTTGCAAAACCGGGAAGGTGCGAGAGGGGATCCATTTACGGGTAAATAATAACGCTATCGACATGCTGGCGACACAAGGCAGACCTATGGCAAAGGGTGCCAATGCTTTTCTATGGAAGGATGGTCAAGTTTCGTGGTTTCAATTTGGAGTGTAAGAAGCGTTCCAAGGAAACGGCTCATATTTACAACACATTGGAGCTTTACAAAACAGTATTATTTGCCTTGCTCCGGCTTTGAAAATCAAGTCCACCGAGATTATTAAAACTTTATCCGCAAAACCCCCCGTCATGCATGCAAATGATGAAAGTTCCTATCGGTTGTAAAAAAAAAGAGAAAATAATTTTGGATTCTTTACTTCTCCAAAACACGCGCGAGACATTTACGAATCCTTACAGCACGCGATTCGCACGAAGACCTCGACCGAGGCCGTCCAAACCTATTTGGCTCTGGTCTTGAAAACAACGATTTGCATAGCCCGTGCGGACACTAATTTGAACTTTCGATCTTTGGTCCTTGAACCTGAACGCTATACTGCTCGTTGACCCTTTGACCTGGCTATTCGCTGTGGATGCTTTCGTTGTAGTTTTATTCTGTATCTCTTTCGCCAAATCTAGTTGATGAGACGACCGAAATTCCTATACTCTCTTGTGGAGGTTTATACGCGGTAATAAATAAGCTTATCGGTTATGGTGAAACCATAACAAAACGAGGGCCATAATTTGGCTTTCTTCAAAAGAAACTGCATCACACGGCATTCAGCTTACTTTTGCACATTTCGTTCCCACGATCGAACGAGTGAAACGGACTCGGGGCCGCGAATTCTTCGCTCAGCCGAATTAGCACCGAATAAATCACCCACAAATCGCACATTAAATACGCGCAATCGAAAATAGAACCTTTTTACCACCGCAAATATTTTGTTTGATGCGGGGGTCACGCACACGCTCACATGCTATCGTGTGAGATTTTGTTTTTCTTTCTTCTCTCTCTCTCTCTCTCTCGTTATTTAGAACACTAACGTCACCCGCCACCGGACGTCACGTCACCGAGGTCGCCGGGGTTAGGTAGGATAAAAAAAGGGATTGATTTTAAGTCCAAGGGCTTGAAAAAGTTTGACAAAAAAAACTAGCAACGGGGACTGGAGCAGATGAAGGAGCATTTAATCCCTCAAATTGGAACAACATATGAGCACAATGCGGGAATAGAATAAGTTTCACAATCTTCACACTACATCGGTGGCTTCACTTTGGCTCTTTTGTCAACAATTTCAGAATATGTCTTCACTTTAAAGCACACTTTGCACTGCCGTCAAAACGCAACCATAACAAGCCCAGGATGCACAGAAAAACACTTGAAACTGAAGGCGTTCGTGGCTGGAACGTTTTCCGCGAATCGCCTCGCTCATTTTACACCTCCTGGCAGAACAGAAAGAGATCCAGGTGAACACAACCTGCGGATCGGATGCGAAGCTGCCGATGCTTCCACGCGAAGGTTCCAGGCACATCTGAGCTCGTGCGGCCACCAAGCGCGACCTACATCTCATTCCCGGCTCAGGGCGTCAGGGAAATCTATTTATCGCATCGGAAAACTCTCCAGATTTCCTCGAGAGGCACCGATACTCTCCGCTGTGCTTGAGAGACGGGTGCGCTACTGTTTTCACAACTTTTCCCCCCGCCCCGCCAGACCCTGCCCGCTCGCAGGGTCTCGGGTTTTATTCATGGCCTGAAGGATGCAACATGCTGAGGGGTGTGGGAGGGCCGAGGGTTTGAAGGTGCACTTGAGAAGTACCACGAGGATATTCGTTGATAAAAATCGCGCAAGAGAGCGAACGCACGAGAAGAGAAGATGTCCACATAGCTACAGTGGGCATCTCTGTTTGTAACACTAGCAGTTTGTTGGTGTTTTTAACATTTTTTGATGAACATTTTCAATATCAAACGTGAGGTTTTGGTTTTTTTTCATACACATTCTTCTGTTTTATTTTCTTAAAATAAAAATTATCACCAAATCTGTGCTAAATGATGCACCTAACTGTAGATAAAACTCCCGTTTTCAAGGGCGCGTCTTCTTCCAGTACTGAGAAACGCAAAACAGTGAGCGGCCATAAGCTTCGCCCGTGAGCTTAGCAGAAAAATGAGTGAATGAGAAACTCACTGACAGCTGAGAACCGAACCGACCTGGTGAGGAGCAAGTGAGCAAAGAGCGTGAGCGAGAGCGCAAAAGTAGGCTCACCATTTTTTCGCCACACTCAAGCACATCTACGGGGGAAGTTGTTTTTTTGTTTAATATTTGCCAATACTCTGCACGTCCTCTTGCCGATTTGCCGTCCATGTGTGAGCAACCGCATGTTTTCCCCGATTTCCGCCTCAGTGTCACGAGCGCCTCTCGCTCGCACACTCGAAGTTCAATGTTTGCGAGCGCGCCAGGCATGGGGCGAGGAAAATGCTTAATTTTCCCACCGACAGCAATCTGGGGCAATAGCACAACCCGTGGCGATGGTCAAGGAAACCGTTGAACGACGGTGGAAAGGGAAAGTGAGTACGTGCTGGTGCTGCCGGTGAGATGCGGTCGCTCACGCCGCGGGATAGCAGCGGGCGGGTTTTTCAAGTTGTTTTCTGCAATTAGAGATTTCCGTGCTCGGGAAGGGTAAAGCTTTTCCCATACAGGCACAGCTGATACATATTGGATTTGCTTTTCTTTTTCTGGAGGAAGGGAAGTGGATGTGCTTTACAGGTCAGGTTTGTTTTCACAACTTTGTTGAGAGTTGTCGGAAATAGCGTTGGATAGCGTTATCCGTTTTGTTGTAATTCACCTTGATGTATCAATGATTTCATTTCGTGAACATTTGTGTGCATTGATTTTTAAACTTTTCAAATTTAAATTTAATAACCTAGAATTGCATATTGATTTCTTTGCTTTTGTTATTTCTTGTTAAAAATTCGATCATTGACTATCTGATAGTTTAAAAGGAGAGTCTTAAATCGTACTTATTATAAAAAATGTACCATGCCTTCTACTGGCTTTAGTAACTTCATTCTTCATCAATATGTTTGGTTAATTACGTTTAGTATTGTGAAATAAATAGCAACAATATCTCGTTAAATGAAAAAAATGCCACTGAAAATTTAATTCTACAAATATTCTAATCATTCTAATGGTTCTCATTTTGGCTACAAAGCTGAATATATATATACATTAAACATATGTCACAACACTTGATGCTTTCCTATAAAATATTTATATCCACCACAAATAGAATGATCTTTATCATTCACTACATGTCCATACGCTACACTGTGTTGTTGTGCGAAAACAAGAAACTTCCATTACCGCACATAAAAGCACAACACGGAGAAGACACATTGACACATCACTCGGTGCGCCATGTGTTTTACTTATTGAAACAATCCATCAATCATAGCCGACGGCTAGCTGGCGGAAGCTACCGGCAAACTGGCAGTAGCTATTGCGAGCCTGGTTCGTGCCCGAGTTTGCGATCTAGTATGCATTGTTTCGCAGCCACTCTGTCACCAAGCTCGATTTGGCTTTCATCGGCGAAAGCACGGTGAAACCAGCATGAACGTGAACAGAGCTCGAATTGCACAATAAATAAAATCATCTCAGAAAGTTGCTGGAAGCTGGCACACCAGTCAGCAGACATCGTCAAACAGCCGGTCGCGACCGTTGGACAAATGAGTTTTTCCATCAGGCACAGAATAGAACAGAACAAATACACACACAGACACATGATAATTGGATGCACCGGCAAGCAGTTCCGTAAATGGGGCGAATTGAAAGTAATTTTCTTTACTTACGCTCGAACTGTAGCTCTCCCGCACGTTCCACGGTACCATCCTGCTGAAGGACGCGCCATCGACGGTAGCAATCGTCAGAAAACGGTTCATCGCTTCTTTCAAAAGTTTTTGATAACAACACTACCTTTTCTGTTCACTACGACACGATAAAAGCACACGTTGGCTTTGGAGTTTTTACTTTTCCAGCGCACCGATCTTGTCCCGTTGAGCTCCGGAACCGAAATGATCGCTGGATCAATCCCGTCCCGATAAGGACGCTGCGATCCGGTTGGGACGTACCGCCGAAATACACGTGACCACCAATCGGATGCATCACGAAATGTTAATTTCGCTAATTGAGTAACGTTTTTCGCTGTAATGGCTGCTGTGTATGTATGTGTGTTTAGTGTCATGAAAGCAAGTTCCAGTTCCCACCGATCAAAGTTCCCTCGGTGTTGGTTTGCTGTTACGGTTATGTGACGCATCGTTTGTCACCTATGTACGAAACCGGCATCGGATATACGCTGAGAAGAAGAGCACACAACAAGGGGCTCTATTTTGGGGCTCGCCCTGTGTGCTTCACCACGCATCAAGTGTCTTTAGTTATGGGCGGAGACGTTTGGGGAAGAACAGCTTCTATTTTAAGATATTGAGTTGTTCCGGGGTGTAGGTAAATATTGGATGTTACAAATATTGTCTGTACAGACGACGCCGATGATGCCATAAAAAGGATGGAAAGTTTTCTGTTTCGACGGCTTTGTTGGTGGGGTTGGCTTCTCCTTTTTGTTTTGAAATCGCAAAACATATCGTGCGTCGCCAATTCCAAGGCTACCAGACCACACACACACAGCTTCTGAGTGGAACTTGCCATTCGTTCATTGAACAGTGCCGCGCCACAAGCGATTTAATGTTTTGTGCAGTTCTGCTGTGTTCGATGTTGTAAGTAAATGCAGAATATAGTTATGATTCACCATAACGACTAAGAGGGACAGTGGCACTAAACTCTCCAGGTGATTAGAGTGGTCGAACGGTAGCGGATCGATACTTTCGTTTTGCCCGAGGTCTAGTGCAATATCGTTTATCATTGCTGCAGCAGCTCGAACGCTCTTCAAAGGCACACACGTCGTCCAGCGAGCGGAGCGAGTTCGTTCGTTCACGTTTGCGTTTCGGCTGCAACAAAGACATCGACTAGCGATAGCACGTTTTATGCTAACAGTGAGGTGTTATATGCATTAAGATTACTTATCACTCATTAGGACAGTATGCGTCCACCGTGAGCACGTGGCTCCGCATATGGAGGCGCCTAATGTTTTGTCGATAATTTGAATAATTCGTCGAGCCCGGAATCGGGTTCGCACATGATTGATCGGGTTGCTTACCGGTTTTCGCGAGACAAAAACTCATTCTACAATTGATTTGACACAATGGTGCGACAATGCGCTGACCATTACCATTATGCAATGGATCTGATAAAAGGTGAACATCAACAGACGCGCTAAGGTGTGAGTTTAAATTTGTTTTTTTACAAAACACCTTAGTTGGTAGCAATCCACAAAGGGATTATATTTTCCAGATGTACCATTTCTCCCACCCAAGAAAGACCAATTTAAATTTATTAAACATTTTTACAAAATTGGTAAATTATATAACGGGTGGAGATAACGACAGTGTCCATCGTCACCTAGAAGGCTATTGTTGTCATTTTAGCTGAGATTGTGAGCATTTCTATCGTCAATACTGCTTCTGTTACATAGAATATCGTTCCACTTGCTGAACAAATTAGTGGCTTTAAATCTTTTTTTGCTTCCATGTTTGTTGCAACCAAAGTTATATTCCTGGATTGAACGACCTGTGACGATTATCGTCTAAAGATCCAAACATAAGAATACTATTTGAGAATATTAAAAATAATTACCACACATTTGGTCAAATTAATTGTAATTTACACATGGGTCCAATTAAAGATATAATTCCACAATTTATTGAAACCACTGTGCTGTGATATTCATTGCTGTAGATATCAACAGTAAAGAGACATGGATGGATTCTTGTTAACCATCAACAAACGTTAAAGAGGACGTTAAGTTCATTCAATGTAAATACCCAAAATCATACAAATTTGCGAATGAGGCGAGAGCGATAATAAGTTTGGCTTTCTTTTCCCATATTCGTTCGCGGAACTGAGTGCGAATGAGAAACACGACCGAAGGCCGAAATTGATTTAGAAGAAATGATCCTAAAGATACGTCGAGCAAAATCATACAACAAATTTGAAGCTACCTACCAGGAATCCTTTGACTTTAAACGTCAAGATGGGAATTATTCTGCTCATGTTTTTGTTGTGTTACAATGTGAATGTTATTGCCGTTCATTTAAATTTACAAAACACTTCACGTATTTGCCATGTGCCCTGTAGATGTTATATTTGTTGATTGATTTTTGCTCGAATTTTGCCTCTAAACTTGTACCGCACAGTAGCACCCACTCGAGTATCCAATTACATACACTCCACGGTCGAACATGTCGTTTGACGCTGCGTTTCCGCCCGGCAAAACTGTTGCACATCGACTAGTCGGACGTATCGGGAACCGGCACGATATGGTGCGGAACGCAAATCGAGCCACCCAGCGAGCCTCCAGCGGCGACACGATGCGGAAAGCACGTGGATGGGTCCGCTGTCTCGTTACGCTTTCAGCTGAACCCTCCCGGCAAGAACGTGGGAACATGGTGTAGCAGCTGAATTTCAAAAATGAACCTAAAAAATTGTTTAAAAATAATGTCGTGCTCGCTGTTTAACGGGTAATTGTTATTGAGCGATTGTGGGTAAACATTTTTTTCTGAAAACATTTTGTTCCATATTTCACGCTTTTAACCACCCTGTAACGAGGTAATCGTATGCCGGCTCAACAACGCGTGTGAGTCACACCTAGGTGAATTTCCTCTCCCACCCAGCGAAGGCGCATAAGGTCGTCGTGTGCATTTTACGCTTCAGATCGATTTCCACGCCGCGGCACATTTTCGTTGGCGCTGACCGGAACACTTACACATGCCTACCATTCCATCGTAAACTAAAAATCAATCGATATGCAAGTAAGTGCATTGGAAAGACATCGGTGCAAAAACAGGAACCGTTTGGGGAATGGCTCGTTCTGGTTGAGTCTATAATGCGCACGATACGATAGTGAAGTGACGATATTAAGCATAATAAACATAACGAATTTCTTACTAGTTCGTTCCGAACGGAATATCTTATCACGTTTGGAAATGATACTTGTAGTAGCCGTAAATCACGTGTAATCGCTTGTACGAGTGCGCGATTGGGTGATAATTACTCAACCTAGCGGATGGTTTTTCGATAATCCAAGGTAATGCTTCGTGGGTAATCGCGCTTTTCAAGGGTTCAAGAGACTGATTTGGGAGCGAATAAAAATAGAAGTAACAAGTCATTTTTAAACATAGAGAGAAATCCAAGCGAATGGTGGAATGGCAACGGAAAATGCCCGATGACTTTCATTTTTTATCACAATATTAAGATTTATCAAGATGAAGAATAAATAAGCATTATCAATAAATATTGGTGAGAAAATTATCATATAGAATAATGGTATGTCTAAGAAAACATAGAAAACATTTTTGAGAGATATAATAATATGTTGAATAGAGATTTGCTATGCTAGTTGTTGCCAATGTAAAGGAACCAGTCTAAATGTGTTAAGGAGCCATCGACTATGCAACAAAAGGCCTATTATAACAATCGCTCATCGTTACATACAAATATTTTATTCAATCTGATAAAATACTAAAAGCATTCTAACCTACAAAAAACTGTTTTTAAATTCAAAGATGATGCATTTTAAACTATTTTGTTCGCACAACCGGATCTCGATCTTTACGTGGTGGCTTTTTTGAAAATTTTAAAAAGAAATGATTGTAGAAAATTGCTCGAGATCACTAATAAAATCTTTTTAAGACTAGAATAGTAAAAATTTGTATTAAAATTACAAATTCAATTCTTTTTTCAGCCACCACCTTCTTCCATCTGATACCTCCGAACTCGGCCTTTCCAATCGAAAGCTGAACAAACGAAAAGCATCGGTATTTGGTGAACTCACCCAGCCCCTCTCTAATATACACTCTTGATTATGCTCCTATCATACAGCTCCAGTTCGACTTTAGGCAACTATCCAGCGCCTATTATGATATATTTATGGTATGTTGTTCTCTGCGTTTCGCCTAAGCCAACGATAACAAAAACCAGTATCACGCCCGATCATAAAACCAGCAAGGTAAAGCGACATCTCCAAATAAGATTGTATGAACTTAAATTACACGAAGCCAAAAAGATAACGCACCGAAATTAGACTGAGGCTTGGAACTCTTACGCACATCGTTTATCTTTATGATTGTGCCACAGAGCATGTCCCGCGAGAATGGAGCGGACTATTGGTTCAGTATAATTTTGTCCACAAAAACGTCCTCAAGAATAGTGTGTGTGTGTGTTTTGTATTGCAAACCCCATTTTGGTTTTATTTTTTATCATAAAACTTATGCATAAACTGGTTCCACCGCACATCACTGCCAATAAAATCGTTCCCATCCTGCAACCATTTCTTAGCGAGCATTCCCCTGGTTGCACTGGGAAATTAATCGAATTCACTTATCGACTGTGGCGCATGGTGATAAGTGTTCATTTTTTGGCTACCTGTCGCGGTTGTCTTTTATCTCAAAACCCGGTATCTTGAACCGGTGAAAGTTACATCGGTACCTAGTAACAGGAATCGGTACGAGGAGAAGTCCTTTGCCGATTTTATTTATAGCTTAAATTTGGGTTTTTCATTTCATTCGCACTTACCTCCTTGGTGTGGAATCCCAGGAAGGACAACTTCCTCACATTGTTATCCCGTCGGCTCATGGTGATGATGCTCGCTGGTTACGTCCCTTCAAGCACCAACCAGAAGGTGGATTTAATTGCAAACTTCTTGTTTCTCACTCACTATTTCTCACTTCTGTGACGATCGTTCAATATTTTCACGCTCGACACTGGCACAACGAACTTGTTAATCTGTTAAATGATAATTGAAAATATGTTTTTAAATCACAACCAAAATCACCCCCGCGCACACTTTCACTAGAATGGGCACATTTTGTCACTAAAAAGTTGATCTCCAGAATATCCAGACCATAGACAACACCGGCGTTGGCGCGCGCGCGCGTCCCTCACGCAATAGGAAAAAAATGGTACGATCTCGAGCCAGCACGTCGCTGCTACTAACCGCGCGGTCTGCTCGAAGGGCAACTTTTGCACATCGCCCAACCTTTTTTCACCTAACTGCTTCATTTCTCTCTCTCTCTCTCTCTCTCTCTCTCTCTCTCTCTCTCTCTCTGTGCACACCCTCCCTGCGGCCAAACTGAGGAACTGATCTTCGTTCGCTGATAGCGCAAGTGGTCGCCCGCTCGCCACGCTTCTCACGCATTACGCAAGAAACAAATACCTTCACCGGGGTGTTCTCTGCAATCAGTTCATTAAACATGATAAAAAAGAGCCTACTACACCGGTTCGATTATCTTTCCTCGGGGAATATGTCTCTTTATTTACGGGTCTGTTAACTGTTTGCTGGACGGCGCTGAGCCGGTAAAGAGATTATGATTAACCTGTTCCGGTTATGGGGAGATTATTTTCTAGTTTTGAATCATGCGATGGTGAGAATGTGAGTCGTTTTAAAAATAAATGTTTCAACACATGCTTGAATGGTGAAATTCAGATTTGTAACATTTGCAACAGGCAAGTGGTAGAACTCCAGGATGCAATTCCATACCGATGAATTCCATTGATACTGTTGAATTTATCTGCTAAAATTCAATATCTAGAAATCATCCTGAATTTAAATATGTATTGAAAATCTTAGCATCTATTATTGCAAAAATAAAGTATTAGTTCACATGAAAATTTAAAATTAATTTTATCATTTAAATTTCCTACCATCCCAGAAATAATGGAGATGGTTGTTAAAGTGGTTGGTTCGACATTCTCGCTTCTTCAGGAACCTGTAGAAAAACATGTGATAAGTACTCTATGGAAACGAGGTTTTCATTTTTAATAAAGCGTATCTAGTATTTTCAACGTGAAGAGTGGGTGATTTAATTAATTATGCGCCACAAACATGAATTAGACGAACCAAAACCCATTGTAAGCCATGGAAATACCAATTACAATTACACAAATAAAAATTTCCACAATATAAAAAAGCATCCCTTACAGCACAAACAAAATTTGTCGCTTACGTCTAAGACATAGTAAGCCGTGCGCACCCATATACTTGCGGCTACCCCACACCGGTAGGTAAACGTTTAAAGGGAATTAAGATAAGGGCACCAATCATCTTTCGACCGCACCGGCGGGCAAGCCTTCACACGTGAATCGATGCTTGCAGATATTTTTTTTCATTTTCTTCCCTTCCGTGCAGCACCGAACGTCCGTAATCCACAGTGGATTAGTTCTTGCCATGGTTTACTGCCTACGGAATATCGGAGGGAGGGGGGGGGGGGAAACGGTGATTTCCAGTGTCCTTGGCGCAAGCATCGCGGTGAACAAACTAAACGACAAATCAAACATCATCTCATCGTTCCTTTGCTAGACAAATGGCTTTTCTGAGGGAAGTGAGCGCAGACACAATAAAATATCGATAGGCGCAGGTCCTTCCGTATCGTTGCAGCATTGCTCCCGCTCTGCCTGTGACATCTGTCCTGTGCTGGACAAATAATAAAATCATTCGATCTCACAATCGTCTACCGTGGTATTGATTGGAATGGGCGATGTCACTTGGGCTGTAGAGGGAGAGTATGATTGATTTCGTTTATCGTTTCCCCCACCCTGATAGTGGTCCATTCTTTGAGTGTTGTTGCGACAAATCAGCATTCATTGTTGTTGCGTTTGGACGCTGCCCGGAGTCTTCTCAACGTCAATTGAACATTATTGTATGTTTTCCACGTCCGTCGCTTCCACGCTTGGGTACTGATACTGAATCCGCGAGTATGAGGGCGTTCTCGCTACCGATAACACGAGCCGAACGAACGAACGTAAAACGTGCTTCTGGTATTTACTGTTTTTTTTTTTTTTTATAAGCGCTCACTGTTTAAAGTATGTCCGTTGTCTGTGTGCCTGTTGAGACGCAATCTTTACTACAGAGGCGCTGCTAGCCCGGGGGACTAGCACGAGAGGAAAATCAAATGCCACCACCCCCAGGAGCTCCCAATAGGGGCGCGTAATCAATTTGTGTAGATGTTTGTTCGACACTTTGCGTTAAGCACCGGGAGTGGTTTTTGGGGTAGCGGGAAATACGAAATAAATTCAATTACCCGCCCTTGCCTTACCTGGGGCATTGGGGCTGTGTTGTTTTCATGTTTTGTAAGATAAAAACAGGAAGCAAATGTTTGGGGAGTATGTTTTCCTAGCCTAATCCTGCGTAAAACCGTGCGGGTCGATCGTTTTATCATTTTAATTATTTCGATCGAAATGTGTTTTGCGATAGATTCAATGAGAGCATTCCCCTGTTATGCAAAGGTTCATATTTTTCCAAAACTCAACCGAGCCTGAGGGATGAGGTGGTTTAAACCCATGTATGGAGGAAACAACCTTTTGGAAACAAGTGTAATGTATTAGTACTAAGCAATACAGTCTGACTGTTAAAAAAAATAATAAATAAAATATGGTTTTAAGTTTTATTCTGCAAAATAAACATGGTCTAGCTGTTGTATTCAAGTAAGTGCATTATAAACAAAATATACCAGAATGTTCTAGTTCTGACACGTTCTAGCTACGAGTACCTAAAACCTTACTGACGACTGGCAATGAAAGTTTTTAATGAACCTTCTGGTTTTCGGCGTTCGGTATTGTAGCACTTTATGTTATTTGTATATGTTTTGAGGCAAGCTAGTATAGATCACGATTAGAGGAAACAAATTCAATGCAAACTTGTGTCAGAATCAATCGTGAGGGCTTTGATTAAATTTCCAATGTTTCGTTTAAAAATTAATACTCTGTTTACTACCTAAAACAATCATATTTTTAAACTTAAAAATACGGTAATGAATAACAAGTTCCGATTAATATTATTCGGTTTGTGTCACGTGACATGAAAATCAAACCCACCCTTAGCACGCTTTACCTCGTACCGATTGCTTTGACCACCTGTACGCCTTCTAACTGATACCGATACCGTAACTAGCGGGCACATTGCCCTTTGCCAAATGACAACAGAAAGGGTAGAAATAGGAAAACAACCTCCTTTGATTAAGCGCTCACCACCTCACCAGCGATTCGTTTCGATAGTTTTTTTTTCTCTCGTACCATACTCGTCACTATCTTCGGTGCGGTGGGCCGCTACCGTTCGGTGTAGGAACCGGTTATCGGACAACCATCGCCTATCGTATGACAGTGGACGCCGACCGTGTGGAGTAGACGCGCTGGGTGCGGAAAGACTGGGAAACGCGCTTGCACGATAAGACCGCAGAAATGATTGATCGATTCTAGATGTGTAAAATAACGCTTCGAAACTTTGCCGCTCATGCCGATCGGGTTGGGGCAGGTGTGGCGCAGGTGAATTTGAAGATTTATTTCTGACCTGCTCCAAACGATCGTTTGTTCGTTCGGTTTCCTTATTTTTGGATGGTTCATCCCGGAAGGGGTGCAATAAAAACTAAACAAAGCAGATTAACGAGGATAAAGCCGAACCGTGCTATTGTTATCAGGATGAAATGGTAATAACCGTGCTGGTTGGATATTTGCGTTCAAGGTCCATCGTTATCTCAATTGATTATAAAAAAACTGGGAGTACAATTTCAAAAAATTAAAAATCTTCGTGGACTAAATATTTGCCAATTTTTCCCGAATAAAACACAACTATACCTTGATAAGGATATTTAAATTGCACTCATCTAGCCAACTCGGTAAACAAAAGTCTCGCTTCTGTTTGCTTACCCTCAGCGTTTCCCATGCCGTCGGTTATCCCATTTTACACAACAAATAGAACATTCTACACCCTTCCTGCGGGCGTTTAATCGTGCCGCAAATTTCTTTGCGCACAAACAAGTCCCCATGGCTAATTTCCTCGATGACCCCTACCACCGATAGGAGGCTGGAGCGTCTAGTTAAACAGAAGCAACCCAACCGACCGTCGGAAGACATTAATTTGCCTCAATTAATTTGGTGCGCATGGTGCCGGACCCGGTCGGTCGGTCGATTACGTCATGCGTTCTGTAAGGAATTGGCCGCACATGACACGAGAAAACGGCTGCACGAGACGATATACGCGCCAACCGCGCCGCTTATGATACGCTGCATGATCATCGGCGCGCGTTGAGATCGAACGAGTTAGAGCCGGTTTCGGACGGCCGGGGTTTTTGATTCGGGTTCGTGTATTATTTGCTTGTGAGCATAGAATGGGTGAGCATTGAAATTACGTCGCGCGTAAGTGTACGTATCCTTCCAGCAGATGCTAGTTAGCGGCGGCAGCACCTTGAACTACAAAAAACTCGGCACGGCAGTTGTTTTTCAACATCGGCTCAGGCGAGATGATGTTTTTTTTTCTTACCCAAACCCCACCACCATCGGACAGACATTGGATCGTAAATAATAAATTGCCCTTTTTTATCAAACCCGCGGACCCGGCGGTCATGCGATGCCGACGAGCACGCGCCTTCGTAGGTGACCGCAATAAGTCACAATTTTGTGTTTTTGAGTGGTGTTCCTTGTGCCGATGAGATGAGTATTAATTGATTGATAGATGAGATAGATTGATTGTAATAGCAGTAAGCAGCATTTCTAATTACGGTGCTGACCTTAACTGAGATGAATAAAACACTGTTTTGGTGGGTGATTAATATGTTGTTTTAATGTGTGTGAGGTGTCAAATAGCTAATTATTTGTTCGAAGATAGATAGAAGATATCGAAGACTTGTGCATAAAAATTTACAGCTTCCCAATTTCATAACGATACCTTTTTATCTTTAAGGACGTTTATCCCAACGTTCCAAAATTCAACGATAACAATATTACCAAATTCGTATATAAAGAAGATAAAATTAGGAAAAATCTTGCAAACGCACATTTTGATGTATACGTGTTTGGATTTCCGGTTATCATAGCTAGATTAAAAAGATTTTATACGCAAACTCCGATGAAATTCAAATTCCTTCACAAACAAATAATTTGCTTCTGTAAATACTTTAAAGCAAATTTTTTTAGGTCACGAAAATACTCATTATGCCATAGAGCGAAGAAAAATGTAGTTTAAGTTTACTTATTCTAACTTAAATTCTTAAAAAACTGCATTTTTTCAAATAATTACAATCTTTTGTTAATTTTGCATGAACAAAATAATAACGGATCAGTGTAAAATGTACAAACTATCGCTATACGTTCATTTATACGCTCATATATGCTACTCAATGTAGGTTTTGATAAAATATTCTGTTCTAAATCATTATTTACTACAAATAATAAATAATAATAACAATAACAATAATAATAATAATAATAATCTAAATTGAACATCGATTAATGTGTTCAATTACAGCACTGCTTATTAATTAAAAAAATAAATATAAACCATTATTGCCTTCCCTAATATAAATTAACCACAAAAGTAATGATTGTCGTTTCTATCGCACGTGCCCCGAAAATGACGAGAAACCCCAACTCCACCGCAAATGAAGCGTGTAATCAAATTCGTTCCTTCTAACCAATTCAACCAAACCGTCGTCCGAAAGCCGTGATGGCGCAGGTCCGCCGCCCGGGGAGCTTAACAACTTTGCGTTCGCAACGAAACGGACACTAAGTGGAAATGTCACATACCGCATAAATTAAGCATTGCCGGCGTCCGCCACAAAGGCCGGTTTGTCATTAGAGCGGACGGAAAATACGAACACCCAACAGTCGCTCGCTTGCTGACGAGACGGCGAGAAATGCACTCGGTGCTTGGTTGCATTTTAGCGGCATGGGCCCTGTACATCATCACCGCTCCAAGCCACAACAGAGTGATAAGGAAACGGTAGACTTATGGTTGGGGGAGGAGAAAGAGGCAGCCACAGAGAACGTGAGGTACGAGGATTTTTGCGACGGCGACGCGAATGCATCGTAACGCACGTGATAACTCATAATGGGTTGATGGATGGATGAAATGATTGGACACATCTTCCGAACAACTAGCAACCATTGAAATGGCTACTTAGCAAATGGTGAGTGGATTGCTAAGTTTGTAAGAGAGTTTTATTAAAGGTCAGTAAAATGATGAGACAAATTCCTTAACAGTGTACTAAACAATAAAGTGGCGAGCATTATGGTATTTAAAAAAACATAATAATAATTTATAAATTTACTTATTATCATAACTAATCCCTGATAAGTAAAATTACAGTGGTTCATCAACTATGTTTAAAATAGTTGTATGTTGAACAAAACACACATGTATGTTGAACAGCTGAAAACAGATGAAACATGTGTAGCAACGATAAACCAATCGTTACGTTTGAATTAATAGTTTCACATGTTTCGCCTGTGCGCCAATAAGTGCACCTCAAATTAACATTCCAACAGTATTTTCGCCGTCACCGTTCAATCCATCCGCACTGCTGGTTACCCAACCCCTTAGCGGCGCATTTATCGTAAACATGCTCGTCCCACTGGGCGCACCGAGCGTTTCGGGTTGAATGACAACATTATCGTTTCGCGTCCAAACGGTCGTCCGTGACCGTCAATTGCTCGGCCCGTGGCCAACGGTGACCACGGTCAGCACGATTTGATGCGCTTTTCGCTTTCGACAAACTCCCCGATGGTCACCCACTGCCACCATCCTCGTGATCACCCTTGAAGCAAATGTTGAACAAATTGAACATTTCACACCATGAACAACGGGCCACGGACGGGGCCTGGGTGAAGTGGGTGGTCGATAGCAAAAAAAAATGTTATCGTCTACACATTCTTCGTCGAATTAGAAACGTCGTCATCAACAACAACAACAAAACAAAACAAAACTCAACAACTAGAACTCCAACTTGTAGTTGTGCGTCTTGCGATGACGAACGCACTCGACCATGCGGAAGTAAACAAAAAAATACCGCTCCCTATTTGCTTTGCGGCGGCAGACGATAACGATGGGGGAGCTTAGCGTTTGGCTTTCGAAAGCTTTAAGCGGCAATTCTTCTTATTTTTTTTATCTGCATGCGGGTGTTTATTTGTGGCTGAATTCGAACGTGAAATCGTGGTGAGCCGTGTGGCAACAAACACGTGAATTGACTGAATATTTTAGCTGTGAATGTGAATTGTACATCACAAACAACTTCATTCGTCAACGTTCGGATGAATAAAGTTGTTCACTTTGATGAACAATACGCACGTGCTGCTTGGATTCGCATGCAGATAATTGCTTCAAATGTGAATCAGATAATGGGTCTATTTTATTGCTGAAGCTAGATGGTATGCAAATTTGTTGTCAACTGATTTTGTGTGCAAATTCAATCATGTATTCATCGTTAACGTGCAAAATCTTTTGGTGTACAAATTTGTCCAGTGAGACGTACGGAAGGCTTTCTGAGGTAACCATGTTCACACGAAACGTGCATAAGTGACCATATGTGGTTGACCAAGTCAAGAAAATGTGTTTAATTAGCTCGGGTCGTGAGCTGTTATCATTATTCTCTCTAGACCGAGCAGGCATATTCTGCTTTACTCTGATGCAATATGCTAACAAACTAGAATAAGTTGTGACATGAATATTGTTATTTTTTGGATCGCTAGTATTGCTTCGATTGCTATGCTTAGAATATCGCCAGTATTCTTGTACAAAATGTACACTCCTTTCGCTATGTATACTCTCTTTCAAGTAGTTAACAGAAAAAAGGTTCAGCATCTCTCAAATTTTATCACTAATGTCTAAAGACACATATTAATTGATTAATTTTCAGAAAAATTCAAGTTTAGAATCTTTCGATATTTAATAAAAATTTCAATTTTTATATCAGACAAGAGAAGCATATAGGACAGGCGAGTAAGTTATCTCGTAGTTTAATGTGTAAGATCACCTATTTAGGTGACATAATTTTATACTTTATTTATAAAAGTAATCAATATCAATAATACAGTATCTACTCGAAATAACATTGTTTTCAATGAAAAACTGTAATAGTAGTAGATGAATTCATCTCTCAGCTAACACTAAGCGTGCCGAGATTCACCATAATCATCGGTCGCCCTGACAACGATTCCACGTATCGAAATCATCAAGGTTGCTTGATTGAAATGAACCATACGATATCGGTATCACGACTCAACCAATTGACCGCAATTTGTGGCGCTTCATCACTTCATTTACCGTACGTCAAATCGTTTTTTTTTTCGGAAAGGTCAGTTTGCATGAAGCCGCCAAGTTCCCGTCTCGATGGAATTATTGCGCAAGGTTATGAGCCACCGGTCCGATCGGTGCGCGTACGTTCTATTCCGCAGTCGCAGTCGCTACAAGCGATCCCTAGCGGGGTTTGTTTTGTTTTGCTTCACAGATTCAATTGTGTCTGGGTGAGTTTAGGCACAAGCGGCCCCATGCGCGTCATAGGCTCCACCGCACAACATTCCGCTCCGGGGCGATTCCGATCCAATTGGTCACGCGCGTCGATCAATTGATCTGTTGGTGACGACCAATTGACAGTAAATTGCTTTAGCCTGAAAATGTAAACACAGCAAGCACCGTGGGCAAGCGCGATGTCAACGTGCGCCAACAATTTTGCTTTACGTCCGTGTTAGTGTATGTTCAATGAATTTGCTAGTTAGTGCTGCTGAAAAGGAACGAATTACGGTTCCGCGTATTCGTACCGCGGCATCGATTAAAATCAATGAACCAGCAATAAAGCTCAATCTGCACATCACGTTGCTAGCTGCGGGAGGTTTCCTAAAGGCTTTAGAATCCACACCCCCTTCAGGGCAGTTCTCTGAGTATGAGTATATGTGTGTGTGCACAAAATTAATGCTGACTCGATTGTGCGGATCAGTTGCGTTGTGTGCGAAGGAAGGCACCATCGAATCGCACAGGACAGTAACGAGTCACGTGAGTAAGTTCGCCGCCGGACACAGACAGAGCGACGGTTTGAATCGATCGACAAATTGACTCATCAACAATTGTCTCGGTGTCAGAAGAAAAAATGGAGCAGCCAATTAAATGTTTAGCCACGTGGCGAAAACAAAAAATGCAGCCTATAAACATAAACTGATCGCGAATGCGAAACCCATTCGTACACTTTGCAGCGGCCGATATTTATACAAAATTGATGTTTTTTTTTACTCTGCAAATTGTCGATCTGTGTTTCCGTGGGCAATTTGTTTCCGATTGCGATCGATGCCAGTATCACTTCGCGCGAAAGCACCGCACACTCACATATGGTGTGTATGTGCGTGTGCTGAAGCGTGGCATAAAAATGCGCCAGTTTTGATTTGTCGCCGCAGCGTTTCATGATCACGTTTTTGACCAACATTCGGAACACGCGCGTTTGCGCAGTCCATGTCCCCTGCACGGTGAAGATGAAGGGGGACAAAATGAAACGGATTGAATGGGAATTGAAATGGCGAAATTGTTGCTCATTGTAAATGAAAATTGTAAATGATCTTCAAAGGGTATAGTTAATTTTGAAGTTTTGAAGTGATTCCAGAACGTTCCCTTGTCTGAAACATCGCTTGATAATCAAATTGCATATGTCTATAACATACCCAATATGTAAAAAAAACAAACTAAGTATTCATGAAACTTTCTATCAAAGCAGTTTTTAAACGTGATCACATCTCATTTAATTAACAACCGCAAATTCGCTCTTATTTGCATTAAAAAATCCGACCTTGGGTATCAAATTAATTAATTTCTATCAAATGCATCAATTCATCCTCATGGTTTGTAGATCATCTTTCTAATAAATTCCTTACACAAAACATTCTTAAACATATTGCAAAAATACATATGTATACATCATATTGCACATATTTAAAATATTTCATGATGTCAAACCATTCGTAGTGCATGATTTAAAACATCTTTTCATACGGGTTTAAAATTGTTTGTAGCTGCTAATTGTGTTTTCCCTTTCCTTGTATTTGCTCAAGCTATTTTACCATTACAACAAGCAAAACGACCAGCCTGTCCCACAAAAATAAATAGATAGAATTCAAGTTGTTACCTAAAAAATAATCTAGGTTTTTATTTTATAGAGAAAATAAACAACTAAATTTCCAATTCATTACATTCTTTAACCTAACTAAAATAAAAAGTTCAATTTTTGCCTTAGTTTTTCGTACCATTTGTGACTTTAAAAGCCCTGTAACAAATGGAGTTGCAGAATACTTTTCCTACGATTTCACCTTTAAAAAAATCAATAAAGTTTCAATTCAATTGTACGGGATCGAAACGAGAAAATGACATATACTTTTTTGAATAATTTTCCCTATAGTTTATACCAAACTTTAGGCCACCCTTATTTTGATTTCGTCATCCCCAACGTTCCCGCACGGGATCGGTAGCGTGTATTAAAAGTGATGAATTTCATTTCGCCACCCGCCAATTGCCGCTTGCAATAAAATCAACAAACTGTACGGCGTCAACGGTGATCGATGGTAAATTTTTTATGTTTAGCAGAAATGTTGTTTTGCGTGTGTGTCGTTTTGCTCTCCACAAAGCAAACAAGTGCAACGCGTGGCAGGGGACGCGTGGTGTACGCGCGCGCGCGCGCGTGGTGTTTGGCCCGGTTTGACGTGTGCCCGATCCGGAATTCCATCACAGGTGGGGCGACCGACGCCTTGGTAACGAATCGGGTTGGGCGCTACCCGCGGTCGGTTAAACCTTTTTGCACGCCCAGTATTACTGAGTTCTCGATCGAGCTCCGAACATGACAGCTGATGTGTTTTTAACAGCTTCAGCTTCTATCGCTGCGCCATGCCGTTTGCACTAGAACGAACGGGTGCTTGGTGAAGTGTTGTAGGTTGTTTCCAATTTGTCGAGTCGTCGCAGATCTGATGGTTTGTTTTTACAACTCATTCGTATTCGTATTCTGAGCCTAAAACGAATAAAAAATGAATGATATCTAAATGGTAATTACACGGCGCGTTGGAAGGCGTGTGTCGAAATATGACATCATTTTTCGTATCTTTGCAAGGGCGGTTCATCGAAAGGGTCAACCTGGATTTCAGCCAATGCCAAGTGCAGCGTGCTGGAACACACATGCTAGCATCAATTATGACTTCAGTTTTGCGTCATATTGGGATTTTTTTTCGGCAGAAACTGCATCACCACACTTTCTGGACAGGGAGAGCGCTCAAAGTAGTTTAAATTACTGCACACATCCGGCTTAAGCGGTTCGGACAGTTGCGGATTAGGCGAATGTTTTACGATCGGATGCAAATTTCTCTCCTGCTGCGGTTAGTTGAAAAACTCATCGATATCGTGGCGGATTTTGGAAAATAAAAAAGGGGAGGTGAATACCCAAAAGAAAGATACGATAAGTGTCTTAGAATTTGTACAGTTGAGCTCGTTCTTCCCAAAACGGCTTCTCTCGTAAACATGTCCACTTAGGCAGCCTTCTTCTGGCTTCTATTTTTGATTTACTGTCAACAAAATTCCCGTCATTTAAATTATTCCGTGTACACACAAGCGAACAAATCAGCAGCGCGGCGTATTCGACACCGAAAAATGAACATTCCGAAACCGAAGATAACCTATTACGCAAGCAGCGACTGTGTTGGGTTGTTTTTCGGGGCCCGAAAATATCGCGCTGCATTTGCGATTGGGTCGGGAACCCCAATATGCACAGCACCTTTTGGGGGGGGTTGTGCGATAGTGGACTTAATTTATGGCACACACAAGCAAAACAATGTGCACAACAAAGGCATCGCAAGAACGGATGCGACCGAGTGCTCTCCGTCTCCGTCTTGTGGTGTTTGTTCGCCGTTTGGAAGCACGGCCTGGTTTGTGGTTGTTGAATATGATTAAGCCGCCGGAACTGGTATCAGATCGGGCGATCGTTCCGATGGCGCACGCTTCGAAGCGCAATCCGCCGAACGATTAGACGAGGAAACGAACTGCAAACACGTGATTGGGCGATAAGAAATGGTTTACGAAACGGTGGCTTAGCGCAAAACTTACTTAGCTCGTGAGCGGCAAGTTCTTGACCTTCTCTGTAATGGCACGATAGACATAGACAAAATGGAGCGAACGAAACGCGAAGAGGACAAGTGAAGCATCAAGAGACACACATACTCCACAGCTGTCTTCATTCACCAAACAAAACCTGTTCTGAACAACAGAGCATCGAAAACGGGTTTCAACGGCAGAACATTCATCTTCTTCCCGATAGCTTTTTTAGTGAAGCAAGGTCAAATTTTCATACCCATGTTCCGAATACTAAAACTTCCGGATCGCCGGACCCGTTGAATGCACGGTTGATGAGCTGATGTTTGTCGGAACAGAGCAGCAATGACCAAGAGATTTTGCTTTGGCTTGTGGGTTTGATTTTTGGTAAAGGATAGGTTTTATATAGTGTAATGTTTGAAACCACCTCACCAAGTACAATTTAATTTGAAATATATCTTCCAGGCTTTGAGAATTCGTTCAACAAAGTTAATTTAATTCCAATAAAAAAAATTAGCCATCAGCATGACCATAGATTAAGGTACTATTATAAAATCTTAATGGTTTCTACGAGTTAAACCTATCCTTTAAAAAGTATGTGTATAAATTTGGCTGCTGCCGTAATATTAGTTTGTACTTTATAGCATTTCCAGAGAAGCATCATATGTAATGTGAAGTAGATGTCGCGTGAGCTAAAAATTGTCCAAAAACAACCACTAGTTGTTTGAAGAAGATCGACTGAACTGAGTAAATCCGAATGTTTGCGACGATATGATGTAAAATGAAGAAATATGGCTAAATCCGTTCCCTCCGAAGTCCAACCGACAGTCATCCACATTTATACAGGCATACTTTGAGGACGAAAACTAACTAAAAATTATACGAATTTCGTTCTAGCACGGCCTCCTATGTGTCAGACCAGGCATTTATTATTTGATTTGTTATTATGGAAAACATGAGATAAGGAAGCAGACGAAAGTAGCAGTCGTCTAAAATATTAAGGTTATTCTGTAATTTATTGATTAAAATATCTGATCTCGTATTTCAAATATATTTTCTGTATATTGTCCCCAAAAATCGTTCATGTAATCGGCTGAAATCGGACAATACTCTATTGTACAGAGACGCGTAATAACGCGTTTAACGATGGAATAAACATCTAAAAACTGAACAGCACCGAATAGTCATTGGCAAGTCGGTGACATTACTGGAGCATTATTACCGTGGCGTCTCGAAAAGAGACGGGTAACAAGTAGGCCTTGAGGGCTATTGGTCGAGGCACTATAAAACTTTTTATTTTTTCATAGTTTTATTACTTTTTTATGGTATGCGAGCAATGCGTTGCTGACGGTTCATGTACTAATGTAATTGAATTCTGAGCTTAGTTTAGAATGTATAGACCCTAAACAAAGTTTTAACGAAAATACCCACACATATCCCTGATCTGAACCGAAAAGACCTCGAGCTTTCAACTGAAATCAAATACTATCTTCAGCTGCAAATATATTCTCGATATGGCTAAAGAATGGTTTGTTCTATGTAAATCCAGTTTAGTTTCAAGATTGCATAAAAAACTGGTACTGAAAAGATAAATTAAAATTAAAATGAAATCTCTATCGGACACGCGGAAATGTTTACAGCAAATCGATGCAGAAAGAGTAGAGCGCTTAGTAAAATCAAACTGTTTTTCGTAATTAGGCTACTGCTACTTTACCACTTAGTATTGCTTTTCAGTTAAATCAGTTAAATTTTTTGCTCTTGACTAGTTATGACAAGAGCTGCACTAATCGACAAAACAGCTTCCTTTAGAACATGATGCCACTGTGACCAAAACGAAACCGAGAGCACGCAAAAGTGCAAACCCTCGTTGTGGGGTGCAAAACCCTTCCGGAAAACGCGGTCAGCGTCGGAATAGTTTTGCATGGTAAACAACGCTGGACGCGATCGAGAAAGAACTCCCGACGAGCACACACAAATACACTTACTCAGACGCACATTTCACAAGAAAAAAAACGAGACTCCGAGCCAGGCCGGCGACACGTGACGATGCAAAACCGGCTTAAAAGCACCACAGAAACACTTGCAAAGGAACGCGGTTCACATTTCGCCGGTACGGTTAAACGGTGTCTCATCCGTTTGTTTACATCGCCATTACCACGACCACACCTTCGTGCCGCTGCTTGACTGCATGCTAATCTTCCGTCCGGATCGGTCGTTTCCGCCGGCCACCCATACAATCGAGCCTTTTAAAAGGCAAAGCCAGTGAAAAGCAAGCAATCGTTCACCCAAACAGCCGTGCGTGTGTTTGTATTTGTGTGAGTGAGAAAGGTCGCAAAGGGCCCTTCCGTTTTCTGGCCGGCAAGCTTTCACCGGCACAAAACGTAACAAACCCAACCCAACCATAAACCATGATTTGGGCGCCGAGGTCATTCATCGGTCTTTAAGCCGGCGGGCGGACCCTTTTTTCGGCCCCGAGCAACCTGCACCGGTCGGTTTCGGATGGTGGGCCGAAAAAGTGGGCGAAAGTTTCCAGCGCAATTTTCACTCACCCTCAGAAATGAAAGGAAAACGTAAACAATGCACCGGCCAAGGCGGGATGCGCTGATCCAAGGAGGCCATGAAAATAGAGAAAACATGTTTGCACGATGCTTTGCGCGCTGGGGTGTTTGAAGGCATGTTGGTTTTTAGGAGATATTTTCCTTTCTCTCGTTTGGTTAAAAAAAAGCAACAAAAAACACCACAAAATTGATATCGGCACACGCGAATCATCATAGCGGTTCGCTATCACCGAAAAAAAACTTTTTTCCTACTGGTTTCCATGACTCATTTTTTCCCAAGAGGGGCGTTTAAACAGCAGGCTCTGACTAAGCTAGACAAAAACAAGCGCCGAAATTGAAGCTTATCGCTCGGAACTTCCTTTGTCAAAGTGGGAAAGTATATGGCCCAAGCCGGTGCAAATAAACTGACTCATTTATCTAGTTCTTTTGCCTTTTTTATCGCATTTTTTTTTTGCGCACCACCAACCGCAAAGCACTTTCCTACGTTCAGTTTATTTTCGATTACGGTTTGTAACACACAAAACAGTGACAGTCTTCACACCGATTCGTCGCACTCTTGCACCCGTGCAGCCGTGCGCACGTGCAGTTCGAGGGGATCGGGCGTGCGATCGTGATCAGGTTTCACTCGGTATCGGATTTCACTCGCAGCGGTAGCAACCAGTGGTAGTCTGACTTTATGCACATATTAGAACACACTAGCGCAAAATTGGGCACCCAAGAATCGTCAGCTTTGCTCGCAACTTCGTCACTTTGAATCCGGTATTTTTGTTTCTCTCTTTTTGTGTGCGTACGCACGCACGCGAGCGCATCGTTTGCAAAAAGATTTGCAAAAAAACGCAAGACGCATACAGCCACACACACACACACACGGCAGAACGACGTGCGAAATCGGAAATCGATTCAGGCGCGATGCGAAGGGGAAAACGGGAAATTTAAACCACGCCACGCATCGGTCTCGCCAAATATCGCGGCGCACCTTACCCACTCTGGGCATACCACGAAAACGCGCGCACAGGTCCGTGTTCCGGCGAACGATCCAGCAGAGATTGAACTACACGCACGGCAACGAAGCAAACGACGCAGCAGCAGCACCGAGCACACGAACGTACGCGCGTGCGGCCGGTTGGTTTAGTACTAAGTACTAAAACACCGTCCGGGGTTGGTAAAACAAAACTATCCGATCGCCACCGCCACCACCGTTATGCTGTTGCTGCTGCTGCGCACACCGTTTATGTGTGTGTACGAGTGTGCGGAAAGGAGTCATCATTGACGCATAATGTTGGTTGGTGTATGTGCATGTGTGTGCGTGTGCGGAGGCAAGCCTTTCGTCGGCTGTTTTATGAAGCAATTTTGTGTTCGTCTCCAGTTCATCATTACCATTTTATGTAATTTTAGTGCATTTTTGGTGTCATTTTGCTTTTTTTAGTTTTTACTACTAAGCGTAGTGTCGTTCGCTGATTCATAGTGGCCAGCTCTGGTACCAGAAAGTTTTTTGTCAGTGTAATTGTTAACTGAAACACCACGCGACTTACGCCGCCGCTTGAAATGCACTGCACTCGAGGCGCAGCGGTATGTACGAGGGTAGACCCGCAAGTGACGGACCTGGTGTTACTAGCTGGTGGTGATCAAAGTAAGCAGGGCAATTTAATTTCCTTTTTTTTGATGGTCCAAAGTTGAACAACTCTATTTTCTTCATAACATTTTCATAAACTTTAACTTTAACTAAATACTTTTAATTTATGTTAACATATCCATTTCATCTACCTTAATCGAATTGAAATCCGGCTTCGAAAAGGAATTTCCCTTCATTTATACAACCTCATACAATATCGAAAGAAAAAGTCAATTTTTTTTTAATAAATCGCAATATCGTTTGAGGTAAATTTAAAAGAAGCATTATAAAATGCATAGATCATTGAATCATTCAAATCGAAATCCCAAAACTTGATTTATTTTACAAACATTTTTTAAAAGAAAGCGAGGATCACTACTCTTTGTTAGTCAGTATGACGCCATGTAAATCTTCTCTTCACACAATCGAAAAGTATCTCAAGCGTGAATATACTGTCTGTACAGGACTTATTTATTTTATTAAACACTTAGTTTCAATATACTGTAATAGCATATTAAAACAAATTAGTGGCCATTTCAAACAACTTCCCTTTTTAATAATAAATTTTGTAACATATCATTTCAAATACGAATATTTTAAAAAGTAGTACAATAAAAATACAGTATAACAATATAAAAGTAGAACAATATATACAATATTTAAATAAAATATTAAATCATTCTTGAAGTAAGACACTACCAGAGACACCCTCACAGCATCATGCTTTGAATTTCATTTGATGACTCTCCGACACTAACACATACCAACCAGCACTCGTCGATGACGATGACTCCCGGAGATGTTCTTTGCTTTCTCTTCCATCTCTTCTCTCCGCTCTGCTCTTCACATCTTAATCGTGTGTCTCAAACCGGCCTTCGATATTTTATTCTCTTTTGCCATCTTCGTCGTTATGCTATCCTTCGGTTCAGTACTTTTCCTATGATCGTGTTGCTATGTTCCATGCCGTGCGTGTTGTTGTTTTGACTTTGTCTGTTGTTTCTCTCCTCTCTTTTTTTCGCAACAATATTTTTTGTTGTCATCTTTGCTTTCCTTCTTTCTTGCTTTCTTTCTTACTGAAAATTGTTGGGCTTGTGTCGTTGTATTGTTCGTTTTCTTTCCACGCGGCTCACACAGGTACGATAAATGTGTGTGCGCGGTAAAATCATAAACCCTTGAACGACGACGATTTCATGATTTATGACGCAGCTTCGCATCGTTGTGAGGAAATATGATGACAGATTTTTTTCTCCTACTTTTGAGTGTTGCTTTTCGGGCCTCATTCGACCGGTTTTGATTTGTAGATGCTATTGATACATCCACGTGGCCAATGTGGGAGGTGGTTAGTTTGTTTTTGTCGCAGGTTTGTTTCGAATTTATGTTGATTTTTTATCCGTTTGAGGGACTGCTTTTGGGCGAACCAACAATGTCGCGTTGAACGTTTTGCAGGTGAAAAAATCATGTAATTAACTAGGCGACCTCAGTAACCGCTGTTTTTGGAATTTAGGTTTAATAGAAGGTTCACATAGGCCGGTTCAAGTTGAAAAAAACATATTACTGTTGCAGTTTTTCCAAGTTCTTTTAATGTTACAGTCATAAAATGCTAAATTATGACTATAACATGTACCGCAAATAATGATACGATCTTTTTTGGTAGTGGTGACATTTCATATCGGTCGAATTTAGTGCCAAATATCGAAAAGATACAAAATAATTATAATAAATCTTTATAGTGTCGTTTAATTTTTTTTAAGTTAAAGTTTTTCTATTTAGATTGTTTGTCCACGGTGTATTTTGATAACATTATTCTAATATCAACCGTTGAACTCAACGAACAAGCAATATTGTTCTTGCAGCATTGAGTTTTATATGCAAGTAAAACAAAACTAATTCAAAATTAGTATTTATTGCTATTGATAAGTAACTCTATACAAATTACATAATATAATAACATTTGAATGAAGAAATAAACTAGGTCTTTATTTCCGAACCCTCTTAGGATCATCGATCATCGAGCATGATTCAGGATCATGGATTTAGAAAATAATATCCAAAGCTAATAAAGAAAAATAAGTAAAAAAATTTACAAATTTTCAGCTCTTACACTTACTTAATTTTCTGTAGACGTGCAAACAAATTAAAAAGAACACAATAAATAAGCTATCTAGAAAACAATTATGAACGAAAAATAGAAACTCGAAATGGAAAGTTGTGAACTGTAGGAATCTATAAATATTTAACACCAGCAGGACAAGAAGTGATAATGTTTAGCTTATACATTCCAACTCTTGTACTCAATTGACTAAGCAGGTTTTTTTTGTTATTTATCCGAATTAAGAGTAGATATCGATAAAAAACTACATTATTAAGTGATGAATATTCAATCACATCATATACAAATAAAAAATCATATACAAACCCACTTTGCAGCCATTCTGGCTTGAAACGTGCAGAGGTGTAAATTAGCATGTGTGAATATAAAAAAAAACGAAGTCGCACCTGTTGTGAATTTTAATTTTTGACCAGTACGCATCCGTTAATTGCACATGAAATCTAGCAAACGTGTAGCGGCATTCACAAACATCACGCGACGTGAGCGAACCGTCGATGGAAGGTACAGACAATCTGTAATAATTTAGCCTGCTGAAAGAGAACACGTTTTAAAAATATCCATTTCTCACGTGCTTCGGGCAAAGTTTAGATGATGTATTGACAATGAGCATCTGATAAGGAAATAATGTGAGTGTTTCGATTTGTGTTGAACTAATTGTATGACTGCTTCAAGTTTGTGTCACAATTTTTATTTATTTCGCAACAATTTGTTCGCGGCCCAATAACGAAAAGATCACCACTATCAAAACACCGATTTTCCAATGAATGCTAATTAGTGACACTGCAAGACACTAACGATCGACGCTGACATCCCGTTATCGATTTGATACTATTCGCTGGGTGTTGCGAAAAACAGCGCCTCCTTTTATTTATTTGGGCTTTCGCAAAGCAATTAGCGCGTTAGAGAGATCGCTCAGGGAAACGAGGGAAACGCTCGTACACATTTCGTGTGCGGCACATTTGTTTGATCCTAAACACATTTTGTTAACCCGATGCAGCGTGTGCTGAGATTGGATGTCGGCGAACAAACGATTGCAGTCATTCAGGCGTAAAAGTGGAGCCGCGGGGAAACCAGCGATGTACTAAAATTGGCTGTTTTTTGTGGATTGAGAAAAATAATTGTGTTTTTGTTTACTCATATTTCGTTTTCTGGTTGACTTGTTAGTGGATAATAATGATGGTCCTTCTTATATTCCTCACAAAAATAACTCATTCTTTTAACCATTACCGTACTACAGTGGAGTTCTATTTGCTAGGGGAGTTTGATAGTTAAAGCGTTTAATTTAGCGATTAACTGCCATTGATAAAGATTGCACAATAAGTTTGTTACATAAAGATACACTTTGTGGTATAAATGATAATAATGACTCTTTTTACATAGTGTAATATACAGTTATATATTAACTTATACCTTGTTCGCTAGCAGTAATAGACAAATATTATTCGAAATAGGGTTGTAAGATTTGTTTGAACCCAACCGAAAAATTGCAAAGTAAAAATATGTGCCCAGTCACTGTGACGATTAATATAACATAACTTCCATGAGGAGTTATTTTTACTAGAAGAATTTAGCTAAACTACTCAGATACTGCCGTGATGATTACATGACATGGAGATTAAACGTTCTGCAAAACTTGTGATCAAAAAACTTGTGAATTTTAATAATTCATTAAATAGTATGCATTTTAATAACCAATTCACATGAATTACATTGAATGAAAGCAATCAACCCCGACATTCTAGAAGTTTGGTTTATGATCGGTTTATGCTCGGAGAACAATGAGCTAAGTTTCCTATTTAGTGGAACATCGCCGACCGTTACGCGCAACTTTATTTCCGTCCATGTTCAAGACTGTCATCATCAATGGTCCCTCGCCTGCTGTGATTTAAACGACCGAACACGACCGAACCAACCGTTTTAGCGTTCATTTGCAAATTTTCGTACAACATTTATTTATAGTAATGCGATAATCATCATTGTGAACGCCAAACGGAATGCTCCCATCGATTAGCGCTTTGACGAATCGGTTAGTACCGGTGCAAGCAGGATTGCACAGGAATTGTGTGAAACGATGCCGACAAAATGGTTACCGCGCTCAGGGGAAGAATGTCTAAACCACGTTGGTCGCTCGGTTATTGCTCTTAAACGTTTTCCTTCAATTTGAAAACAAACAAAAAATAGGCCGCAAACACCAGATAGATGAAATTTTAGTGTATTTATTCTTTCGTGTGGTCTGTCAGAATACATTGCCGTACGCGGGTATGTGGTGCATGCGTTTGCCCTTTGCTTGTGTTACTTATTTGTCACGCCAGTTATTTGTCACGGTGCAAATACTCTCTTCGGGTGTGACTATCCGCTCTGCCGCACTATCCGGGACATGAAATTGGGCCATCGTTTGCTTGATTTGTTTGCGAATAGAGAGTATTTCGTGGTTTTTGATTTATTTTCTCTCAATTACTATCGTATCAAGTATTGGCAAACACATCGTGAGGAGGTTATGGGTTAGTATTATTACATTCATTGTGTGTGTGTGTGTTTTTTTACTTATTCCTTTTCCGTCTCCATTTTGTTTTTGTTTGCTTTGCTAAACAATTTTCAACCAATTAAACAAACTCCTAGACAGACAATATCGATCGTTCTGCTTTCAAGCTCTCCAATAAAAAAAATCGAACGACATTTTACGCACATCCCCGCAAGCGGGCTACGGATTCACTTTCAATTTTGCCTTGTACAAATGCCCACACTGTGTGCTCACCTACCCGCTAATGATTAGTACAAGTTTCTCACGATGTTTAGCAAATGGTTCCTAACCATCTACCTGCCGTCCGTCTTGGGTGGTTTTATATGGAGCACATAAGCGAAACGTATGGATTTAGGCACCGCCAGCAAAGGAAAACTATAAATCCTCTCTCTATTTTTCACACCTCGACCCATGATAGTAGTGATGCATGGGTTCGTAGCTTCATGATTTAATGTTTCACAAATATCATTGACTTGTGTGAGACGTACGATAATGAGGGCTACTTTGAAAAGTAATATCTAATACACTGGAATATCATTCGTTCAGCCTTTTAAGAACATCGTTTCACGCGTTTGGATATTGTTAGACTATTGCTTGCTGTGTTTCCTGCTTTTGTCTACTTTGGGTGAGAAAATCGTGAAAACAAGTAAAGCAGGTAAAGGCAATGTAGTAATGAATAATTATAATCTCATTTTTTAAAGCAGGCAATGAAAGTGAAATGAAAACAATGTCAGTTGAAGTGCTTAATTTAATGAAATAAGGTACAGACAAAATACTGCATAAGATTGCGCAACAAAAAGCCAATAGAGTAAACAAAAAATCTCTAAAAAAAGTAACAAAAGAGCTACAAAAACATATCATTAACACCACATATAAGTTAAAAGTAACGTAAAATGACAAGATCACTGGAGGGTCTTTTAACTGGAGGGGTTTAGATACTTTTAAGCAACAAATAATGCGTATAGATATAGCAAAGAAGAAGTGAAGCGAATGAGCTAAAGCTGAGCTAATTTGCAGTGTTTCACCCAAAGCAGCAGAGCTGATGATTTTGTTTAGCAAATAATTCTTTTTTCACGAAACAGTTCATCCGTTGCGATGAAGAATGCATGCGAATCTAGAGCCATCGGAATCGCTAGTGTGGTCTGGTTTTTTTTGCGAACTTTGTTTCCCTATCATTAGCCTACGCTTTCTTGCACTTGCCTTGTCTAATTGCTAGTAATATTGTTAGATTTACGCTTGCTGTTGTTCCTTCTTTAACGCCCTTATAACATAAATACAATACAGGAGGTGATTCCCGGGGGGTTTTTTTTTCGCTAGACAAAAGCAGCAAAGCAGAAATGGTGGTAGACGTTTACACATTGGTTTGACGCACTGGGAACAAAAAAGTGAACATATCGGGCATAGATTAGTCTTTGCATTCTGTCTTTATGAGCGCTGTTGCTGCTGCAGTTGCAACTCCATAAAAGTGGTACTGATCGCAGCCATCGCACGCGCTAACCTTAGTTATTAATTATCATTCCGTTAGATACTATATATTACACAAATATAACGTACACCAGTGACTTGAGCTGATAAAGCGATGAAGAAACCAATTATGTTGCGCCTTCTACGCAAAACGTTCCTCACTCCCTCTCTCTCCCTCTATCTCTCTCTCTGACGCCTGTGAAACAACCCACAAACAAAAACTAAATGTAACGAAATGGAGATGCCAATCGTGTGTTGTGGCGTTAGGAGTTGTTTTTTTTTTCTCTCTTACATGGATGAGCAATACATGGGGCCAGGGTATAAACCGTATAAACAAAACAAAAATAAAAAAGAACGCAACAAATCGACTACAGATAATTTAACAGCCGCGCACCACAGTCGCCGGTGGTGCCACGGTTCATTGGGCAACGATCCTTCAAGGCTCGCGTTCGCGGACGATCGCCTAAATCGGGGGCAGCGCCCACAGGGTGGCCGTCTTGTCTGCCGAGGTTGAGAGAAACGAGAAATCGACCGGATGCCAGCGGCCCGATATCACCTTGTCCGTGTGCTGGGCGACGACCACCGACGGTAATGGCATCGTGAGATCGCCTTGCAGATCGGTCAGGACGAGCTTGTTGTCGTAACCAGCGGTCAGTAGATAGTACGCGGAGGGCGAAAATCGAATCGATCTAACACAGGGAGAAAAATATGAGGAAGAGTAATGAATAAAATCGCATCGTTAGTTGTGATTGAGTATTTATGTTGGCCTCAAGTTGTGAAGCAACTCATTCGTAACGCTTTTGTAAGACATTAGCCATGGTTCAATAGCCATCGTGATCAAGATTATGTTCACTCTTTTTCAAATCAATAAGGTTACGACTTCTTTAATCAAAACTTTAACTTTGGCAGGCTTCTATCTTTTATTTTTTAGGTGTAACTGATTTTTGAAGGTTGTAAGTGATATGAAGGTAAATAAATAACACTGCATTTGCAGCATTCGTCTTCATAAACTACTCCAAAAAATAAATAATTTACTGTTCGAGTGCTCAATAAATAATTTACTAGCTGACATTAACGCATTTAGAGTTAGGTGCTACTTCGAAGTTGAATTGTTTCTGAATTGAAGCAATTTATTTCCATCTTTTTCGACTTCAAGTCTTTTGCAAGACAAATAGCTATAATATTCATTGTTCAACCTGAACAATGAAGTTGAAAAAAACCTACCTGACGTCGGCGGAATGAGGTTTGAAGCACTGGATCGGTCGATTGCCCCGGATGTCGTACAGCACGCAGGAGCTATCCTCATGCCCGGACACCAGCAGCCGCCCGGAAGGATCAACACAAACCGCCGCCACCGGGGAGCCTTGCCGCGAGCCCGGTGACGTAGCGGGGGTAACCATGTTGACGCATCCGCGCGTACGCAGATCCCAGAATCGGACCGTTTTATCCTAACAAATAGAATTCAATTACAACACAATTCCATGCCCAAAACGAGTAGCGATGCGACTCACCTGCGAACCGGAGACAAACATCACGCCACCCCAGTTGTAGAGCGACAGGACATGCCCACCGTGCCCGCTGAGCGCCTGGAACGGGGTGGACGTTTCGCAGTCGGTAACGTAGATCTTACAATCGCCCGCACCGCCACTGATCAGTAGGCTCGATTTGTTCGAGCTATCCTCCAGGAAGCACAGGTCCCGCACCGTACCGTCGTGCATGGTCAACTCGATCTCCTGGCCTTCGAGCTGTTTCTGCGTTTCGTTAAAGCGCATCAGCTTGACGGTTTTGTCGTTCGAACCGGTCGCTATGAGATCGCCGGCCGGCGACCATGCCATGCAGTAAATCGAACCCTTGTGGTGCTTCGTACGCTTGAACAGCACAGTCGGTTGGTATGTGCTGTGATCTTCCCTGTAATTGTGAGTAATCAGAGAACACGAAAACGGAGAGAAAGAAAAATGATATATTAGAAAATAAAGATATCGAAATTGAAATTCATCTTAAACTCGAAACAAAAACGCATACCTCATCTTTCAAATAAATTAAACAATCCAATCCTTATCTATCGACATCGATCACATATATCATCTATTAATCATGCATTACAATGTTTGAATCAACCCCATTAATGCGCCTACTAATTGGGAAAAATAATCACCAATCAGCGTACGAAAGATAACTATCAAAAGCACCTTCGCAATCGATCAATCCATCGGTTTAAATGGTGTATAGATTTATCCTCCTCTAGAGTCTGCCGGTTTAAACATGTCTATAAATGCTTAAACCTGCTGTCGATTGAAAAGTCGCCCCGGCATCTCTCATCAATATAATCGGCAACAATGTTGCTCCATTTTGTTTTGCTGCAATCATTTAAACCTACATCGGGTTTCAAATCTGAGAAATCTGCCAACTTGTCTTGCCAACATCTACCACCGACAACGGCACGCTGTCCTCTTCCTACCCGTCCTAACACTAAAAGCTACAAGCACGGGATTAAGAAAGCAATAAACGAACGAACGAAAGATATAACATTAAAAAAAAAAATACGGCCACCCCATCCCCGAGAAAAAAAGGGAAAACTCATCCATTTCCGCTCACCAGCTAGTTTCACATCTTTTGCTGCGTGCGAGAGGAAAAAAACGTAGTTCAGGCCACACACACACACACGTTCAGAAACGAAAACACGCGTTGATTATTGTTGATACGATAGTGGAAAGACGATAAACTGGTGCTGGTGGTGTGCGGTGTACGGAGCGATGAGCGAATTGCGAATGAAAACCAGTGCGTGCAAGCCGCCGGGCATGGAAGATGGACGCCAGAATGTATGAGTGTGTTTGTGTGCTTGTAGGGGTAGTAGGAGGCACGGTGTTATGTGCTGCTGTGGGAGAGAGGAACCCATTCCGTGCACTTTTCCGCCGCATGCAATGCGAAGATGAGGTTGCTCGACTTTTGTGCACGCAAAAGCTGCGAATGTGTGGCGCACGCAAATTTTGCAACTTGTGAGATCGTTACCTTTTTTCGGTACGAGGCAGTGAGTGTACAGTAGCATTTCACTATGTGATGCAATCGTCGTAGTCGCAAAGAAAAACAAAAAGCCCATGCACAAAAGGGATTATGCTAATTGTAGGAGATGGAGAACGAACGGAGATGGAAAACGAACGATGCTGAACGTCTACAGTCGCTAGGAGCAATGCGCTTATGTGGTGTGACGGTAATGTTGCTTCAGGTGAACGCGCTATGAAATTTTCGTATCCATCCTTACCTTATCTCCGACAGTGACGGATACTCGCAAATCCTGAACGTTTTCGAGTTCGAACCGACCGCGTAGATGCGTCCGTTCGGATGGAACTCGGCGCACCGAACCGCCTGCACATCCTCGAGTGTCGTCACCGCCACGAATCGTGGTCGATTTTGGTCCGATTGCTGAAATGAAACCAAAAAAAACATTAACATTAAAAAAGGGTTGGATGGTTGAAGTTAAATCGCATTCCGGATGATTGGAAAATTGAAACTTATTCCGTTTAGTAGCTGCCAGCTGCGTTTTAATATAATTCAACATGTTCAGAGTAATAAACAACTGTATTTCATGACGCTTACGTTTTAAATATATTTTTGAAAGGAATTTTTTTCGAAGAGTCATTGTAGAAAAGTGCACTAAAAGTGTGGGTTGATAAAGATGAAAAATAGAAAACAATTTGTCTTTTCACCATACGAAATTGATGTTGACGTTGATTAGAACGCTTTTCCACAAATCCTATTTGACGATTGGCCATGTTACAGTCGTAATTCCAATACTCGGCTTTCAAACTCTGTCCATATCTGATGGAATATTTCGAGCCATTTCGGAGCTCATTAGACACGCAAAGCTTTATCGACTGTACACCGGCGGTGGAACAGAATGGCTAGTATAATTATACAGAACCCTCACTGGGGTAGATAGATGGCGATAAATATACCCCTAAAGGGACCGTTTACAAATGATTGGCAAAAGGCACGCGACCACAATTAATTTCAGACGCCTTTGGTCAAAAACGCAATGTAGTTAAGTGGGGTTCTGATAAATAAGAAAGTGTGGTGGTAAAAAATGTAGGAATCTACAAATGAGAGAAACTACAAATGTTTTAGTTAAAGCTTGGTTGCATGTAAGGAATTGTTCTAAAATTGTTATACGACTAACGAATCCAACAAGACCATGTCGAATTAAAACCAATAAAAAATACAGCAATAATGAATTTACACTAGTCGATACTAAAAACGCAACTCGCAACCATAGTGTGAAATAACAGGTTGGTTTACTGGATGTAAAATAATCGTTTAATTGGCTACGAAAAAACATCCCGAAATAATTATAATAAGAAAAAAAAAACCATCCAGTTCTTCGATCAATCACACGGAGATAGCAGATTTCCGGTTGTTGATGAATACACCGAAGTCAATATGAAGCCCGCAGGCAGCATTAAACCATGATTGATAAGTGACCTATTATGACCTGCCACGTAGGACGTTACGGATGAGCTATAGAAACTTGCCGCCCCCCCTCGGAGGAGAACCTGTCACAGGTCTGGGAAACGTTCAACATTTTACCCCAATCGCCTGCTGGGCTTGGTGAAAACGCATGCTGGCGCTTTTGGTGCAACTACATGTGCATATGGTCCTGCAATTTGTCGTTTGCCAAAGAGTCTGCACTCGCCGCCTTCTCCGTCCGTCGGTTGAGACTTTCTTCCACGGAACGGGGTGCACGAGCACGAGGGTAAATAATTACACACCAGCATCCCCGGGAGCCCCAGCCTCAAACTGGTCAGCAAGACGCGGTCGGTTTTTGCATCCGTGAGAAGGTCAGGTTGTAGGAACTGGGGCCACGTTGATACCAGATCATGCGGTTACACCAACATAATTTTCTGCTCATACGGTAACGATGCTCGGGGTCATAAAATTACCAACCGTATAGTTCGGGAGGTCCGGGGGTAGTAAAAAATAACTTTCTTTTACGCCCCACAACAATCGGGTGTGTCTCTTTGAAGCGAGCGTAAAATGTTATCCCGAATGCAAACAAAGTTGACATCGGTGCCAAATGGGTTTTGCGAGGAGAAAGTATCACCGATCATAGGGGATTGGACCTATCCCCCAAAGACATCCCCGTTAACAAAAGCAAACATAAGGATCCACCCTCTACAGGATGTCCGGAACAAGGCGGGTAAAATCGTCCATACGGCCAAGGTCCGGTTTGGTGCGCGAGCATACGCAGCATGTTGTGTTGCGCGGCGCAAAAGTTTCACTTTAAATCGATTATTATTTAATGTTCGATTCCCGGCTCCAAAACGTGGATCGTAAAGTTCCATAACACGGGCGAGACAAACTTGACGATCAGCTTCGACGCCGTCATTGTCGTCCGTGCATGGAAAATCCACTTTCCCCGTGGTTTTCGCTGGAACTGCTGACCACTAGGGGAGGCACGTTTGTCCCGCAAGCGGAGTGGACCAAGTCGCGGGTTTACAGCAGGAGCCTCGTTAGTTAGTAACTGACGTTTCGCACAGTTCGTGCAGCAGCGATGAGAACTGAAGACGATCCAGCTTATCTTCGCCCCATCCGGCTACGATGGGATGCAATAAAGTGCTGCTACTCGATCTTCTACCGTAACGCAACCCAAAATGAAGAGTGAGATAAGTCGCTTTTTTTTGTTTTTCACAGCCGGAAACTAACTGAACCGATGTAAGTCTTTTCCTGCAGCGCTCCAAACATCGCCGGTATTATGTGGCAGCTAATTGAACGTCCAAAACGTTTCCATAATGACCGCGTGCGCGGGGTCATTGAGATCTCTCACCTCACCCACCGGGGAGGGTGGTATTCGTTTTCGGTGTTATCGGTGAAACTCGAACAAGATGATAGGAACCATCTCCGGCGACCCCACGCAGGCGACATACATATGCGCAGCAACAAGCGCGACCGGAAAATAATTTTCATTGCCAAAACGCGCGCACACACACACACACGCACAGCACGGCTAATCATGTGCGTAATGTGCTCGCAAATACTTAGGAGAAAGTTTGCGCCTGAACACGACCCGCCACGGGATTTTTCTTCTTCCGCGTCAACACGCCGTGCGCGCTTTCGCGGGCTTTGTGGAAAACCGTCCAGCAGCCGGAGGCAGCCTCTCGGAGATCTGGAAATTAGCAGAAATGAATCGGAGCCGTTTGGAAACATAGAGAGACAGATGCACACACAAGACAGCATGATGCCATCCCGCCCGACAGGTGGCTGTCAAACGTGGCACTTCACATCAACTGTACGGTGATGGAGGGTGGAGGTGGAGTTTTCTCGCCCGCTCGCAATTAAAATGAGTGAGTCCGCTCACCCGCTCTACGCAAGCCACAGCCTAACCGCAATATTGAAGAAAGTGAAATGATTGCACAGGGCCGTGGTTCGTAGAGCACACGCCCAACGCGTACTGGCAGGTGTTTTTTTTGTTTCGAAACGAAGCTTTTATTGAGTAATAAAAGTGCATTCGCAACGGATGCACTTTCCGCGGTGGTCAAATGGTAGTTACAGTAGATCTTGCGATACATGTATCTATTTTTTTGTTGTGCTTCATGGTTCCACACTCTTTGGCTGTGTGCTATTTGCCATTTTTCGCTCCACACCGAGAGCACGAGTGATCAAAGTGTGCGCCTTTCTCCGCGCACGTTTCGGGATATTTTAATGCGCCCGGACCATTTGGCGCTTTCCACCTGATTGCTTCCAGTGCGCGGTACCGATCGGTAACGACGCTGGAGACCAACAGCCAAGACCGTCGCCAGTGCGCTGGTCATTTACTTTTCAACGCGTCCAATTATCGTATTCTGCTTGGGTTAAATCGAGCATGCGGACGCGTAAATGTGTGACGATCGCGGTAATGGTAGACCTGATCGGCAACAACCAGCCAGTTACTGCTTTACTCCCCGAATCGAACCCCGTAAAGTCAGCAGATTATGTCCATTATAGCATTTTCTGTCTTGACGGTGTTGTACTCCTTTTTTCTGGTGTGTGTATATGTGTGTTTTCCGAGGATTGTTGACTTATTTTGCGATTCAAGTGATTAGTTGGGAGGAAAGAAAAATGCGCCAACTCACGTGTTAAAGTTACGCGAGGTGTACGAAAGACTATAACGAAAAGCTACCCACCCATTGTCTGCAGCTTGTGCAATCATGGCAGGGAAAATTATCAAATTACCATGCCCAACAATAACAAAAGCACAGTTTCACTGATTCTGAGTCGAATGGAATTCCATCGCTGGTAATGAGTTTAAAACGTATAACTATTAGTTCGATATTAAAATCACATTTGATAAAACATTAATCATTGCACACAAACAATGTTGTTGTTAATTTTATTCCCTCTTCCCATCACAACCTTTCTTTGTACGAAAATGTCTATCCCTTAGCCCATTTAACAATACTTCCTCTGTTTGCTTAACCTATCACTCTAATCTCTTTCATTTAATTTCAACACAGCGATGTTGTTAGGTTCGGCAGACAGCCAGCATCTGGCACCGGTCAAATCAAATTCCGGATTTTGCTAGTTTTCGATACCTGCTGATACGTAATCGTTTGCAAAGGCAGGCTGATTCCTACTTCCTGTTCTGTTCTTTCACCTCTAGAACATGTTTTTGGTGTTGGTGAATTTATTTCCGGTTTCGATTATTTTCGGAAAATAGCAGCAAATGATAAAACCCCGTGGCTGGTTGCATAATTTATCAGCATTCTAAACAACATAAAGACTTTTAGGATTGGAGTGATAATGATCGATTTCTCTGATAAGCCTGCAGTTGTGGTGTTCCCCATAACAAGCCATTTCCATTGCTCCGCTATCAAAACACGCTGCTACCACCAATTTTGGGGGAGTGGCCGGAATCGAAGGAGGTGGCGGGAAGATAATTGTAGAAAATCGTACACAAGTGTTTGAGGCCCTGTTTGATTTGATTTTGCTCGTGTAGAATTGTGCAGCCATGGAAATTTCGTAACATCATTTCGTTCCAATGAGTTTGTCGATCAATCGAACCAGTTTTGAGTCCGGAAGCTAACCGGAGCGGCAGGTTTTTATTGTTGTTGTTGTTGTTGAGGAAATACAGACACACAAAAGAAACAAAAAAGCGTACCATGTACCATTTAAAGTGCGCAATTTCGCTGATGGCGATCGTTCGATTTTGGCGCGGTACTCCATTTATGCGGGTTTTCGCGGCGTAGGTACGACGGCTTTTGGTGCTACGATCGATTACACACTCACAAAAACGTCGGTATCAAGCAAGATATTGTGATGGGTCTGCAGCTGATTCAATCGCGTTACTCTCATTCGAAAGCATCACGCAGTGAGATCAAATATTACACAAAGACGTCAAATACGGCAAGAGTTCAGAAGACTTTTTGAGCAGGAAATAAACAAATGCCAGGGCCACCGGTGGTATCATCTCCATCACACATTGCATAATACGTATGAATTTCGGCCTCATCAGATCAGGGTGGGAACTTTTGTACTTCCATTTGTGTGCGAGCCCCCTCCAACCGAATTAAACCGAACCAGCCAAGCAAATAACCAAAAAACGAAAAAGGTGTGAAAATAGACGCCTGTTTTCCAACCCATTTCCACCGTACGATTCAAACCGTGCCCCAGCCAGAAGGGGCATTGAATCGAAATTGAATACCATTAAGCTGGAACCTAAATGCTTCCTAAAGAAGTGGGTCACCGACCAACCGGGTCAACGCAACGCACCCCACGTCGGCATGGATCTCCCTACGGGGCCGCCAGTAGCAGCCTGCAGTTCGTTCTTAAATGCCCCGTTCGAGCGAACGCCGGGCGAAGTTTGTTATTATGATCCGTAACCAGCCGCAGGCCGAGGCGATCTTCCTTTCTCTATCTGCGTTCTTCCTCTGCACTTTTACAATCCCTGTGATGACCGATCGATGGTTTCCCAGGGGCAAGTTACAGCTACGGAACTAACTACAGTTAGATTGCAGTGGGAAAGAATTGGAACGATGGTTCGCTAGACCATACTTCCAATTATGCTGATGCAACTGTGTTTGTCTCGTGTAGAGTACTCGATCAAGTACATGGGTTACTAGATCGGTTGGGAGTTCAAATTTTAATTTTGATCGACATTCTTTTCTCTAATCAAAGGGAAGATTATTGTGTCTTAGCGTGGACGGTCCTTGATCGAGCTGGGAAAAGTGCCTAATCAACCCCTTCAAACCTAGCCGTTCGTTATGATGCAACCTAGTTCGTAGTTCTTCCTGATCTCAAGCTAACACATCTGTTGGTGAGCAAACGAGTATCTAACGTAGGAACTGACGCTGACCTTCGCTGTTGGATTTAAAAAAAAAATACAGCAAAGAGAGGCTGATTGCTTGCGATGGAGAAGTTGAATCATTAACACAGACATTGGAGAATGAACGGAGAGAGAGATAGAGACAGATAAGGAAAGCTGAATTGAACGGTTTTATACGTTGCAAGCTGATTGGATCTGTAGTCACCCTATGGATTGCCAACAGCCCGAAGGTGAGCCGACTGAGCAAGGCGTCGCTCGCATGATGTTATTTTTATCGTAAAACGATTGAAACACAAAAAAGCAGGTCACCATGCGCGTACACAATCGCGTACATCATCATCGTTGTGCCATTCGAACGATAACACCCCGGAGAGTCACAGTTGCATGGAGGAGAAAACTTGCCCATATTTCTATGGCAGACGGAATGGTCTATGACCCAAAATAGAGAAAAACAAACCTGACGAAACCAACTAGCCGTGGGAGAAACGGAACGCTTAAAACCGAAAGAAATTGACCTAATGCGAGCCGCAACGCGCATTGGTGGAATTGTTGACACATTACGTGTTGACCAAACTAATGAGATTCGATTTGCGATGAAATCTCGATAAAAAGATGCTCGATTATTCATTAATTTTACCATTTAAAGAGCAACGCCCCCCAATTATGACGGATGGAATGCCAACGGAATGCTGGCTTCATAACTTCATTAAGACAAAATCGATCACGCTTTTTTGGGGCGGATTATCCTTTAAATCGTTTTATGTAAGGGTGCATCATAGACGGTCTCTCTCTCTGCTACTGATTTACACACCAACCTTGTGGAAAAAAGTGAAACTTTCCGTAGCCAACAACAAAACGTAAGCCACATATGTGCGCACATTTCAAGCACCACTGACCGGTACGCACCAATTCTCCTCCCCGTTGGGTTAAACCCCCGCCCAAAGGTGACCAAATTACCATGCCACAGGTGGATGAATCATAGAGATTAGCTGCTGCACTCATATGTCCAGTGGCCCAGTGGTAGGTGGTACATTAAAAAGCACACCTATGCAGAGCGAGAGGGTGAGCGCTTGTATGTCCCCCCTAGTGTTTCTTTGGCGATTTTCTTCGTCAAGACATTTCCATAATTCTAATGCAAACCACCGGGCGCCCTTTGTCGTGGGTTCCGTCTCACTCTCTTTCACTGGACGTTAGTGATGGATGGTTAATTTAACCGACCGGATGTTTGTTTGAGGGCAGCCTTTACGATTGTCTCTACCAACAGCCCGTTTTATTTTCGATGAATTTGCAACTGTATCTGGTGCCGGCGCTTACGATCGAGAGGCTTTACGACAAAGCAGCGTGTTTCACTTTTATTTCGAGCCTCCCCTAATGAGCTGCCCTCGAGGCGGTCTCTGGTCCAGTTTACTGGTAGGATATAATTTCCAAACGAAATTCACCCTCACATGAAGTAGACAAAGGAAGGTTTTAAAGTGAAAAAACGCTCGCTCAGCTACTACCGCACTCGTTTGACCTCGTTTAACCTTCCGCACAAGGGTGGAGGTGAATAGTGCGAAATTCGGTATCGCGTTAAGTGCTAGAAAACTGATTTTTAACCTACACTAACAGCCTTCAATTAAGCTCATTTTTATTACAACGATCGCGCGTATCGCAAGGGATCAAAAAGAGGAGCAAAATTTCCTATCCAGAAAGTGAGCTAGGCAAACGCTTTTCTTTACGCTGACGCATTTGAATCAGGTTTGTAGTCTTTAGATAGGTACCAAAATTGAAAAAAACGGCACCTGTTGGCGGGGCAAAAAAATAATACAATCAATTTTAGTTTATTTGTAGTTGTAACCGTGCAGAAAGCATTGGAGTTTCATTCGACCCACACGCATTATCTTCCGAGCCTTAATCGACACTAATCGATAATGCGCCGAATGTTCACCTTTCCACCACATGTGCTGTTTTGCTACGTCCTAGGTCAATGTTTGTGCAAGGAAGTGCAAAGCATATAGTTTTGTCTTTCCCGGGGCATGGGCAAAAATCAGAGCTCACCGGAGGTAGTTTCTCCCGAGCGCATCGACTCCATTTCGAAGCGGAAACGTTTTGCAATTTGTCAAATTAATATAACGGACAATCAAATTAGCTCTGCTCAAGTACGCTCTCGAAATAACATGTTCATCAACTCCTAGAGCGTGTTGTGCGATCGTAAAAAACGATCACTAATTCATCCCAAGACTAGTGCCAAGCCCTAACGCAGTGACATATAAAAAAGAAATCTCATCGGGCCACCGAGAGGAACAGCTTGTTTGCTACTTGTTTTGATCCATCCATGGGAAGATCGCAAATGCATTGCCCCGCATGGGAAACTGGACGCGTCGGCATGTGAAGCTGAGGTAACGCACACAGAAACACACAAAAAACCCAATTTCAACCCAAATACTAAACCATAAACTAACAAACCGGTCGTGTGGGGAAGATGAGCGAACCTCGAACGGCGAAGAAGATCGCCACCGCGCGCCATTGTACCGAAAACAATCGGTTGGAGGTCTGGCTGGAAAACTGGAAAATGACTCCACCTGCGCGAAACGGTTCGCGAGCGGTGTTTCTAAGGGTTTCGTTTCGCCCAAATTAAATGGGTTTTATAACACCGCTTGGAAGGCGTCCGGTAGTGAGGTTGTGAAATAGAAAAACACACACAAAAATTAAAAAGAATTTTCTTACCCAACCCACCCAACGCCGCCGGGGGAGCTTTTGTTCGACACAATTATTTGTAATACGCTGCGCGGTGGTAGAAAGACGTGTAAAATACATCCCGCATTCCAGCAGGGAATGTCTCAAGTAGGCGAGACCGTTTCTTTCGCCTTTTTTTACAACCATATACCGGGCAACACACCAGCACGCACTAATCTAATTTCTTCCGGTTCTGTTTCTGGCACCGCGACGGAACCGAACCCACCCAAAACAGGGAAAACCGCGCCGCAAGGGCCCAAATTCGTATCCAATTGGTTCCTTTCGCTGCTTCCCGGCAGAAAGGAAATTGAGCACATAAACTTGAGATAGAAAAAAAAAACCGAAGCGAAAATAAAGATTAAAACACTCAACATCACAGACGAGAATGCATCACCGCGTAGAAGTGTTGAAAAATCAACCGAAAAGATTGTGGCCAGCGTAGCTGCAACGGGGTTTGTTCCTGTGGATAAGTGTGTCCGGCACGCGGGCTGGTGTACATCAAAAGCCAATGTGAAAAAAAAATCCACTGAAACGACGCAAACCAGAGCATAATACGACGAGGATTTTTACCGGTTTGTGCGTAGTTTAGTGTGTGTGAGTGTGAGGGTGTTTTTTTACATTTCCCCTTCTTCAGGGCGACCAATCGAATCAATCAACTTGCCACCCATTTCCACCCACCCGCAGGTGGTTTGATGATTTTAATTGTAATTAACTTAGCGGATTTCGTATTTTCTCCATACCCTCAAACACACACACAGACACACGCACGGACATATCTTTCTCTGCTTGCGAATTGTAGCATTGGGTGTAGCGCCCCTGAGCCATCGGGCTAATAAATCACACGAATGCTCTAGTACTCCACACCACCGACCGAGACACTTCGGGTGTGCGCGCACCGAACCAAAAAGAAGTCCAAACCACACAATTTCTCTTTCGAATGACCCACCTAGTTGCTGGTGAATGTTGGGGACCGCGGAGAAGCATGATGGAGTAAGTTGATTTGCGAATTGTATCGTTAAATTTACATGTTGAAACAAAGTGCAGAAAACAAATTGGAGTTGAATCTATATAGAAGTTTGGAAAGCTAGAAAATGAATTATGTTCTGTACAGACAGACATATTACGAATATTCTTTATTGCATAGCTTCGCTTGTGTATTAGGAAGCTCATACATGATCATTCATTTCTAATTTCGCCAAGATATGCGATAACCCGCTTTTAACAGCCAGTCCCTTAAGAAATATCATTCTGATTCTGAAATATCGATTGCAACTGATTCCAATGTTAAAAAAAAAATCTAGCCCGAATAGATGTCAAACCGTTCTGTAATAATCGTGAATAATTCCATCAATAAGAGAGCAAAGTAATTGGAAGAGGTAATAAATTCTAAAACCGTTGGTCTACATTTCTTTCCGAGACCAAAAACCGCCTATGGCTAGGAAAAATATAACCAAATATGTTCAAACCCGCAACACACTTCTGCTAACCTGGTAGTATTGGCTATAGTTGATGTCGACATTGTCGAGCAGATTGTCGACCGAGCGGTGGTTCTTCAGCGACAGCAGTTTCTTGCCATGTGTCAGGTGCTGCTGACTTTCGTAGGTATGGCCACCGTTGAGATTGTTGCCGAAATTGTTGTTGTAATGGCGCAGGGGAGCAGCCCGCTTGCCACCGTTGTGCTGCTGCGGTGCCGAGGAGGTTGATTGGTTTGGGCTCACGACACGGCTATTGCTTCCACCGCCACCGGCCATAGACAGGTTGTTGCTATTTACACTACTATTATTCAGCTGCTGATGATGGTGCGAGGTGGCTTTCAGATGTCCGTGCGGTGACGCTGAAACACCGCCGGCACTGGTGGTGGTGGCCGTCAGCACGTTCTTTGCCCGATACTTGTAGCTGTTCTCGATGATAAACCCGCTCGAGCCGAAATCTTCCATCGACTTCGAGCGCGATCGAGTCGAGGCGCTTACGTTGAAGAACTGCTGCTGGTGTTGCTGCTGCTGCTGCTGCTGGTGGTGATGATGCTGTTGCTGATGGTGATGGTTCTGCTGCTGATGATGCTGCTGTTGATGCTGGTACTGTTGCTTTTGCAATCGCTGCTGCAGATAATTATTCTGTTGCGTGGTCGAATGCCGCCTGGAGACAATTGTCGTTACGACGCACAATTGGTGCGAGGAAAAATACTGTGTTAAAATTGACAGAGAACGGTCGCACGCAAACACAACAACATCTCTTGCTAACATCTCTTGCTGAAAAGTGTGGTGCAAAATCGCTCGAGCCATTATGCATGGAAGGAATGGATTTAGGGTCTCTCGTGTGAATACATAACAATTCGCACTAATTTAACGCATGATTGAGCAATTTACAATTTTGCAACTATTATCGAAAATTGGCTAGCTCTAAAATGCTAACCGAAGTTTAAAAAACTTAAGCTTTAAACGTAGATAAACAATGGTATTCCTATGGAACACAATTTCTTCTCAAAACACAAAAGAAAACGTTCAATATCTCAGCGAGCGGTCCTTTAAAAACAGAGCTATTAATACTCTGTTGCCCCACGTCCGATTGATAACTAATTGAGATTTTAATTGGACGAAATCTTTCATTGCTAGCCGTCAAATTTAGATCTTTTCAAGGATCTTTATTCATTGCGACGAAGGAAAAATCAATCTCACAAAAACAAGCTACATACCACATCTAATCTAGCCGCTTATATGCTACTTTCATTTGCCCTAGTTGGTTTTGTTTCATATGTTTTGCTGTTGTCGGCAACTTTGCACCGGAGCGCCACGCGCATGCTGCATTAGACAGATGCAAGCGACGAGTAGAGACTGGTTTTCCTCCATTTCGCTTTTCAATCGAGTTTCGCGTTTGTTGTTTTTTTTTTTGCGGACAAGTTTCTAGTTTATTCGACCGCAGGACTAGCTCGGGGGCGTTGCAAAACGGTTAAATAAAAAGAAAACAAACTTAACCTTGATGATGGTCACCGAAAGGTACAGACCTATGCATGCAAAACACGGCAAGCAACGCGGTACATGACGGTTTTAGTGCAGTCCAACCTACTGCACCATTTAATCGCAACCCGAAAGTATGCCAAAACGAACTGAAACGGTGTTGCTGAAGTAATCACAACCGGATGCTGGACCGGCAGCATGGCGGTGATCGTAAATCAACGCGTTTTAGCGACCGAGGTGTCCGGTGAAATTAACTAACCGGAATCGGAACACTCAAGATATCTTCGTCTGGCGGTTATGCGAATGCTACTAACGGAAAAATCAATTTTCCAGGAAACATCACAGAAGCGTATCATCAAACTTCAGGTAATCGCACATTAAACGATAACTGGACACAAACTAGGACTTAGTGGTTAGTAAAAGCCTCGTCTGACCTTCATTCTAATGCAAACGGAATCTTCCCGGTGCGGAATTGTTTAATTGCCATTCCAGAGTGAGCACGGATTCCCTACGGGTGTGGATGACGACATGCACAAGATAAATTGATAAAGTTGTCTCTGAGGGATACCCCCTTGGAGTGCGATGCCGCAGCCGCAACCTGTCATTAGTGATGAGCGTCCACTCGACTAATGACGGACGATCCCGTTTACCAGACATCACCCAACGATGCAGACATGCATATGACATTGACGGAGAAAAATGTTCCATTCAAAACGGATTTTGCAAATTGTATCCGGAGTCTTGCAGCTGCTTCGGGATGGATAGGAAAAACACAGTAAAAATAAACGGCAGTTTCTCCAGAAACGTGCGGTTCGGTTAACTGTTTACCCATGATCACGACGCTAGCGAAAGAGAGTTCAATATCTCCACACTTTTAGTTTCTGCAGCTACCTCGCGATCAAGTTGTCAATAATATGTCCGTGCCGGGTTTGCGATCCTCAAAACCGCAACCTCTACTTTTGACGATGCAGAACGGGGTGAAAGTAAGGTGAATTCGAGGTGGATCATGGCTGATGGTGCAGCGAATCACCCAAACACGCATGCGAGGGTGAAAGAAAACCCCAAGGGGAAGATTAAAACCCGCACAGCAGCAGCACCACCGATGCTACCAAAACTGTCAGAGTGAGTTTGAGTTTTGATGCATCATGCTCGTGTTTGGATGGAGATTAATTGAGCTGACAGCGGGGAAAAGTGTATCAATGCGTGCAACATTCCTCGCGGTAAACGTGTGATCGAGAAAGTGATTTTTTTTTCTGCACCTTACACTCCATTTCTCGGTAGATCGACACCGCAGAAGGTCATACGGTAGTCAACATTTTCGATTTGTGAGTTTAATAGATTATTGCACGCAACAATAAACTAGGCTTGAGTAGCTGATGATGAAAGTAGTCTAAAAATCTTTTTTTTTAATATACACAAGGGCAATGTATGATTTTAACAAATGCTTCCTCTGATTACTTATATTCCCTATCTGACTGTTATAACTAATTTGTAATCTATTTATGCACAGCACATGACACTATACTTGTGGGATTATCATAAACAATTTTAGTAACTACTAAGCTTCTCATGTCTAGTATTAGACACATTTATACTTTCATTTCTTCAGTTAAAGATTTTTAAAATAGCTACTTAAGCTCTGCAGAATTTATGAGAAATGTTTAGCTATAAATCAAGAATAGATTGACAATTTTACATAAATTATACAGAACATAAAACAACCATTTAATTTTGTTAGCTCTATAACCACAATCCAGCATTGGCCATTTCTGACATTCGTCGAACAGATTTCTAAATCCGGATAGTCTATCTTAGATATATTTGAGTTTCGAATGCACATCCAGTGGTGCGTTATGTCATGAGAATATGTAGACAAAAATGATATATACATATTTTTTAAATATGATGTGGTATTATTGTATCAAAATAATTGAAAACTGAATCAATCTTTCGGTCAGCTGCCTGATCGCAATTTTTATCAGCGGTTTATTCCATTCTGATCCTAATGGAGCACGAAATTCCTATGAAATGTGCACGTTTACATCTGATATATTAATAGGCTATTTAAAGATTACTACTTTAATAACCCTGCAAAGAATGGGTATCGAATGGTGGTCTGGAGCAAACGAACCGATTCAATCGAGATACCTTTGCATAAGCCTGTTGAAGTAAAACACGTAACAACAAGTGAAATGATGTCATAAGTGATAAACATGATCTACATCGCTTTGAATTGCAGCGAATTGAGAAAACCAATGTATGCTATGTTGAACTCGGTATCCGCCCGTTCAACCGGATATCCCTTACTGACCCTTCCGCAAAGGAAGAGCGGTTCATCAATGCTGCAAAAGCATAACAGAAAAAATAATTTCCACCGATTAAACCTTTCACACGATTGCCAAATGCGTTCGTATTTCACTCCACTATCCCGAGGACATATTCCTTCCTTCCTTCCTGCCATACGACACCGAAGTTTAGGCTCGACGCGATTTTGGCCACGTCCCTCGGTCCCAAACCCCTGCCTGTACCTCATCCGTCGTACAACTTCCATGTTGCTATCACTGTCGACGATCGCCGTCATGCCGGCGATGTTTTTCACCTTCCGCGCGGCAATGTTGTTCACCACGTAGTTGCCGTTACTGACGTTGCCGACGTTGCCGGCGTTGTTGTTGTTGTAGTCGTACCCGGCCCCGGCCAACGAGGACGACTTAATGTTCAGGAAGAAGTCACTGTTCTGGCGCTTCAGGGCACCGGGCACCGGTGCGTAGAGGTAGCGATGCGGTTGCCCACCGCCGACACTGCCGCCGTAGATGCTTCCGGCGGAACTACCGACCCCGCGCAAGTTCGCACCGATGTCCGACAGCCCGGCGGACATCCAGCGTGATTTGCCGCCGGTCATGGTCATGGCAGTAGCCCCGGGTCCTCCTCCCGGTGCACCTCCGCCGCCTCCTCCCCCTCCACCGCCCGGTATGCCGTAGTTGTACGTGGGAGGCCACGGGCGCAGCCGGCGGTCGGAGTATCGTTTCTCTGTCATCGCGTTCACCGGCAGAGCTCGATCGTATCGCGTCATCGGCGCAGGCACAATGGCCGACGCCGACGTTGTGGTGGTGGTGGCCGCCGTCAGCACCATTCTCTCCTCAAACCGTACGAAGCGAAAGACTGCGTTACTTTCGCCCGGTGAGTTGATGCTATTTCCTTTTGTTTCTCACGAAAAAAAAAAATCGAACGATCACGGAACTTTGCAGTACACACGCACACTTGATCAATATGCACTAATTTGCCACCATGTGGCCATAACTTTTGCCAAATGTTGTTCACTTTGATTTTGCCTCGATATTAACAAATCACAAAAGCACTACAACAACAGAGAGAAAGAGAGATGTTGAACAAAAAATAAATAAAATCATTAACTTCACACGCACTGGAGAGGTTAACTATACGGCCGCCATTTCCCACGATGTTCCAGTTCCAACGTTCGTGAGCGATTGTAAACTTCTTGTCGCATCTCACATCGAGCAATCATCGAGTGATCATAAAAAGTACTCGACGTTTGACCTACTAAACTCGAAGTCGATAGGTGCACGTAATTTTTCGCATATACAACATACGCACCACACACGATCTTTCTATTGATGTCTTCATTGCAATCCCGTGTTGCTTATCACCCACAATCACGCGCCCGGTTTAGTTGCTCGTTTTCTCGAACCACGACCCACTCATTTACCAAGGCTAGCTCACTTTTTCGAGTGTCTTTTCCCTGTGTCCGCTTTCGAGTGTGATTTACGATGACGAAGACGAACGATGCACAAGCAGAGCTGATTCCCGTCACTACACCTTCAACATAGCTTCGAGATACCTGAAACGGGGCCGACTGGCTCTGGTTGTGCGGTAACGAATGCAGAAATTTCCAATCTTCAGCGATACGTGATATTCAATTCCCCCAGCCAGAAGGGGGTGGAGTGGGAAGGTTTATAAAAACATAAAAAAACGCTAATACAACACACCAAAAGTGACCACGACGGGGGCAATATGATCATGATCATTATTGCCGCTTGCGTAGCCACAAGACCTTCCCAAAGCCCCGCTTCGGGTCGCCCTCGGGTGAAAAGAGGTGAGAAGAAAAAGGGTACAAAAAATAAACCGCTCATCAAACTTCACTCGCACGGACTGGATAGGATTGTTTTTCTTTTCCTTTCCTCTTTGCAACGCAAGACATTCCAGCAGGGCAACACCGGCAGCAGCAGCAGCAGCAGCAGCACTAACTAGTACCGGAACCTGGGAAGTGCGATCAACTTCCTTTCTCTTTTTCTCTGCCGCCCCATGAAGGCAGCAAATCGAGCAACAGGCAAGAATGAAGAAAAAACGGCGAAAAACGGAACGGCGGTGTAACTGTAACGTCACGGCGTGCTTGTGCTACTTCTGCTAGAGTCGGCCACCATCAGCCGTAACAGAGAAGACGGCCGGGGGACCCCATTCTCGGATGCTCGTTCCCCCACCCGGGGACGAGTAAAGAATTAATCCAAACACACAAACACGACCGGCAGCTACGGCTGCTTCTGGAGTGTTTTCCATTTCCAAGGTGTTGTATCCGAGATCGCCCGCGATCGAGTTGATGGAGACAGGCCGTCTTTTTAACGGCCATATCTCGCGACCACAATCAGTGGGTGAGTTGCGCGTGGCTTTGGAGCATACAGTTATGCGGAGCGGCCTGACAAGCTGTGATCGCGGCGTTATGTTTGTTTCCGCGCAAGGCGCGTACAGGTGCACCCAGTCGCTCAGAAGCTAAATTCATCCTATCGCGATCGTGCCTTGTGGTTTTGCTCGCATTCCCGTTGTAGAATAAATTTTCATCCACATACACACACACACAAAGATTAGCACAGAAATAGGCGGTTTGGCTCGGGAGTATCTTCACAGAGCGATGTGTTGCTGAATTGCTTTCGATCGATTGATATCCAGTCTGTTGTGTGTGTGTGTTTTTTTTTTTCTATCTCCATAGAAACAAAGGAAGTTCTTCGTTACTTCTTGTTGGCACTAATGAAGATGAGAGCTGCTTCCATTACTTTGTTCTGCTGTTCTTATGTTTCTCCTTTCACCACACATTTTATTTTGCACGTGCTGCTGCGGGGTGATTTCTTGACGCCCTCCTTTTTCCTCCACGGCACGATCGATCCTCGGATCAAGTTGTTTCAAGACCTGCACTTCATGCTCAAAGGAACACAACTCTCAACCAAACCGCTACGTGCGTAATATGCGGAGCACTTCAACACTCGGGCCGCGTATTATCACACTTTGGGCACACTTTAGGCCGTTGCGAGGCACGACAAAAACGCCACTTTTCTGAGACAATAAAATTGGCTCCCCGTTCCCGAACGGGAAAAACTGCGGAGAGCAACGTACGATAAATTTCGAATAAATTTGGAGCACACAATATATTCCACACAACAACACGAGCGAAACGACACGCACATGCCCACCCGGGCCCGAAGAAAACGCCCGATCGACGATGATGATGATGATGCGAAACAGACGGCGCGCGCTCGCGCACATGAAAAGCCCGTCCGACACGCGTGAGAGCTAGCTGAAAACTGAGCAACCGGCTGGTCCCGGTTTGGTTCGCGCAGCAAAGCAGCCTCGGCACCGCAGCAGCCGTCCCTACCCGCTTCTGAAAGCGGCAGAAACAGCAGACGAATGGTGGCGGACACAATTTTCCCCCCGACACTCTGCGCCGTGGGTGAAAAACGAAATCTAACACACGAACCGGCTGCTGCTGCTGCTGCTGGCCAGGTTGTTAGAAGCGGGTTAGCGTTGTTCGGGTTTTTTGTGGCTCTCTTTTAGCGCTCGGTTTTAGATAGCAAACCTTCCCCGGCTGGACTGATACCTATCAATGGTATCATCACCTGCGGCGTGGTGTTTTCCGACCAACCGTCGGAAGCTGGTTGTATCTTTCCTGTACACCGATCACGGTGCTTACTTTTCTGCAACCAGATCGATCACACAGCAGGTAACAGCTGCTTTTCTCACCGAACAAAAGTGAGTGGAAAGCGGAAATGGCTCTCTGAGTTCTGGAGCGTCACACCGCAGCCCCTGTTCTAGTGGGCAATGATCTATGTCGATCGCCGGCTGCCTGCATTCGACCATCTGAGAACGGCACACGCAAACTCGTTTCCAACCCTAGCAGAGTGCTGGGAGAACTGGACACAGGTACGGTCGACCGTTTACGAGTTTGTTTAATTCAATTAATGCGCAGTTTTACTTTTCATTCTACTTTCACGGGTGCACTTTCCCGTTTGGATATGAGAATGGTAAACAAAAAAGAAAGTTTTTCAATTTATTCTGATTACATTCGAGATGAGTGCGATATGAGTTTGGTGACGTACCGATGATGGAACTAGGGAACATTTTAATGAATAGTTAACAATCCAATGAAAAATAATCCAGTGAAAAAAAAAACAATTAGATTTCAAAGTTCTATTCCTTTTATAAAAAAAATTTAAAAATAAAACAGAATATGTTTTAGCATTCCTGAGGGTGAATCATAACATAATTTGAATACTATTTTTTCTCATATTATTTCATACAGTTTTAAGTTTCATTTTTTTAAATTAAAATGTGCATAAATAACAAATTACTTAGCTTGTTACATAAAAAACCATACCATGATCTGGAATAGAAACAACTGATCATAACAAATTTTTTATAGCATGTAACGCTAGCTTAAGAACATCAACCAAACATGGATAGTAAAGTTTTCGCGAATTTTAAGTAGTACATTTTTTGCAAGTGGTAACATAATTTTGAAACAATTTTTTAACCTCTTTAAGAGGGTATGATCATAATAGAATATAAACTATTAATATTACGCACAGATTTTACTGTACCGTAAGATGGCGATCAAGAAATCAAAACAGCTAATAATGCATATGGATCTCTAACAGGTAGCATCGTTATAACTATTCAACCAAATTTATTGGATCGAAATCCAAGTGTTGGATTTTGCAACCAAATGCTAGCACGTAACGCAGGAGATAACAGAGGTTAGCTTTCCTTAACTTTTACGTAACTAAAGGAGATAACTTTCTAGCTCACTGCTTTAATTCTATCCAAATTCACCTTATCTCAATCTGATTGCATCTCCCATGCACTAGCCACTTTACGGAAACGTAATCCACTTCGCCTCGCACTCCCAAGCGAAAGTACAGCACACCGAATTTCGGCCCGTTCGCAATTTGATTACAGTTGCTTTAAAAATCTGTATCACTTTCTAAAATCAGCGCTTGTGCTGTTGCGTACAAACAGCACACTCCCTCCCAAAAAGAAACATTATGCTCTCCGATTTTCATCAATGAGCGATTTAAAGCTACGCAGCTGGTTTGTATCCCGCACGAACGGATGGAATTTCCACCATCCCAAAAAAAAAAACACGCACACACACCTTTTTAATTACTTACACCCACTCACCATTCTACAGAAGCCGCGATCGTAGTCGTGCTCGATTTGCTTCAATTCCATTTGGGTGATAATTCAGGACGTAGCGTACACCTTCACGGCGGGAAGACTGTGGTGGGGCGAACAAGGGCAATGTGCGCGACCGTAACCGAAAAACGTAATAAGTAGGATGAACTGAACAATAGATTAGTTGCAGTTTCAAAATTAATTAATTATTTTCAAGCAGCATCACACAAACCAGCGAAGAAAGAGTGAAAAAACAAAACGTGCGGTGACTCCCATCAACACGAGGGTCCCAGCTGGGCCTGGAAACAACGAACCCCGCGTACCCAAATTATCACCCCACCACCACCACCACCACAAACCGATAAAATATGTAAATGATGTTGCTGCGTTTTCATCGGTCCGGTTCGCGCTTGTTTTATTATTCGTTGCCTGCCGGTGATGTATTTAAATGATGCCAAGCGAGAAAGCACTACACCGGAAGCAACCGTTCCGGCGGTTGTATCACAGCATATCTTTTTCCGTCCTGCTACTACTACTACCAATGCCTTCATCAAGCATTGTTGTCGATGTAATACTAAATTTCGGTTTCGTTCACTTTCCAAGAAAAAAAAAAGAGCGAAACAAAAATTGCAATCGAAACCGGACACTTTGGCGGGGAAGCTTAAAGGAACCACCCTTCACTGATTTCGGAGCGCCAGTTTTTGTCTGGCATATTCATGTTTTTTTCCATCGATGCGCTTTTTGGATTCGTAAAAAAACCGATGGTGCTTTCTTTCTCGTACCGCACTTTCGTGCAGTCTCCGCGCGTAAGAAGAGCTTGTTGTGATTGAGAAGATGAGTTTTCATTATTGTTAGGCTACAGAAGCAAAAAAAGTAAAAACAATTGCCGAAAATCGGCAGCGTTTCAGGTGGTTTTAAAGAAAAATGAAAATAATTATAAAAAACATAATTCATGCCCCGCGCGGTAATGCAGCGTGTAATGCATTACACGATCATCGATACCCAATCGAATGGGAAAATTATGCAATGGCTATGATGGTTGGAATGTGCTTCAAACAACAAATCTCACTGCCATGCAGGCACGCAGGCATCCACATTCACACAAACCGTGTGTAAAAAACTTCTCAATCACATCATTTCATCAAGTGGAAGCACAAACAATTCAACGAACAAAATGCTGCCGTTTCTTGATCGTAAACGGTGAAAAACTGAGCTTTGCTTCGCGTTCTGATCAACGAACGGTAATTTATCGATCGAGCTCCGGGTGATAATCGAGATAACGCTCGAATAACCATCGTGAGATTAGCCGGGCGAGTAAATAAGCAACTGAAAGCAACAGTTGATTTATGGTCGTTCTAGGTTCTTGTTCTCGACGGTATCATCATTTCAGGCGCTTCAAAGCGTTCAAAGCTGTGGTGCTATAAATCTTCATCCATGCATTCACCAGAGCATCCCTCAATGCCTGCAGGAATTGAGGTCAGGAATAAATATAAAAGTAAAGTAAACACTAATCACACTCGTAGAAAATTCCATTGAAACGAAAACCGTGGTGTGTAGCGGTGAAAGAGGCTCAGAAACAAAAAGCAATTTACTCGCCCAACATCGTAAAGGGTAATGTCGGATGGTTGCGGTGGGCTACTGGGTTGGCTCTGCTAATTCCTGCCTGCTCAAACTTCGTCGTTTGCCGGGATCGCCTTGGAGATTGGAATTCCATCTCTAGCAGAGCATTCAGGCGTGCATGTATTTCGTTCGTTACTGGCACTCTATTATTTCGCCTCCAGTGAAGCAAGAAAAGTTACAAAATTGATTTAAAAAATACACATAAACTGAAGCCTAACTATCCCCGAAATAACAAGCTAAGCCAGCAATCGGTAAAATCTAAAGCGCGATGGTAGTTTTGATTAATCTAATATCATAATTCGTTTAATATAATTTGTTTAATACAATATTATCTGATCATATGTCATTTCAACTGATCAGATTGAAGAACTATATGTATTTTATTGTATTTGGACTTATATGATGGGCCTCAGTGAAGTTTTCATCATAAGTTTGCGAACCATTGATATAAATGAACATAATAAACCACTGGGTAGAGAAAACTCCGAAAAACGGCTACTTAACAAACCGCTAAAACTCGCCGCGAACATTCTTCACGTCAGATTTTCCGAAGGAAAAGTCAATTAGAGAGATGAAAAATTAGACAATGCCCACTGTCTGCCGCTCGGGTGTGGCGCCTCTAGGCCGGGATTATTCGTTGCCGCACGGCGATATGGCAAACGACGGCGGGCTAAATGCGACAACAAAACACTCTGCTTTACGTTGGCACGGTACGCAAGTGAATGAGATAAAGCCGGCGTCAAATTAGATCGGTCTATCTTGTCAACCTGAACGCGCCTGCTCACTCTCCCGCCAGCTTTGCCGCGAAAGACGGTAAGAAGAAAAAAAGAGAGCACAACCAAGATGCACCATATTTACACCGGAGCATGGTCCGTGGCGTTTGGAACGTGGAAATTTTCGCTTTCACTCGGAAAAATGTCACTACCGCCTAGAGTAGAAACAAGCGGCATTGAAAAAACAACGACACAACACGGCAAAACAAAAGACTTGTGCGTGCCGGGCAACAAGCGACGAACCTCCTCAACTCGTTCCATGAAATTATTAAGGGTGTAAGGTCATTTATTCACGCGGATACTATCGTACTCCGGTGTCCGAAACCGGATAATATCTAAGTTTTTTTTTAAGCTTCCTCCTATCATTCCACCGACTCGGTACATAAACATTCTGATTTTGACCTTTTCCCACTAGTACGAGACGATTCCCCCGCGGGACACTTTCTCTCCCGAAATGCTTACAATTTCAGTTGAAGAGGAGTGTCGTAAATGAGACACAAGCCAAAGGCGGGAAGGCGTGACACTAATGCTCCCGCGGCACAACATTGTTATAATGATGGGTAATCGACTGACAACCGTTTGCACCAACATCTCTTTTACTCTTGCTCGCTCGCGTCTTTTCTTTCTTCCTCTGTTATCCCTGAAGGCATTTTAACGCATTTATTCACTCCCAAAACGTTGTCAAGATGTAGATCATCCTAATGGGCTGCATAGCAGCATGTTATGAATTGAAAAAATAAATGGTTAACGATTTAGCTCGCGGAAACTTTATGAGATGTAACATGATTAAGATATTTCCTTTCGGAACGGCGCAATTCGATATCGAAGATTGCCATGGTTTTCATCTCGCCGTACGTGATCGCGCGCTGGTACACACCGCGGTGATTGATCGAACTGTTTCTGTCCGCCCCTTTTATGGGGGCTTTCGATCAAAGGCGCTGTGTGAAAGTTTTAAACAACGGCGATTAAAAATAAATGAAGACATTCCTTCTGCTAAAATAATGCTGATAATTGAGCTGTGTTGCAGATTGGCACATTAATTTGTTTAGCATTAACTATGTGGCAAGTACTTTCGAAACTTCAACCTTGACATCTTGTCCCACAAAAAAAAATCAAACCAAAAATAATTCTTTTCTTCATGCTACTCCTGAACCGGTGCTTCCACCAGTGTATTCTTAGCTTTGAACTAGGAACAGTTTCGAGTGCAATTAATCTTTCGTTTGAGCCAGTTGCTCAACAATTATCCTTTTAACACTTGTTACATTTAATTGACACAAAAATTGCTATCTTCTCGCCACCAAAACAAAACTAGACACTCATCCTTGCGCTGGTGGTCTCTTTTTACTACGGCTTTGCTAGCAACGTTTCCCCCGAGCAGCGAACGGAAGCGATTTCCAAACCACTTTTGCCTCAATGTCATCGCTGGGTCTGGTGCAATTTGTCTAATTGCGCAGCGGCACACGGCTGCGGGTCACAAGCAAAACTTTGCCCACAATCTCGCTCCTGAACCGAAAAGCGAAAACAATGCTTTCCAGCTTTTCTTGGTAATCCGCTGCAGTTGGGACTAGTGAGTAAAAAGAGTAAATACATGGAAAAAAAACGTCACCATACACACACTCTGACGCGGCCATAAATCATTCCCCAATGACATTGCCGTTGCATCATCGTACTCGGTGTCACATCTTTGGCGGGCAACATTTTCCGACCCCAGAGACCCGCCGAATCGAAATCGACAACATCATGGGAAATGGGTGGAAAAACAATAGCCGCCTGCAGCCACACCGAGCGATGAGCGATTTCTCCCCAAAATACTTCCCATCCGCAGATAACATGAAACTTTTGGATTAGTTCTGTTTTCGTGCCAAGTGTCGGGATTTTTTTTCTCTTCCCAGCCACTTCCAATTGACGGCAACAACAAAAATGCCCAAGGTTGTTAGAGAGCTAGCTGGCGGCGTTTAGTGTTGATAAAAATTTGCCACAATTATCTTTTGCACTTTCCCTTTTTCCCCGATCTTTTAGCAGTGTGTGAGTGTGACCCTGCGCTTCTGCGACTTTTTGCGCGTCTGATCGCGCTCAACGCTTTTTTTTCTGCTTCATCACGGGCAGCTACAGTTTTATTACCTATAAATCACCACCAAAGAAAAGAGCGTGTCTTCAAACGTTTTGATAAATGCCGTTGCCATTGCAGCAGTAACAACGGAGAGTCCAGCGGAATTCCAGTGATGGTGGTGGGCTTAGGATTGATGAAGCTTCTTGCGTCATCGAAACTGTCCTTCGTTTGTGGCGGATGTGAAGTAAAAATTGTGTCGTTCGTGTGTTTCACACACAGCAACGAGACGCAAGGGAACGAATTTAACTCGAGCGCCCTCTCCGTTTAATGTCATTCACTTTCCCACTTCCCAAATCGTTGTGGCAATAAAAATAATTCCTCTCACGCCGGTCCCCCACTGGCCGTGAGAGTGGCCGAAACTTGCGCATTCCACGAACACTACCATTTTGTCACACAGCGGCATTGTGTTGTTCGAAAAAGATCGTTGTGCGCGGTACAGATTTACTTGTAATTTACCCGCTGGTGTGACACCGAGCGCTTTATCGATCCTTCATCGGTACCGACCATGCCATGTCGAAGCTCGTGAACAACTCGCTCTTAGTAATTAGCCCTAATTGAAGCGATGATTTCATCGGTTGAAATATCTTTCATCGAAAAGAAAATAAATTCACATAGATTCACATCTGTCGCTATTATTTTGGCCGGCGTTAGGAAACATGAAGCATGATGCATTTTGAGCAAAGAAAAAAACCCGCACACAGCGAATGCAGGAAAGTAAGTAGCTTTCACTCGTTCTTTTCACCCTCCCTCCTCCCCCCAATGATTGGGAACAGCCTCTCGATTCGGAGAGTTCACCAAAAAGTAAATCAAGAGCCCCGGGAGCCCACAAATTATGAAATTTAAATTAGATTACCATCGGCCTTCATCGGAGCGGTCTGTGGCTGGTGGTCGAAAAATGAATTAATGCCGCCGAGTACCGGCAGTGGATTGAACTTTCGATAGAGAGACCGCCGCCACTGGCCTACCAGACAAAAAAGGCACATGAAAATCCTATCCAAAAATACAGCAGCTCATCAAATTTAGATAAGAGTAGCAACCGGGGCACGGCGTTGAAGCAGGGTACATATACAAATCAATTGAAATGTTAGGTTCAAATGGAAATAAATAACACAAGCCACATAGTCTGCACTAGATTGTGAGAAGCTGGTGAATGGTACAGTAAATGCACCATCGTAAGGTGATCAGATCAGGGCTTCGGAACTTCGGGAAACACATACGCACTGGATGGATTACACACGCACGCATTTTTCACCGATTTTAACAGCCATGCACGGCAACATACGTTTATGATTTAGTTTCTGAAGTCCAAATTAGCTCCGTAATGATGCTATCATTCTGATCCATCCGCAACCAAAAGCCAAACGCGTGTTGCGTACACGAGGCTGGTCGATAATTTTCTAAAGAGAATAACCATGGGGGGGTGGTTTCGGTTCGATAATTTCTTAAGTACAGTAACTAAGTACACCACCTTCAGGTGCGTGTTACTTATTCCTTTTTCACTTTTGGTTCTACGCATCGGGTTATGCTAGAGCCAGCCGAAAGGTCGAAGGAAAACTCGCTCGCCCCCGCGGCGCGCTTGGTTCAATCGTAATTAGAATGTGAAGAAGTCTTAGAACAGAAAAAGGAATGCATAAAAACGGGGGTGATGATTCTTCATTCGGTGAGCAAGTTTTTTACCACCTTCTTCAACCGATTCTTTTCTGCAAGAAATCGCACGAGCCAAGGTGTTGGCCACGAGAAAGCGTGTTGGTAAATATTCATTCCTACGATTTCCAATTTTTACCGTAGCTGGAGGTACCTCTGCCCGTCTGTTTGTTTAACTGCTATTCTGCCGTTTTGCCTTTACCGTCAGCTTCAGCCCTGTACCAATCCATTGAATCAACCTTCACAGAAGCACCGTGGTTTGGCAACAAATTATTTAGTGAAAAAGAACTCCGGATTGCTTACCTGAAAATAGAAAAAAGAACAACAGAGAAAAACATATGAACGAGACGCTCTTTTGGCGAGGCGATGAAATCGAAGTTAATGAAACATAGTAAGAGCTCTAATTAAAGCACCGGCGTGCGCACGTGAGGTAATAGGTCACGCTAGGCATACACCATCACATCACATTTAGCAACTTCACGTGCGATAAACGCAACCGTCCCATCGTTCGTCCGTTCCACTGCACGCCCCAAAGCCCGATGTGACCAAAGACCACCGCCAAAATGAACGTATCACGCTCGCTTGGATAACTAGGTGTCAAAAAGAGTGGTTGTCAAATTATTTACTCCTCGTTTTTGGAACTCCCTAACACCCACCCGCCCAGATCCACCTGCTCATGCGAGAAGCGCATGATCATCGGCGATGATGATGAGCGGCGGTGGAATGTGTGTGAAGGTGTGATGAACGGTCCGAATCGTTGTGAATTTTCCATCATTTCTTTATTTTTCCTTTTTTTGCCATTTAAACCATGCCGTCCTCCTCAACTCCGCGGCCCCCTTGACTGGAGATTATTTCTCTCTCGCATTATGTCACAGTGCCACCGTCGGCAAGGGACTTTTGTTTTGTGTATCTCATTTTCTTTCGGTTGTTTTTCTTTGTCGTAAGCTCCGTTATGAAATCACTGCGCAGAAGATCGCAAGGGAAATTATGATTCGGGAGTTACCATCGAGCCCCACACGCCACGTTGGTGACATGTACGCACGGGAAAAAGTTTAGTAGGCTACGTTTTATGGCTTTCCAGCGCGTCGTTGCATCCGGTGTCGGTGACTGTTTGTTTCCTGTTTAACTGCCGTGACAAATTTCCTCTACTGTCGCAACCGTCCACTACGCGTATGTTGTAAGTTTTAACTACCTCCACCCGCAAATCTCCGCAGTGCACGCCCTTTTAGATGCGCTCCCGATGCCCATATTATACGAAGCACTGTGCGTTCCCGCTCTGTAAGCAAATTAGAGGGCTAGCTTTGTTTTTGTATTTTTTATTTTGGGAAAGTTGAAACAATCACCGAAAACCTGCGTATAAAGCGAGCCCAGCCGTATTAGATGACCGAACTGAATTGCCCCGGGGCGATGATGCTTGCCTTCCACGTTCGTTTAGGAGGAATTTAGCGAGGCATTGCTAATTAGCTCTCGTTAACGTATTATCTGTTCCGGTTCGGTAGGGCGGGATGGTTACAAATATGATTGCACAAAGAAAAAACTCCAAAAATCGGATTAAATCACACAACAAAGCGCAGTGATTAGTTAGTCGCACCGGAACACGTGTTAGATAAATGTAGCAAAGATGTAACAAGGAAGAAAAAATGCGTACCGAGTTTTAAGGAAGCTGCGTGACATTTACTATAAAATTGATAATCCCGATTATTGATGAATCTATAGTTAATCCTCCTCAATTTTCAGTCTTCTAAAAAGTTAATTATAATTTTACTAAACCAGAAATTGCATTAAATACATATTAAGAATTGTCTAGCTTCGAAATAAATTTAAAAAAAATAAAATTTAAAACACATGCAGAAGAGTTAATGCAGCAACCCTGACAGAGTTTCACTTGCGTGCAACTTGCGCCCAATGTTGTATGCACTTAAGGTTGGATTGTGTCCAAATGATTCAGCAGGTCTCAACACAACATCCAAAACGAAAAAACCTCTGTAAAATATACCTCAAATTCTACTTGAAAACTCAAGTCTTATGTTAAAACAGCTATATTCTAAACCGTAAAAGACTAACATCCTGAAAAATGCTTTCACTTATTTTTCAAAATACAGCTTCATTTCATTTCTTACCCAGTTGAAACAGGAAGAAAAATCAATTGAGTTACAAAAATATCATCGTTTCATCATTTATCATATAATTTGTCATGCAAAAGATGCATTTGTTTCAAATTATTTATAAATCAAACTACATTTAGCGGTAAAAGATAGATATGTGCCTGCAAGTTGTAGCAAAGTCGCTTGCACGCAACTTGTGTGCGATCCAAAAACACGCAGAGGGTTAAACGTGCCGATAAAGCAAACGTTGCCCGAATAGTAAGCGATTGTCGTACCCGTCCCGGAAAA
>KI915044.1:7827446-7850934 GCA_000473445.2 Anopheles farauti
ACAGCTCCGCACGTTTAACCCTCTGCGTGTTTTTGGATCGCACACAAGTTGCGTGCAAGCGACTTTGCTACAACTTGCAGGCACATATCTATCTTTTACCCATTTAGCAATTTATTGAGTGGAATGGGCAAGGGCAACTCGATACAGTAACCCCATAACATGATGTGTTACTCTTACGATTTCTTAGATCCCCAAGCTACTATAGAGCCTCTTTCGGAGCAATTATAACATGAGCTTCGCTTGTAAACACAACGCTACTTGGACAACCGCTTATTGCGTTTCATTCATATATTTTGCACTAATTAATTTTACATGAGTTCTCGAGCGCGAATGGTGGGTGCGGCACCGTTGTCACCCCAACAATGCCAGCACCTCTCTCCGCTAGTAACAACACCCTACCGGTCAATACGCGCACTTCTGCAATGCGCTCTAGCAGCAACAGCGGGGTGGGTTATGATCGTGGGAGGACGATTATTCAAAACAAAAAGACACCCTCGTTAAAAATCAACATTTCATTCAAAATCGCTTGCACACTCACCGACCGAACTGGTGTGCATACATCATATGCCCAGGTGACGGGTGATTTTCGTTACCCCGTACCACGACAAAGACAGATTCCAACACATTCCAAGCACGGACGGTTTTAGCGTGCGACCCGTACAAACTGATTTTTAATGAATTGTCTGTTCTTGGGTCGGATATAGAATCGGACGGGGATGACGATCGCGGTGTACTCTTCTCAAACAACTCTCCAGCTCGTATATGGCATCGATGATCGCCAGGATTGATGGCGAGTTGTGATACAACGGGACACGGAATTGACACGGTTTCTAGCACGGAGTCACCGGCCAGAGGTTTGGTCAACAGATGACGTGACATTGGTGACAAACTTGACGCAGAGGACGCACAGATGTCGATGACACGTATTCCCAGAGCCCCCAACGCATATATGGGCAGGGTTGAGTAATAATATTACTCAGTTACCATGGTAAAAAAAACATGGGTAATTTATCACCGCGGACCTAACACGCTTTATCGCATGTGTTTTTTAAATAAGATGCCAACATTTATTAGATTGATTGAACGAGAAAGGAGAATGATTTTGTCGAATAATACTCTAGGAAAAATCCTCCAACTAGAAAACATTGCTAGATGACCCAAAATACCTCCCACGCATTCGATCTGCATCTATTACCTTCACACATAATTTAATCGCTGCTTAAACCATCGTCACCTTAAGTACCTTCGTTGACTAAAAATATTGTAAAATTTCACACCTGCTCCAATGTTCCTTTAGTGGCTCCAGTGGTCCAATATTGATACACCATTTCCTAAAACGAACCCCTACCGCCTGGTCATTGCCGTGACCAGATCAAATAGAGCGTCGTAAAACGACACCGACCGATCGTGGAGGGTGATTTGGAAGGAAACAAAAGAACCAACGGAATGAAGCAATTTTAATAGAGTTGTGCCTGCGCACTTCTCGAACGTCACAGCCGGCACAGCGTGCGATAAAACACTTCTCAGTTGCATGCCAAACGGTCGCGAAACGTTTTACGACAAGGCGCCACCGAAAACACACATTCCGTGTCACACGACGTTTTTTATTGCCATTAGCGATCGTCTCGTTCGGACGCGGTACAAAGTTCTAACAGGCTCCGAAAACGAGGTGACGTGTAGACAACCGCCAACCTTAGATGAAACCGTTTACCTTAAATGGCGAGAACTAGAATACTTCGTCTCGGTCGGTGGGTTATCGACCAACAATACCACACCAGGAAGGAGGAGCTGGTGAACCTGTCTTGAAGCACAGCTACCCATAGCTTACACTGTTACGAACCAGTTGTTCCATCAAATCGTTACACCACCCTTACACTGGTGGTCAGGGTACGGGCAAGGCCAAACCGGGCGGATCCAAGCGTCACGAACACATAAAATCTCAATATTTTGCCAGACCATTTTCGGCAGTGGACGGGAGACTGGGAGCATCTACTCTCCTTTCTACGCACCAACACACACATAGTTAGTTGCCCGCGACAATAAAATAGGATCGGGAGAGTGTGAAATCGTATAGGTTACTTGGTGGCGTTAATAGGTCAACGAAATCTGATCTTCAAAAAATGGCGCCGCTAGGAAAACACCGCCACAGGACCATCTTGGAGAGAGAGCGAGAAGGAGCTTTTTGCAAAGATTTAAAAAGAAACTTCGAAATTTGGCTCTTTGCAGTGCTTATCGATCCATCATCACTCTGTACATGAGCTCCAAACCGTGTAAGGGAAACCGACCACGTTAGACGTACGAAGTATACACGTATGACGACAATGAAGAAACGTCAAAAACTGGACAGAGTCGTCAAGCCATCAATGCGCAACGCGTGTGGGTGATCGGTTCCAGAGCGTTTTGTTTCTTGCGTAACGAACACAGCAACCAATTTCCCGAAGGAGTGTCCCACAAACGGTGTAGCAGCGACAAAACAAAGCGTGTTCAATGAACTCGCGAGCCACTACGCGCGACCAGCACTCGCGGATTTGCGGAGTGTTTGCCAAAAATAGTCACCAGCCTGGCACGAGCAGACCGTTTTGTTTCGTAATGGATGATGATTCATGGGGCAGGACATGAAATTCTTCATAACCATAGGTTGTGTACGCTTTTATATGATAATCCACGATCGTTCCGGTTGAAGATGCCTTCAACCCTGAACCTCTCATTAACTGCGGCTCAAGCTCAGCCTCAGCAACCAGCAGGCGGCTCGGAACAAACGCTTAATCCCTCATGATCAACCAAACCCGACGGGTCAGATCGGTGTACAAAGATCCGCAAGTAATACTTACCAACTTACTTAACCCAGCTGGTCACGTTCTGCCCGAGGCCGGGGGTGCATGTGAAACTATCGCAGGAACTACAAACATTACATGCGGTCGCTAGTTACGGGACACATATATCGATACGCGCCACCCGAACCGGATCGAGGTACACACAATCAATTTGCATACTTATCTTCCTTCGTCATCGTCGAAACAAACCAACGACTAACGAAACCCAATCACGAAACGTTCATGCGGGAACGGCCTTTAATCATGGTACTTTGCAACGACATTTACCCGCTCCCCAGCGGAGGTATCTCCCTAGATGGCTGATCGTTGGATGGAAGGATTTCTATCCATTAACTGTGCCTCCTCTGTGTTTCCCGCGTGTGCGTTACTATTAGCACATTCGGTGGCGGTTTTGGTGTAACGAGTTTTGTGATCAGCTGTTGTCATCCTCTCGGAGGTGTACAGAACTATCCAGAACAAGATCTCGGACCGATACGCGCATGACTCAGCTGAAAATTGTCTCCAGCAGAGAAAAACAACGGAAAGTACTGAAGGAACCCAAAAAAAAATACGTTTGGAGATGGAAGCAGCGATATTTACAGATTCAATTTGCAACCACATAAACACTCTCTCACACACACGCACACGAATGAACGCAAACAAGTAAAACAAGGCAAACAGGAACCACAAAACGCTAAATTGCATGATCAGCTCGGTGGATTCGGCAATAATAAAAATCCATAAAATTATCCCACGCATCAGGCGGCAAGATCGGGTCGAACCAATCAATCCGTTGCAATGAAACCTATATAGCGACTGTGGCATATATACCCTGCCACATTCCACCCTGGCGCCACCTTCGAGAGAGCTACCTGGCGTGGTGATGATGTGTGCACGTCAATCGTCACGAATGACCCCAGTGGTGCCTTCACGAGCGGTGCGAAAGCTGCTGCGTACTCTGCTTCTGCGGTTGCCTCAAGGAGCATTACCATTTCTATCGCCATTGCCGTCGTGCAACCGCAACTGCTTGTACTCACAATGAGCGATTGTAATAAACGATCCAACGATGATCATGAAGTTCGCGCACACACTTCGAAAGGGTAGTTCTTATTTTGTCACTCGAGCTCGCTTCTGGGTTCCCCGTAAGTCGGGGAAGTTAATTACCGTCGCTTTCACCGGTTCATTAACGCACCAAGATCTCGGTTGACCTCCAGCGGGACGTGGAGGATACAGCAAAGAACCGTGAAGGACTACCGTATACAATTCCGGACAGCCGGAACGATTCGGAGCTGGCGCCACCACTACGAGTATGGCACGCTACAACTGCCTCGTCTCCTTGTGTCGCAGACGCCTTTGGCTTGCAGCAGACACGGCAGCTTGGCGGCGCAGAGAGAACGAGATGATCTGAAATTATGCAAAGTAAGCCACACTGGTTGCCGCGCGAGAGGAGACGCATGCCGTGAAAGGAATGCTTTTAGGAGCGTATTCGATCTTGCTCTTCCGCGTGGAAAACTATGCTGGAGCGGTAGCAGCCAGCCGATCCCGAGACATAGCTCCATTTTGGGGATCGCGAGTATACAGAGTATACATCCGAGCGGGCGCCCTTATCTGGATCGTGATCTGTCACGCTGGGAACGCCGATGGAAACATTTGATGGGAATAAAACGCACACAAAATTGCGAAATTCACCATTTATAGCCCCCTCCCACCTAGCTCATATTTGCACACCGCTGCTGCCCGCGTGTGGGTTCCTTGTGCTTGAATTATTTTCACAGTAATTGCGCGCGCGCACACAACTCGCTCCCTGAGTGCGCGCCAAGTTTGGGTTTATTCTAATGAATTACCTCATGGTTGCTGGCGTCGTCGAAGCTGCTGGAGAAGCTACTGTTCAGCACCTTAATGCGATCGATATCGCTGGCCGCACCGCCACTGCCACTGCTGGCATCTTCCTCGCCAAACAGAGACGATGCGTCCGACAGTCGCCGCGAGTAGCGACGGTTCGCGTCCAGCGAGTCGATCGAGATGCGCCGCGAAAACGAGCTGTAGCTTGAGTCGTTCGAATTGCGCCGGTTCGTGTGACCATTGTGACTGGTCAGTCCCGGGCCGAGTGGCTTCGCGATGCCCGAATCAAAGGACAAACGCTTCGTCATGTCGCACAGCTCGTGCTCGCCACTGTCTTCGCTGTCCTTCGAGGGTGATGCCGCCTTTTTCAGGATGGAATGAAGCTTCATCGACGACAGACTATCGTCCAGATGGAGGCTGCTACGTTTGCTGGTCATGCTAGCTCTTCGAGACACACCGGTACCACCTCCACCGATGGATGGTTTGCGACGCAGATCCACCGTCGACACGGACGTAGCACGGAGCATCGATGGAAAGTCGGCCGGATGTTCGAGCGGTCTGTTCGGTACCGGCTTTATCATGTTCAAGACGGGCATACTATCGCGCCGCCGTGGATCAGCGAACCCGGACAAACTCTTCCTACCAGCGCTGCCCCCCGTCGTGATCGCGTACTGCTGCTGCAGGTCGCCAAAGTTGGCGATCGAGTTCCGGTTGCCGAGACGGCTTCTGCGTCGAGCGGCCATTTCGGCCTCCCTGCCGACATTGTAGATCGAACCGTAGGAAGGACGCTGCTTGCTCGTTATCCCGCCACCGGTAGAAAGATCGCCGATGGAGCTGGCGATCGAGTCACGCCGCTTCACCGAACACACTGAACCGCGCCGATGGCTACCGTGCACGCTGCAATGGCGGCTAGTATGTGATTCAATAATTTTCACTTCATTTTCCTTCTGATTTTGGTTAAAGATTTCCTCTATTTTCTTCAGCTGTCTATCAACGCCACAGAACGGCCGGTGGCGGTGATTCGCGTGATGATGATGTACATGTGCCATTTTGTTTTTGTCACGTCTTTTGAACAGATTTCTTCACCACACACGACACTCTCAACGCACGCCTTTAGTATTACGAGATTATCGTTTAATCGAGCACGTTCGAACAAACCACTTCATTAAGCACCAAATCGTGACTCACACTGTTTGCAATGTCGTCAAGAAGCAAGCCAAAGCCAAACGAAGCGCACCACATCTATCCCAATGCTGGATCGTTCGTCGGTAGTATGTCTGCATCCATGGAATGCAGACGACAATCGTTCAAAGTAAACTCAACACTACCGGAGAGGATGTTCCAACACGATCGTTATACTCTAGCAAAGTTGAACACTTCATTCATCCAGAACGTCTCACTGGAGATATCTCACCTTCCGCGAGCTCGTAACACCCAACCGAACCGACACACGTCAAGTTATGCGTTGAATTCGATCGAACGTCTCAAGCGAAACTGATCCGTTCGAACATTCTGTGTTGCGACACTGACGGCAACGACGACGACGACGACGACGACAGTCGCGTGAGTCTCGTTATTATTATTGCCTCTCAACTCGCGACTTTGCACACGCTCGCTCCACAAGACGGGTTACAACACAAGCACAGTACGCCTCCTCGCCGTATTGTCCACGCGGGACCAGAAGCAAGAGAGCGCGACAGAGCGCGTACATGCAGGCAAAAAAATAAATAAAAATAAATCTCATCTTTCCAGCGCTAGCGATTCTTCCGCATCAGGAAACACACACCCGAGGTGGGGAACGGATGCTCTTCGGTACAAAAAAAAAACTAAATTGAACGAATGCATCCTCTCCACGTGATTGCAGTTTATTTTTTTCTTTGCGTGCTGCAATCGAGCTGACATTAAAATTAATCAATTCGTGCATTCCTTCAAACCTTGCCCCGCTCAGAGTGCACGTATTCAAAGTTGCATCCAAATTGATATCCCATCAACGTTGTAATCTCCTTTATTGGGCATTTTTTGCAATTTAATGGTAATTCGTTATCACATCTCTGAGCACACAAGCCGAGATGCTCGCGTACAACACGCGTACCGGGCGCTCGTCGAGGGCAAGATCTCATGCGGTGCTCATATTTTATAAATGCACCAAGCAATCCTCCCACGGCTTCGCGCGTTCGCACCACTTACAACGGATTCAATAGATCACTGAGCACGCTAAGGCAAGCGTCTCCAGTATGGACATCGGTGCAGCTGATCTGATAGCGAACGCCCTTTTAGCAGCTGCTGTATCAGTGCACTGGTAGCCCACATAAGGTAAGACTGTAAATTGCAAATTCGTTAGCCTTCAGAGGCAGGGCAAGCTAGCAGGCGGGTGGGCGACAATGTCCAAGGTTCGCATTACTGCGTACACCATTTGCAGTGAGCACACGGCCTCATCTTGCTACTGGCTGGCCTAGGTATGGGACGCATTAGTAGGAACTTCAGGGAGAAATATTTTTCTTCGCACGGAAACCAGAAAGTGAAGATATCAAGAATGAAGAGAAACTGCTTCATTTCATCCACTTCTTGGCTGCTCGAGCACTCTTTCCACCGCAATTGAGTCTTCTGGTCATCTGGTCTTCGAGTCATTAATCATGATTAAAGCAACGAGGCCAAATCGAACAGCTGAATGCGATGAATGCGAGAGTGGTTTAATTGGCGCAAGTGGAATGCAAGCATCGCAGCTTCAGTCGATCGAGGATTTTAAAAACCCCTCCGAGTAACCCCGAATATGCCGCCAATAAACAGCAATGCTAGTGAGGAAAGTTAAAAACGAGTATCATTCTGCCGTGGTCGTTGCTAAAGATGATAAACACCCCGTATTAAGTTAAATTGATGAAATTTTCTTCATACCCAATTGATTTTCGTAATTCACCACCAAAGCCTCTTACTCGGCTACCGATAAATGAACCTCAGAGCACGGTGAAATTATAGTTCCCACTTCCTGGAGTGAGCATTCATACCTTCATAATCAACTTGGTGTGCTTGGTCTGTCACTTGCGTCACACGCTAAAGTCGGTCAGATAGTTAAAACTGAAAACTGACTAATACGTTGTCACCGTCGCGGACAGCCCGGTGACATAGAATCTTTCAAGCGTGAAGCCTTGCCTTCCCTTCACAGTTCCCGTGTTCTCGCATCCGCTGTAAACCGTTGGAGCAGCGCGCGCAAAGAGTTAAGCAAATATTGGGTAATTCTTTAAACTCCAATTGACGGCGACGACAATCGAACACCATTGTGGTGAGGTATTGCTCGTTGTCGTAAGAGCAGCGATTGCAGCGAACGAAAGAGCGGCGTTGTAGGAGTATTTGAGATCCGAAAAAGTATCTCAAGCACCCAATCGAGCTATTCACGTTCGGTGGGTCAATACCACAAAATCATACGAAATGAGCTTCAATGGATGTGACTGCGCAGTTAAGGTATGTCACGTTATAGTGTATGTTTATTGCTTTTATCATAACGCGATCGCCCAATTATTGTCTAAACACAGACCTACCACACCACTACGACACGATCGTCTTTTATTGCTTTTCTGGCAAGTGGAACCATGGATAGGAATCAGTGCAATAGCCGGTGCGATGAAATCAAACCAAAGCATCCAACAGTGTCAACTCCTCCTCAATTCATTAAAAAAACCCTTCATTTGTAAAACTTTAATATGTCACCAAGGCGCCTCGCAGATAGCGACCGTGTTATCCACGGGATACGACTGTCGCCAGTTCATAAAACCGATCGATACGATGGCTCGTAAAAAAACGAGACATAAAGCGGTCGCATCAATCTCACGATTGATCGTTCATCCTAAGCCAGCGGGATACTATAACCGGAAGCGTCTTAACGCCGCAAGTTATAATACCTATTCAGCTGACACTAACACACTGTCGTACACAAACACACGTGTCACATCATCAGACGATCTGCGTTCGTGACACAGGCCTCGTTTGTGATCGATTCAGGTTGATCATGAACTTGCCGTAAAAGGGTTGCATCGGCATACCTCCACCAGATGATGTACAGCAGTTGCCTCTCGGAACGGCGTTGTAAAGTTATCTCGACGCTGTAAAGACCTTGTGAAGCTTGCCCTTAAAGCGCGAAGGTGGAGAACCGAACGCAGCCCCGTTTTGTTTATGCCTCAAGTGTAGGACGACGAAAAGCTGGGCATAAGCGTTGCGCACATAAACGTCACATCAAGAAATTCGAAACATGGGTGTATAACCCACAAATAAACTGCTCCATGCCGTTGTTTACCTCTACATTTGCGTGCGAGTCGTTTCGAATGTGCACAAGTTCTAGCACGCAAACTTGTTGGCGTTCGTGCAAGTTCACTGGAAACAAGCGAGCAATAGCTACAGTTGAATTGCGATTTTGTGTCCGCTTCATCGCAATGATTGTTTTTTTTTTACTTCACAAAAGAAGAGATTGCAAATTGATAAACGTGTCACTGAAATAACATAGCTGAAATAATTCTACTAATCCGGCTCTACCTCAGATAGCAAAGTCCGGTGCCGGATCGATAGTGCAAAATGGTAAAAACGGGTAGTCGTTGCCAATAGCGTGGGATCTTGGACTGATTCGCCCCATTTCCAACAGGCTTTAACGTAGCTGCCAAATGTGTGAGGAGAGGGCAACAAGGTGATACACAATTAGACACAAATCGAAATATATCGAACCCGCGAACCAGTTTGTCAATGTCTCGCCCGACGAAGGCGGGATCTAATTTGTTGTTCCACTTTATCGGAACGCCAACGATGAATCGCTTTACAGTTATTACTTCCGTGCTGAGGATTGGGGTTGCGTGTTGATGATATTTAAATGAAGGCAACCGCTACACCAGTCATACCGAGACGTTTATTTCCAACCACGATTATAATAAGTTGGATGATTCTCTTTTTGGTTGAGCCATTTGATTCAAAGCCGAATTCAAATTAATTTTCGCTACACAAGTGTTTTGAATGATTCAAAGCTAAACTGATTGCAGTTTTAGATGACATGTTAATTGCATATTTGAAAAGGTCCTACACAGATCGACGTCGCCAAGTTAATACATGTTTAACGCCAAGTTTTCACCTAAAGTTGCAATACGACACTACAGAATGATCCGTTAATCCGTGAACCTGATTTTTACCTAACGTCAATACGTGGGATTGCGTCGGTAAACGCCAACCGGGAAGACGTTAATGCTCGTAGTGCAGTAATCATCATCAGGTTTCATTGGTTTTTCAAAAACACTTATTGTCCACCAAGCTTTAGGGTGTTGCTTGTGTTTTGATCGCCATTGCGATGTCTCTTAGATTTTGCGTTGTATTAATGACCCTTAGCGATTAAATTTGATATTAATTATTGATCATAATTGATTATAATTTAATGTTTAGTTTGAATCCATTATATTTTTCATCGAAAACAGTTTGAAATATAATTTTGACTACGTTGAAAACTTTGTACACCTTGAACAGATAACTATTCAATTTAAAATAACTGTATAATGTACAAAACATCAACTCATCTGAAGTTAGGTAGAAATTTGTTCTTCCATATTTGTTTGTACTACGAAAATAAAGAAGAGATATTTTCCTTATGTCGAATTGATCAAGCTTCAGGCTGTCCCACATTGGTTTAACCAATTAAATGCTCACGGTTATGGTTTTAGTTAAATAAGACTAGACAATAAGACTACATGGAGCCGTAAATAAAGTTGAAATAAAAAGAAAACTATCATTATTTTCAAAACCGTCGTTAACAATTTAATTAGAACATGTTTCAGATACTGCAACGCACATAGGCATGAAATGCTTTCAAATCTTCTATATAATGGCTCTAAATCGAAGGATACACCCGCCTTATAATGTGTAGACAACCCGATTACGTTTTTTGCAAACTCGAATGACTTATCATCATAATGAGAGTGTAAAGAAATGTACCGTACCCATTCGTGGTTCAATATACGGTATATTTAAAGCTTTGTGTACGGTTTCCACGTTTGGGGTAGGATCAATGTCACGGATACGATGGGAATTTTGTGACGTGCCGCTTCAGGTGTGACGTGCTTCTAAGGAATTAGATTACTTTCTAAATTTCCTGCGTAGAAAACGTTAAAACTTACCTCAAAGTCTTTGTTCCCGATCATATCCTCCGAAGGATGAGCTCCCATTACCGGTGGTGCAACACCATTACCATTCGTTTGTCCAGACGGTGCGGGCAGAGCAGGTCCTGCGTTGTTCATATGCGCCGGCAGAACGATCGTTGGATTCCCGTTCATAATATAGTCACTCTCTTTGTTTTGTTTCTGTTGTTTAAACTTTTCATACAGCTCACCACCACCTGCGCTGGCACTGCCTCCGGTACTACCGTTTCCGTTGACCGTACCGTAACTGTTGGCCGCGGGAGGATTTTGAACAGCTTTCGCTCTGAAAATGTAAGCATTAATTGTATTATTAATTTGTTCCATGCTAATCAATGCAGTGCTACTAACGTTGGTTTGGGCTGATCGTATATAACTCCAGCAACGTTTGGTGGTGGTGGCAGCGGTACACCTGTCGGTGGCACCGGACTGTTGGCACTGGTTGGGCCGGCGGTACTGCCCGGCGTTGAGATCACTGACGGCGGCACCGATGACTGGTGCTGCGGTTGACTGTGATGCGGTAGTCCCGTCGGTATCGGTTGCGACTGCTGTTGGCTCGTCGTTATCTTTTCCGAGAGCGAATCCCGTCGGGAGCTTTTCGCTGTTGAGTTGGTTGTGTTGGGACTGTCCCGCTCGGCACTATTCTGATGAATGTCGCACGCTTTGACCACGGCACCAGCCACTGCCTGCAGATCGGGTGACTTCGATTGAACGGAAGCGATCTCGTCAATCGATGGCAATCCCTGCTGGAGTAGGTAAAAGAACGATTCAGTCACGGATACTGTAACAGTGCGGTCTACGGGGACTTGTGGGGGCTGGAATAAATGGGAGCGTGATTAGTGAGATTTGCATTTGCAACAATCTCAAGGTCTCGGGGTGACAATTACTGCACTGAGAAGGTATGCCTACGTTAATCAAATGTGGATCTCCCACGTACTGTTTCTTAGAATGGATTACGCTAGTATAGCAAAACTACACAAATTAAAATTCGATGGCAATAATAGCGAATATTTTTTCGAACGCTTTATCTTCGATTTATCCGAAATATTTGTCAAATATTAAACTTCGTTCTTTACACTTTGCTCATCAACCACTACCAACTTCTATTCTTACAAGGAATTATATTTAATGACTTTCCGTATTGTTTTCCCAAATATATTCGCATCAACTTTTCTCGTCAAACTATAACTGCTACGCAAGCCTAACTGTTTCATATAGGAAGGCAAAAGAAAGAATTAAATGAACTTCAGTAAATAACAATAATAGTAGGTACCAATTACAACCGCTTTACGTTAATAAGAAAATGAATAAAGAAAATGAACAACATTTTGAGAATATTACTAATTCAACTTATACACAACGACCAGCGCCTAAGCGAATTTTATCACATTATCAATAAAAATGACTAGTTAAACTGAAATAAAGGTTCAACTAGCTTTTTTAAATTTTATTACACACACGAGAATTCAAGGTTTTGAATCAATTGTGACTCATTGGCAGTTGTATATTTCAACCCAGCAAATGCAACGAAAACGTAAAGAATAATCGAGCCTCTTTGCTAATCTATGACTGACTTATAAATATAAGAATACCAAATAACACGTTTAAAAAACCATTGCACTGATTCACCGCTGGAGAAATACGAACACCAAAATTGTGGTTCCTTTTACATTATACACACTCTGAACTTATGCGTTTTCAACTATTAACCTAATGCCCCATATAACATAAGACGAAACACTCACGTATATACACGGTACGGTACGGACGAACACGGTAAACTTTTACGTTAATCCGAAAGAAATGACCGAAACGTGACCTCAGCCCGACTATGCCGCTTCCGCTACGTTGCAAGGCAATCGCGATAACTATCACCTTCTTTTACGTACCTTGAACGGAACATCGCGCAGAGTTCAATCTCACGCGCTCAATGGGAGTCAATTCGGGAAACCAAATATTGACACTTACTGCGGAGCATACACAGAAGAACCAGCGAGCCATTCGGAAAAGCTTTGGCCATGGATATTCTTTAGCGAATGTAAACATACCGCTTTTTAACGCTACGCTCTGGATGCGGTGCGTCTTTCTTGCTTGCATCTATGCATAAATAAAAACCGATGTCATTCATCGTGGGTACCAACTCGGGGATGTGAATTCTTTTTTTACGATTTGTTTGCACACTTTCTAACAAATGATGCACTGGTTCTCGTTTTTTTCTCCACGCTCTGTTAGGCAAAACATTCCCGAGGTGCGACACATGTCATGTAATGAGACACATAGCTGCTGCGATGAGATAAGTGGTGCGTTCCTTTCCTTGCGTACCGCACCGCATTTTTCTTCTTTCGAAGCCACAAGCACATTTTACACGTGCCAGTAGACGCAGTCAGTGACCGCTACGACTGTTTATCACAAGTGACCTCCTTTTCAGCTACCTAACTCTTGTTTGGAGGGAGATATACTCGTTTCTTGGTCTTGTGTTGAAATCGATTTTCTTGCGCTAAGAAGTTCCCTCTACCTTCCAAGAAATCCTGTCCACACGTTCATGTTACGCCCCTAAAACGTCCTACTAGTCCTACTTCTCGGTTGCCGTTCCTGCTGATTATCGTGCTTTAATCTATCACCCACTTTTTCCACCTTCTTCTAATAATAAAACCCAGGGGAGAAACCGGTCCCTTCAAGCACATCAAACTAGCCCTGTCAGGTAACCGGGAACAGGCACTGGTTGCATAATGAGAACGTATGAAGCAGTCGGTGAAGGCTAGGTATGAAGAAGGACTCCACGTGCCGCGTACGAGATCTTTGGACGTGTACTAGGAGACACCACCACATGCTCACCACCTACGCCGGAACGAACCTGATATTCCGCAAAGTTACTGCTCCGGCAGGTTTCGCCGCCGTCGCCATTCTCAAATAACCGGTCCACACTGGAGGTCATCAGTTTGCCGCTGCTCGGTTTGATGCCGGTCAGGTGGAAACTGGCGAAACTGGAACGGGACATCGGAAACGATTCGTTCGGTGCTTTAGGGTCTGAAAACGACAACGAAAAACATAAAGTTGATCATAATGGTTTGCTCTGTTATCGGCACCCTTATTCAACTCTTTCGCACTCACTCAAACAGCTAGACACGGCGTCCAGCGAAGGCAACAGCGAACGGGTCATGATGTCGGCGGCGCTGCGGGGCCGCGTGAATGGCATCACCGAGTGGGGGAATGTTTTCGGCTTGATCGGTGTAATGAGCATGTGCTCGGTCCAGGATGTTTCGAGGGACGGCTTCTCGAGCCGCTCTACGTCCACGTTTAGCGTCTTCTGCTCAAACGGCACCGAGAACGTATCGGCCGGTATACTCTGCAACCAGCTGAGCAAAGAAAGGTCGGAGTCGGTGAATCCTGCAATGGGAACGAAGGGAAAGAAATATTCGAGAAACGGAAGGAACAGCAGTCTTTAGGACAACGATTTATAGCGCCCGAACCAGTCCATTCGATTTTTCGAAGAGGTAATCACTTCCTGCACATTGCATAAGAGCGCAATTTATCTGCAAGGTGTATGGATAGATGATAGTAGTGCCTATTCCAATAAATATTCCCAGCCGGTCATAATTACTCCATCAATTTGACGTGCCCTACTTGCATGCCATGAATAAATCTTACCCAATCATCGAGCTACCCTAGTGGGTAACGAAACTGGATTCTTATAATTTTGGGGGTAAATTTCTTAACTAGCACAGATGAAATAGAAATTGTGGAACCAAAAAAGGATATCGTAATAATTGACGAAAAAATTTATGAATTAAGAAATTTTAGTTTAAAAATTCACTGTTGAAACGCGCTCTTTAACTCGAGTGCTTTTATGTTCAACATTGTTTCTTATATTGGAAGCAAGAAAAATTGAAATGCTGCTTTGGCAGTACTACAATGCTCTCCTCATCAAAATAGGCCACCACTGCCGGTTTGATTGGTTATCCGAAAGACCACAACTTACCTATCGAGCCGTCCAGCACCCGCGAGAAGTTAATTTTCTGACTCGCCGTATCGGCCGCTCCGGTTGCCTTCACTTGGCAATAGTTCACGCACGATTCATACAGCACACCCTTGATCAGCAGTTGCACCAACCGATCGTTCTTCGCACTCAACATTCCACCGGCCGAACCAAGCTTTTTGTCACCGGGCAGAAATTTCTCGACCAGCGGGAAGATCTCCCGGAAGCATTGAACGCGCGCTTTGCTCGGATTCCAGTCCCGGTACTGCATGTGATCGCCCAGCTTCGGTAGGGTTAGCAACAGACAGAGACCCGAGTACTCTTCCTTAGACGGACACAACTTTTCGAGCTCACCCAACACCTGCACCACCTCCTCCACGGCACCCTCCACATTGTTAATCAACGGTGGACCAGCCGCCAGACCGCCCGCCTCCGATTTGATGCACAGCAGCTCGATGTACTTGTGGCGCAGAATGCTGTACTTGAACTGCTTCATGTCGAAGTTCTGGAGCGCCTCCAGCGGCTGTATAAACTCCACCACATCGTCCCACTGGCCGTCGAGAATGAGCTGCCGCAGAAAGAGCACATCGTCCGAGTACTGTCCATTGATGACGCCAGTTTCGCGTTCGAGCGAAAGTTGCGAGATGTGTAGCTCACGATTGTTCAGGAACTCGAGCGCCAACCGCACGATGTCCTCCTCGCGGAGTGATAGTCTCGCCGGCGACATGGTGGGCGCTCACATTAATATCGCGGTGGTTTTGATGAGCGGTTAGATCGGAACGGAAGGGACCGGATTACTACGCAGCGGCTTCCCCGTCTTCCGGCTTCGTAGACTCTCAATTTTCAGGCAATGGAATCTGTGGAATGAAAAGGAAACGGGAACGGGAACGGTCCAAACATATTAAAATTCACAATTAATATCAAATTCCTAACAGAGTGGATATCCACGCAAAGGGTCTGATGACGACAGGGAGGGAGGTGTGCAAATTGACATAAAACTGAGCGACAAACCCCGACTATAAAACATCGTCCCGCCCGGACCAGCTGTCGGCTGTGTTAGAGCACGAAGTCACGAAAAATGAGACAGATCGACCATGGATTTAATCCACGGCGAATGATTCAACAAAAAGAATTTTTATTCGCAAAAGCATGATTTGATCCCAAAATCGTTAGGGGTAGTACTTCGTAAGCACACGATTGTACGATTGCCGAAAGTCGTTTATCTCTGTCCACTTTCATCCGATTTCAACTGTCGTACAGGGGGAGTAAATTGAGAATGACTTAACCACCCTTTATTGGATTCGTCGTACAGGGCGTCTCCTGGTTTTTTTCTTTTTCGAGGGTATATGTAGTGTATGAAATGCATGGAGCATGCATAAATCATTGCTCTAAGTGAAATTGCTTTTTTATTTACTTATGTTTGTTATTGATTGAGGAATTGAAGGAAATTTCGTTTTCCTTCTCGTAAAGTAATGACAATAATCATCGGATTATATTGTTACAAAATATTGTACTTGTAGTTAAATTTATTCCTGTCAGTAAAACTATCAATATTAAGGTTAAAAAAACTATAGGTTCATAATAAGCTATAATTTACTAATATTGTCATAATATCGGTTGAAATGCTTTTTTCAAGCGAGAATTTTATCGCAGATGATTGAAAATAAAATGAAAAAATAATTACTATTATTGCTATGTTAATTTATAAATTTTCACATTATGGAAAACAAATTCTTGTCATGCGAAATAAAACTACACGAATATTATAGTTAGTTTCAGTAAAACTCATAACAATGTATATATGCAGTAAAATGTGATATACTCTTCGATGTCGAATAGATTTTTGGTACATAAAACAATCATCAAAACTTTAGCCATCAAACTGAGATGTATCGTGTTGTAATCTATATAAAACTACAGCCCAATTCAAATTCCTTCAACGTCTTATAACTTAATAAAAAAATATATTTCTAGTCTCAATTATAGACCCTTCAACACAGAAATCTTCACACCAGCTGGACAATTAAGTATTGACAGCCAATAAAACAAACTAGAGCATCGCCCATCGACCCTTAGCAGCGGTTTGGTAGCGATGGACGATACAATTTAGGGCACCGGGTTAAGTACCATCGCTGCACTTTTCAACCCCTTGAGGTGTTGGCCTCTGGATCCGGATGTACGCCATACCGTGGAAAGTAAATGAGGAGTTACACTAATGAGTAAAAACAATAAATAAAAACACCCTTCAAAAGAGTGCAAGTAAACGGTGATCCTCATAACTTTCGCCGGAAGGCATCAAACCGAAAGCATTCACCGCGTCCACCAATATGGCCATTTATGACACGAGTGAAAAGTTGGTGGTCAATCATCGCCGTGCTCTTCCTCCAGCCCATTGGGCTGCTACGAGACCTTCTTTTAAACGTGTTGTGTGCTCCAGGGGCTCGATTCGCTAATTTATGCCTTACACAAGGGTCAATAAATCGGCAAACCTTTCCCGCGGTGGTCTTTATACGGGGCCATTCAAGTGATCCGGATCATATTTTCTGCCGTTGCTGTATCGCACTTTCTTCCTTTTTCACATGCCACAGTGGAGCCGACACTACCAAATAGGAACAAAACGTACCTAATTTATGATGCATGAACCCATCGCCCCTGCGCAGTGAGTGATGCTCGTCACGTTCTTACGAAAATTGCTAAATTATTTTACCACATACTCGACAGCGTGTCTCATTGGCTGTGATATATTGCCTATTCCCGCAGGCTAGTAGATGAACACGCGGTCAGAAGAAACCACTATAAACACCAGTGAAGCAAAGGTAGTTTCTGAGCTGAGTCCACCATCGCCCATTAATTGATTAACTGGGAGTTAATTCATCGATTTACCAGCATGCGAAGAGATGCAGAAATAGGAGGAAATAAAAAGTGAAAATAGATCGCCATTGGCCTGGCGATTTCCGTAACCTTTGCTTGGGCTGAAGTGAAAATTTTGGAAATTGGGTAAACGTAACGAGGGCATCGATTCCCAACTCGCTCTGGTAGATAAATTCGTCTGCAATGTCTAACCGAGACGAACGATTCTTCCGGCTTCCGAGGAGTGTATATTTTTCACGGCCACGTTTTCTGAAGAAAATTCCTTCCGTATTTTTTCCTGCATAAAAATCTTGCTATAAAATTGATTTAAATCGATCACACGAAGAAAAAAAAAACCACACACACACAGCCGATGATCGAGAATTCGACATCGTTTTCTCGTCGGACACAGCAGCAACAGCGACTATTCTAACGAACCGTGAAATTAAAGACGATCGTATAAGTTCCCTTTTTACAGGCGCTTCCTCGAGGCGGTAGAATTGTCGTGTCGTATCGAATGCCGGACCATTCAAGCGTATCCCACCTAGATATAGGAGGATTCACATCAAGCGGATAATTCGATTAGAATTAGATCAATCGCATAATGTGTCTACTGATCGCAGGTTGGATATAGGGGTTGGAACACCCATCTACGGTAACGTCATAGTATGACGTTAACATCGCCTCATGAAAGCAAATCCTTATACACATGATTCAAATGAATTATTATCGATTATAACGTTCATCGATCAATTTTCACATTACGTAGTACCAATCAAAATGTTAGTAATGATTTAAGCGCAGACACCTTTTGGATACAATCTTTCGATTCTCCGCTTAAATCCACTTTCCATTCAAAGCGACATCCATCCAACCTACATGCATCTGATTAGATAACAAACTAATAAAGCTGAATACATTTCATTGTATGTGTCCAAAATCTCTACCATACTGTTAAAACAATTCCACACCAACAATGAACGCGACGCGATGGTTCTTCTTACTATTACTTAAACCAAACGGTCTAATTTATCTGCGTCATTAAAATGTATGAGTTTTATCGTAGAAAACAAAAACAAAAAACAACGTTCACTGAATGACGAAATAATAAACAAAAAGGGAAAGGAAATGGAATTGAAGTATGAATAAACTTTGCCGTTGCTATCATCATCAGCACCTAGAAGTTGCGCGCGGCACAAAACACAGAGAAGACAGTCGTGGTAAAAAAAACAGCAGAGGATAAATGGAAATAAAAAGAGCCACAATTGCCTCTGGAAAAAAAGGTTCACTCAGTATTCATGGCGGTAATATTTATTTACTTTTGTTTTAGCTTAACAGTAAGCAAAATTCGCCAAACAAGCAAATGCAACATTACCTATTCTTATTACGAAACTTAACGCAACCGAAAATTTAAAATTCGCATTCTAATCGCTCCTGGAGCGAAGACACACAGTAGCACTGATTAAGTAAATAAATAAGATGATAACTTTAGGATTATTTGAAAACGTACTCATGTACTGCAGTAATTTTCGAACATTCGATCGGCAAGAACCTGATGAGCATTATGCTAAAGATGTATTGAGTTGTATAATATCGTTACGTAATTATACACACAACACAAATATTTATCATATTTTAAATACGACAAGGATAAAAACGTCTCAAACATAAGAGACCGTAGACGACCACAATACATCCGATCATACGTTCAGCAACATACGTGCCAGATTCTATAATAATCAGGCAATTTTTATCACGCCGGCACGTTCCCATTCTTATCTATCCTTCGCCGTTCGTGACGATAGTCTCAGCGTCATTTCCGGAAAAAAAAGTTTTCCTCTGTGTTTCCAGTCACGCCGCTCGTTGCAAGCCCCTTGCATGCCTTACGTTCAAGAGGAGCAAATAATAAAAAGAGCCACCATACCATTTCATTCTTCACGCAAACTGCAACTCCCCAGACAGTGCCAGACGAAAATATCGATTCGTGACGACGGGTGCACTCATCGCAATGTGAACAGAGCCGCCAGTGCTCGAGTGTATTGAAGAGAGTTGTAGCGCGTGAATGTGAAAGAGGACGCCAAAATGCTGGAAAACACATTGCCCGTCCCACCAGGGAGAGGGGGGAAGGTTTTTGAAATGACACTGTACCCGTGTTGGCTACCGACAGAAAGTGGTACCAATCCAACGATGGTCAAAGCTGGACCTCTCTCACTTCCGCTTCCGTTTATGATGTTCCACCATCAGGAGGTTATGAAAGGAGAAGACATTAAACTGTTAATTTTCATTTTCATTTTCCACATGCTGCAGTGTTCCGTTTTTGTTTTGGCCTTTCGTCATTTTCTTTTCTAATTCTCTCCCTCTTTTCCCTGCTTTCTCAAGAGGACTTGGAGGGCTAGGGTCTACGACACTCATTTATGAATATTTCTTCTCCTGCCAGCACAAGCACAATGGGCACATTTCATAAAATCAAAATGGCATATTAGAAGAATCAATTTAATAAATGAATTTTCTTTTCAAAAAGATTCATTATAAAAACACGTAAAATTTACGACAACAATACACATCATCTTCAATTATAATATACACAATTGTGCTAAAAATATATTTCACTTTTTCTTAAGCATCACTTTTTGATACATAAAACTAGGTTATAGATTTCATAGATCGTATACAGATAGGTTTCTTCTTTGCAAAATGTATAGATTTTATGGGCTTGAAATTGGCGCTTGTAAGCGAGAATTAAATACATTTTATTTAATGTCGAATAAAACATATGAAACCGGAAATGCAGCTGCAGAAAAGCTAATTATAATATCCTCACAAAAAAAACACTTTTACAAAAATATTTGACTACTTTTTCTGTTCATATGCCAGTGTTTGGCAAGTAAGCTAAATTCGTTCTCAAAACATTGTTTTGAAATAACACACATGTTAAAATAGGAACAAATTACCGACAGTTATAATGATACAAGTGTGAGGGTACGCACTGTCATGAGCAGGAAGAGTTAGACTGTCAGCGTGTTTCGTTCATTACTCCCCGACGCTACTTCCAAAATCAAGGCCAAACTCGCAGCGAAGCAACGTTCAATCAACAACAACGCGATACTATGCTAACGATTTTGTTTACACTACCACCGGGCCCCATAATAGTGGGGAGAAAAGATGAGGGAGGGGAATGGACATGGGAAAAACGAGACATATCGCACAATTTTCTCATCGGCCCTAAAGTCAGCCAGTCAGTTAGCCGTTTTCGTCACGTTCGATTGACGATACCAAACACTCGATGTGCGCCCGAGACCGGTAATGCCATTCATGCCAAACACCGTCAACCGTTTTGTTTTTCTTTTATTTCCCCCCACCCGTAATCGGCCAATCGATCAAAACGTTATTTGTACCGGTACTGTTGATGGAAAATATCAGTTCGTAATGTCAGGAGAGAAAAAAAAACAATAGAAATCAGCAGGAAAAAACCACCTCTCGTGTTTTTTTTCTACCCCAGACAAACTACTCCGAAGGGGCAGAAGGAAAACCACCCTCCCCTCTCCCTTCCCATCCTGTTTCTAAGAGTTGCCCCGTGCCACATTATTGTATCATGTTTCATTTGATTTTTGCCGACAACGATGAGTTTGGTATGCTCTGATGTGTTTGCTGCTCCAACAACTAAATCGTGGATGGTATTAAGAAAAAAAAATCAAAAATCAAAATAAAAACCTCACCGCGTGTTTGGTTTCTTGCGCGACGCGGACCGCTGTGCAGTCAAGGTGAAAAACTACTACCGCTACCGGCGATACGGTGGTATGGGGTCCAACCAGCCCCCCGTGAGGGGTGCTTTTTTAATGTTCGATTTACGCTGCGGGATGTAAAATAAAAATTGATTCCATAATACGATGCAACGGTAGTTTGATGTGCAAGAAATAGATTAATGCTGCTATTAAGTGGCATGTAAACAGTTTGCATGATACGCTGGGTACAGCGTAAAAATAGTTATCTATTAGTGCACTCAATAAGTTTTACATGTAAATATGATTTGCATGTAGGACATACAAAAAAAACATAAAACATAATATATTATATTTTGCATGATTTCTGGACAAATGAACACCTTCGCTGTGGGACAAGACATACTGGCACCGATATTATCCACCAGAATTGCCTCTTCTTGCTCTGCTTCGCAAAGCATCGTCAGTGAAACAATTTAAGCGGTTTCGCTCAGATGATTTACTAAGCTACGCCCCGCTTAAACACACACACACACACTCACGGCAAAAAATGTTTTGGCAGAAGACGTATTAGACAGAAACGATTGTGCTTCATATGAAAAAATAAACCCCGCGCCGGTTGGTGCTGCATATACATATTTCCGTAGACTCAACCTCACTAAACATCGCAAACTCTCCCCTCCAAGACCGTTAACTCTTCGGCCACTAATGGGTACCTTCGCGAAACAATCCAAGCAAACGGTCGGGGAACGGACAGTTACAAACGCCTGCACCTTCTTCTTATCCGCAACGATCCCGATTGGATGCGTTATTAATTATGCGTTGGTAAACCACTGAACCACACGCTTTAAAGAGTTGCGTGCTGTTTGCGGCGGAGCAGGAATGGAACAACAAAGGCAAAATTAATCTCACTTTACCAATTTGAGCCGCTGCGAAACGATTGCGGAGGGGGCACGGTGTGGTGTGAGGCCCTTTCTCTTGAACTTTTTTTCGCAGCTCAATCGTCCCAATACGACCCAATCGACGATCGGTCGGTATTGGTCGAGAAAACTTTCTTCGATTGGTTTCGAAGATTTTGCACAGTGTTAATATTATTATTGGATTCATTACGATCGTCAGTACGATTCGCTATGCCAATACTGTTTTTCATTTCTAGTGGTTTGTGTGTTATGTGCCCTCCTTTGTGATGTGTTAAAAAAACATCACACTGCCGTAGTTGTATAAATTAATCATGGTACTATTTCAGTCACAACTAAATTGGTCTCCATTTATCACCAAGTTGCAATACGTGTCATCTTTTTTATAATGTGTATTGTTAAAATATGTTTACTCAAATAAAACTCAAATAAACCAAATAATATATAACCAGTAAGTTGTGTACGAACTCTTACGATAAGCAATAAACCTTTCTCACATAAACAGTGGTTGGTAAAATATGCAACACCAAACAAAAAACAATGCCACTCCTAGACAACCTGTGAAATTGTTGCATTAAAAACAACAGCCAAACTATCTATCTTATGGAATAATTGTCGAAGGTTACTGGTGAAGATATTACAGGTGAGATTCTTGTATCTGGTGGCACAACAAAAACAAATTAAAACATTTAAACCAATGGAACATAAAATCAAACCCTATAGATCATCTTGAAAATAACTACAATCGAATTGGATTTCCAAATGATCTTAACTAGATTTTTTCACTTGCCACATTTTTCTTCTACTATTACTATTAAGAGAATTTTAACCGCGAGAACTCCGTTTAGTTTACGTATTTAGCATAGAAAATTCATATGAAGTTAAAAGTATTGAAGGCTATTGTCGCCATGTTTAAAGTGATGAATGCAATTGACGCCACCTATTGTATTCCATATTACGACTTTACAATAAAACTGCTTGCTTGTGTCAATGCTTTTAGTTAAAAAAGCCCATAAAATATGACCACACACACACACACACGTTTTAAATTTGCGATTGGTTCGTTTTTTTTTTGCGCCACCACATTAACTTTTTTCCAAGAACAAGCAACAAAAATAGATTCCTACGCTAAACCAACCGCCAGTTTTTTTTTTATAAAATCAATGTTTATTTCTAAACATCTTAAAACTAGTCAACAATATCAGTACATGTAAGA
>KI915044.1:7861897-7955254 GCA_000473445.2 Anopheles farauti
CCAAGGGTGGCCAAACGAAATACTAAATGACTAGTTTTATTCAGTTCTAATGCTTTTTTGTTATGTTTTTGATAGAAAATAATAAACTGTACGCTCAATTATGTGACTTGTGAATTGGGACTTTTTTGTTTTAATTAATTTTTTTATTTGATTTTGTTCTTATTTTTTCTTCTTTTGTCCGCAAAACAATAGTAAAAAGGATGAATTTTGAAATGCATAATGGTTTTTTTCATTAAAAAAATTTTAAGTCTAGAAAAACTAAGTTTTTCTCGAATGATCATTAGTGTACGCTCAATTTTGTGATTGACAGTATGTGAATTTGAATGTATCGCATCGTCATCGTTCGAAGAGCATTGCACGTAACAAATTGTGCTACTCTGTACGATACGATGAGCGATCCGCCGATGAAATAGTTAGTGTAAAACAGATAATCTCAAAAATATCTAGCATTTTTTTGTTTCGATTGCAAAATTATAATACTAGATATGAAATTTACATGAGCATGATATGAGCAGATGAAATTTTCTTGCACAATTTCACAATAATAAAATTTTGGTCTGTTGAAAATGTAAACTATAAAGATGAAAATATTGCTTATGATAAAATCAACAACAAAACATCTTCGTATTTTATTGGCATATTTTAAATTTTAAATCCGACTTTATAATGGTGAACTATTTCCAACTCTCAGTAACCCGTATCAACGTATTTGTTTGTAAATTATTCAAACCGTAATTAAATGTGTTTAAATAATTGAATTATACGCTTCAAAAACTCACCCGATATGGTTATTACGATAAAAGAAACCATTCTCTTAATGGAAAAATGGGACAAAAATGAAATGAAGGAATATACCAGGTTGGCAAATATCGATATATGGACGATGGTAACTAAAGCCCCTCAATGGTGTATGGACGTTGCCAGGCAACTAGATGATATACTATAATACAAGTAGGGTTGATGCGATGCTATCTTAATTTCTAAACTAATGCCTCATTATACCAACGAGCGACATTATCAACGTACCGCAATCTCACCAAGAAGTGAAGAAATAAATATTGCTGCAAAATAAACCTCGTCGCATTCAATTTTCCTTTACCCCTTTCAAAATGTTCGTTCAAACCATAAGGCGATCGCACGGATTCGTTCGTTCTTCGGGCAAAATGGGTGAACTTTTTTTTCCGTTTCGCGCGAGCCACGCTGCATCATAAACAATATCGTTCACTTCTCACCTCAAGCCCCGCACCGGCTTCAACTAGCCCCAAACAGGAAGGCAACACAATAGCGGTAAATGCATAATTTGTCCATCATTTATGAATTCATCCGCGTCGTCGGGGATGCTCCCTCCGTCAGAGGGAGGGTGCATGTGTTCTCCGTAGCGTCTTTGCTCCCGTTGAAAAAAAAAAAAGATACTATGAAAAGAGCCTTTCATGCAAGCCGCGTCATAATCGCTTTCCTCTCGACACTTCCTATGAATCCCACCAAGCAACTGCAGCAATCCCTTTATTTCACCATCACTTTGGCCTTGAGAACGTGCGGCCGGCGGTGGTGAATATGCACAGTAACGAGCCCAGCGAGGTTTGTCGCGTGCGGCACCAAACACCAAACTGGAGCACGAAGAATTACGACGATCAACGGAGTTCCTCTGCAAACCACACACACACACAAACAGACCCCGTTTACTCGGAGGGAGCATGATGTGACACAATCGAGCGTACCGAAACTCCTCCGGTGACAGCACGGTGCACAACCCACACCGGGAGCAAATGCATTGGGAACTTTAACTGTATTGAAATCAACACCGGTATCAACTGGTTTTTCTGGGTTTTACGGTATCGCGATGATTCGAAATGCAGCAGCACCAAAAAGCAACGAACCGCGGATACCTTGCACCAGGCGTGCCAACCACATGTTAGTGCCGGGCCCCATTCCGAGAACAGATCAGTGAGAATCAGTTATCTGTATCAAATAAGTGTAATGTTAGTACAATTACAGTGCAAATCATCTGACATAATGATAACACGTAAATACGATACAAACCAAAGATTGATAGTTTTCTTTAAATGGACTGTATGATGAACCATCTTAAAAAGTTTTTTTTGTATTAGTTAATGTTATTTGAAGTACACACAAGGCTTTAGAATAGTTTTTTACTAAAGAAAAAAGTATTGAAAGATAGTATTGAACAATAAAAGAGGCTAAAAACACTTAAAATACATCTGTTGGCAACAACAGGAGCCTATATGAATGCAATAAGGATTAGAAAGGATTCGGAAGCCGAAGATTGCAGAAGAAAAAAATATTATAAAAATTAAAATTAATTTTAGAAAACTAACTGCTCTAAACGTACACAACTACAGTAGACATTTTTTTCAATAGCAGAGCAAAGAAATCAAACTATACGGCCATCTATATCGAGTTCGACAACTTTGCATTGCAGTGAAAATAAACCTATCCAGACGATGAGTCTAGCAGTGCATTTTCCATTATTACTCTTTGCCACCATCGCTATGAACAGAAAACAGTAAAGGATGGAAAAATGGTAGCAATAGTCGTACTAAACTTCGATTTTCGTATCGTTTACCATGCCATGCTCATTCAAACGCACATCTGCCGTGAGTTATCTCCAAAGATGATCGCAACGAGTGTTCCTTTAGTCGGAACAAGTTTGGAAGTTGGGGAATTTCGGTATTTAGTTGATTGCATTCATCTCGTATCCTTTGCTTAATAATATTACTATCCATAATTCGGTTCATTCTCATTCAGTAAAGCAGTCATTGGACGTCGTAAACAATTTTTTACAAACAAAAAAATACTAAAACTCCCAGCACTTCCAATTGTGAACAATTTACAACCATCGGTGCGAACGCATCGCCAGAGCCGGATTAGGTGCGGATTACCCTGCATCACAATCAAGCTAATTGGTCTGCATTTGTGCCCCAAACTGTCTTCACATTCAGACAAAAAAACGGAAAAGACGGGGACGTAATTATAATTCTATTTCGGTTCCGTTCGCACGTTCTCCACGAAAGCGAACCGGGTGTCAGTGGCATAATGCAATTCGTCCATGCTGCCATGGCATCTGCAGCATGGCTTGTGTTTTATTTTATCCTCCTTCCCAAAATACGGCATCGACCGAACGCGTAAGGAATGTTTAAAAATCCCCCCGCTGCGCCGCACACACACACACACACACGGTCGCACACACACGTTGTTCTCCGCGATCGCATTTATAGTATTCTGGCGGGCTGACCTAAAAATACAAACATAGACAAATCCATTAATGCTGTTGCGCGTCTTGCTTCGTGTTTTACTTCCTTGCCGCGTGGAGAAAGACTATCGTCGACACATTACGCGCGGGTATTACGGTGTATTACGAGTGCAGTGCGAGGACTTAGCCGTACCCGAAGGTCAAGGCGATGCGCAACCCGTCGTAAGCGCGGAACGCGGATTTTACGCCCGAAGAAACGTAATATTGGCAAAAGCATTCGCTGGCGTTTCCCGGGGATCTGCTCTGGAGAACGCAAAAAACTGGTTCCAGAGCGGCTTCGTACCGGGACCGGTTTTGTGTTTTTTAAGGTTAATGCTGTGTACATGGGAGATTTTCGGTTTGCAGGAGGTACCACAGCCAGTGACAGGCGGTCCGGGGAAAGATCCGTTTGTTTTCGAGTTGAAATCTCGATCACAATTATTGGATAAAGTGTAGCTGTTTCACAAATACTTTTCATAGAGTACACGAATTTTTATTCGCAACTGTATTTTACGCTTATAAAATACATATATTTTTATTATTTGCTATGTATTAACCAATATTTTTTATATGGAATCTCAGTATATGGATTGCGTATATTTAATAGTTTAATACAAAATGGAACCGTTTCATACAAAATGGAAGTTTTTCTAGTCAAACCGTGCAGATATTTTTATACTTGAAATGCATCACATGGAATGTTCCAAAACATCTCATGTTAATTTTTTTGCTATGCGTTCATATTTATTTAAGGCGTTACTAGAAAATAACTACTATTAGAAATTCATTGGAAAAGTCATACTGCATACTGCAGCATACTGCAAATTATAGTATCGTTTTGTAGTTTAAACATCAAATAGTAAAAAATTCTATAGTTATTCTATAGTTACGCAAATAATTAAAATTAAATTTAAACTGTATTCAGAATACTGTACAAACTTAAGTTCAATAGTGTTATAACCAAATAAAAAATGTCCCTTCAAATATTTGTTATTAAACAAAGCTTCAAACCACTGTTACTTTTAAAGGAATAAAATAAATATTTTTCAGAGAGTTTAACGTTAAGTCATTGTAAAATATTGGTTACTAAAATGATGAAATGAGCAACCGCAAATGCGTTTGAATCGACTTGTGTAGAAAAAGTGACAGCAACCAAAAAGCTTAGACATTGTGGCATTTTGATTTCTGTTGCATCAGCTCTTGCGACCTGATGTAAATTTTGAACGAAACATTAAAATCAGTATAATGTTTAGTCTAGATTGAAAAAAAAAGTGAAAGCAAAACATCGGCTTTTTTTAGCAAATTGATAAGGAAATTAAAAAGCATCAAGTAGTGGTTTGATAAAAGAGTAAACCTCACACGTACTGAAAGGTTTACTCAGGAAAAGAACTGAAAGGAAAGATCAGGAACATTACACGAGTTTACGATATCATATCGTATTTTTAAGCGATATGATGATATCGACACCACATTTTTTACATTTACAATGATAAGACAACAATTTGTGGAACGATTATTTTGTTTACCGCAGAACAAAACAGAACAATTTCTTGAGGACTTTTGAGTTTATCTGATAACATTCCAATAGTATCCAGATTCGATTCGATTTTCAAGTTTCGTATTAAACTTGTTACGAAACATTGTTTTTTGATGGAAGTTATGAATAAAACTAATTAAATAGTACGAGTTTTGAGCAAGAAAAAAAGTTTAATATAAACTGACACAGTAAACATAAAAAGTCGCCCCGTTCGATCAATCACTAACAAAAAAGCGATCCCGAAATTGCTCCATCCTCGCATCGCACACTTCCTCCTTTGCTTGCTGTTCCGAATGTGAAAGAAAATTGATCATTTCCTAGGTTTACGCTACCTTACCTGCGCTATCTAGCCTTCCGGAGCGTTAATCTTGCCGTAAAATTGCCTTTTCCGTCACCTCCTTGGTTTTTATTTCGTCCGAATCAATCGTGTCCGGCGAATGAAGCTTCTTCTCCGGCTGATCGAGTTTCACGACTTTGATGGACTTTTGAACGATCGATTGAAACACTTTTCACAAAGCTTCCCTCCGGTGGGACACAATAAGAAACATGCACATAGACACTAAATCACACGCTGCATTAAAAAATCAGCAAGCCGTCTCCGGGATGGTAAAACTTCGATAAAACATAATCACACTTGCTTTTGTTTAGTATTGCATTTCGCGCTTTTACACAACACAAATAACTGCTTGCAAAGTTAAGGAAACTAAAAAAGACAATGAAATTCGCCGGTCGGCCAGTGGGGGAAACCGTTGCCGGGTGAAAAATTTCTCGATCGTTTTCCAATCGATTATTTTTGCACTTCTCTCGCTCTCTCTCTTTCCCTCTACACCGGCAAAAGTGGGAGAAATTTGCTGCTACTACTTAGTGAAGGTGTAGCAGATCATCGGTAAGCAGGGAAAAGAAAAGTGCTCGTTGAAGAGGGAACGCCAACACTCACGCACGAAAAATGCATCTAATTTGCATACGATTTATGAAACTGCTCAGCCTCACAATAGGGATTTGCAAAACTTTTCCTTTTCGATTTTGCGCTCGATTATGTTACCTTCTCCTTTCGTTTTCCGTGTTCGTCGTGCCTGTACTGTACTTTTCGAGCAACGAGCTAGCTATTATACGTTGACTTCTGTTTTCTTCCACAACTGCAACCTTGAGCAACTGCAACCAAGCGATGCGGTCGATGTGGGCAATAAGTTTTCCTTACAGTGCAATGGAAATGACATCACCAGAGGGGAGAAAAAATATCCAAGGCGTACATATTACACCTCGCCCAATATCATAGCAACAGCTGCATGTAAAGATTCACTCTGCTTTTGTGTCAAGGTTTACTATACTGCCTTATAATAAACGATGATTCATCACTCCTTGCCAGGATTGCCTCACACTACACGCAAAGGAAAAGGTGAACGAATTTTCCTTTTTTCACACACACACGCACACACCAACACATATCCGCAAGAATGCTTTTGTTTTCAACTTATATTTTTTTGTTTAACACCACACAAAGGGAGGACATTCGCTATACAGTCGATTTACACCACACACGCACACCTATTACGTCGCCAAGGGTTGCTTTACCACCCATGCAAAGAAAAGTGATTCTGCTGCACGTTCTCTTTTCCCGTTTCTTACCAGAGGTGCGGAGGTGCGAGAATGGGGTGCACTTTTTCCCTGCCGAAGAAAAACTATGTTCGCGCACGCACACACAGCGGAGGAGGGTGTTTCCCGTACGGAGACGCCAGCACAAGTTGCCGGTTTTCTAGGGAAGTAGAACATAACGCCAAGTATATTTTCCGGTAAGACAGCATTCCTGAACCTGCGTCATCGGATGGTTGACAGAGGAGACATTCGATTCATTTGTCTGCGGTTTTTTTCGCGGAAAAGCACACCCAGCATTCATCTCGTTCTAATACTTGTTTTAGATTCAACAGAAACCCTAGTTAGTTTAGGGATCCGCAATTATTGATTAGAACAGATCGCATAACGATTTATACGTTTTGGATTTGCAATACCTACTCACGCACTTTGCAGTGAAAATGATTATGTTTACACTGTTTTTTTACACAAATAAAGTCAACACTGGGCACGAACACTTTGGTTGTCGGTTTTTATAGTGTACACGCACGAAGAAATCTTCAACAGCGAAGAAAACGAAACTAGATCATTTCTCTGCAGTGCGTTGCAAACAATGAAAGGATCTTGTTCCTTATCCCGCAAAATTTTATCATCCTCCTACGCGAAATGTGATATGGCTGCAGCACCCTACCCTTAACCCTTATTGTTTGTTGTTTTTTGAAGAATAACAACAATTTCCAATTGTCAGGTCAATGTGTCAAACAGTTTTTCAGTTCGGTTCATCCAGCCTCCACTATGATTATGTTCGAATTTGTAATCCAAATTAGGCTTTTCGAAGATGAGCAGCTGTTTTCGAAAAATACAAACTACACGCTTGAATTAATTTTAAGAAACAGTAAACCATATCTTGAAAATGAATTAAGAAAGACCTAATAATGTAATATAAACATAACATAAAACAAAATTTTAGAACAATTTTACAGCTAATGCCAAACATGACGGCACAACAAATCTAGCCTCTGCTGTACTTCACAATTCTGCTGCTTTTTTTCTCCACGCACTGTTTATCAAAATATCAACAATTCGCTGTCAAACGGATCCCTTTTTCTTGTTTGCTGAAAACGGAATTATAAACAACATTCGGCTAATATAATGTTTTCCAGTTTACTTCAGGGACGATGCGTGAGACTAAATTGGAAATCGGTAGTGTTTTTAATGATGTCGTTGATACTATCGCACATACGAATCACACAGTCATGTAAGTTTCCACTTTCCAAAATAACTGTGATGCTTTCCAAGCATACTTGATACTTTATTGAATTATTGTTTTATTGTTTTAGCTGTTAACTCCAACAACCCCGAGGTTACTGTAAGTTACGGAACAAATCTACGGCAACGTCTATTGTTATTAGTTACCAATTTTTATTTGTTTTAGCCCACGAAGCTTGAAAAAATCAGCGCTGATACGGACCGCTCTGCTGTAACTATTAACTCAAATGTATTTATTCCCCAGTTCTTACTACTTGTCATCAAGCACTAATAACGCGTTCCGGATACGTTTGTTTCCAGTCCAAATCATCCTCCGATGCGAGTCACTGCCCGAACGATACGCTCTGCACGGATCTGCCAAACTCTTGTCTGCAGTGCAATTTCAACCCACAGTGTGTTTACGGTGCAGAGATCAACGTGACCTGTGTGCCGAAGACGAACGTCAATTGTCACGTGGACAAATTAAAAACGGCTGCCCAAAATGAAATCAAGCGCTCCATGATCTGCCGGTACTGCTACCAAACGGAACGCTGGGAACATACCTGCGAACAGAAGGGAGGCTGCAATTCAATCGACTCACAGTACAAAACAAACTGCACCGTGCACCCGGAACTCCTGTGCATGGGCCACCGAACGTTCATGAAGAAGATCCCATGCAACTGGACGCAAGGTTACCGATGGGCAACCACACTGATCGTGAGCATTACCCTCGGTGGCTTCGGTGCGGATCGATTCTTTCTCGGCCACTGGCAGGAAGGCATTGGGAAGCTGTTCAGTTTCGGTGGGTTAGGAGTTTGGACGCTGATCGATGTACTGCTCATTTCGCTTCATTACCTCGGGCCAGCCGATGGATCGCTTTATATCTGAGGGTTCCCGGAAACGTACTCGAGTTGACGCGGTTGAATTAAATAGTAAGACAAAATTGTGATACGACGTGTGAAATAGAAGTTTACGGTTCTAAACTATACTTGTGGGTTCTCAGTCTTTGATTGACTTTTGATTGCTCCCGAAGTTTTGATGCATAATTATTTCTTTTAATTCATTTTTTAACTACGGTTATCAACATTCTCATCGCAAGGAAAGCAATTGTGTCCTTTTTTGCAAATAAAATCATGGACCGCTTTAAATGAATTTCATCTTAACCTTGTTTTTGACTTGAACACCGGACAGTTTATACAAATCCATCAACTGAGCATAAACAGGTCAATCATTCCACTTGTCTATCCCAATAGCCAATTCGAAGCCCTTTATCCAACACAATCGATGACTATTATGTTCCCTCCAATCCTAAAAGACGCCTATTGCATTAAATCATAGTGAGATCATTGTTCAAGTCATGGAGCTACGAACATACAAAACCAAACATTCGCATAAACATTTGGCGTCAAAAGGTTTACCATCCTAGAAGGCTGCACCTAGGCTACTGTCATTGTGCATCATGCAGCTTTGACTGAAAAGGTATATACGCACAGTCCAAACCCAGAGTTGGTTTTTTTTTATTTATATGATCTGCCATTAAATCTATTCCCTTTCAATTTTGTGTCAAATTAATATTATTTTGCTGAAGATATAGTTACAACTGGCATTGCGTCAACTGGATCTTTTGTTGGATTTTTCTCTGACCAACGAAAGATCTAATACGTTAATTTCTAGGTGCAACAACGTAGCGGCTTCCTTAGCTAGTCGCATTTTGACTGAATGTTACCATTACGTACAAAGCCATTGGCATTATATGCAAAGACCAATTTGATCCTTTGTTAAATTGTTTGCTTTTGTATGTAAGAATGTATAAAGCTTGAATATGTCCAGTATGAATTGAAAAAAATCTCTCAAATAGATTGATCGATCGGGTTCGAATACGCTTACCACTTTTATTAAACAATGTATACCGCAATTTTTACACACGAAACAAAAAAAAACACAATCACAATTAAAATTTTTCGATTTTTTTATTGGTTTTTTATCTGTTTTACAAGTTTCGACACTGTTTCCGTGTAAAGCAGCTTTACACGCGCCTGGCAGATAACGCACCGTTGACCCGCACACATAACCACGGTATCCTGCCGGGAAAATACACGCACACACAAGCACACTCGCGCGTGCATTAGCTACTCGAGTAGTGTGGGTGGGTGGGTGGAGGATGTTAATAATTTCCCGGTGACACGTCGTCGGCGTAACGCGTCCGTCGGTGCATTATCCGCCACAAAAAAGAAACGCGTAATCGTCATCTTGTTCAGGTTTTCATAACGATATTGTTGTAATGATGACGTTCGAAATGTTGATGTTCGACCAATCGCTTCTTGGTATGCTTTCTCTGGCTTTCGCTCGTCGCTCGTCTCGCATGTTAGTAGCCGTCTTGTTGTTCTTCTTGCATCATTCGAATCATTTCCCTTCTCCAAATGTTGTTCTTTACGGGAGATGGTGTTTCAACTGCGGCCTCCCTTTCCACTACCGTATGTGTGTGTTTGCTTTTTTTCCTTAGCAGCTCTTCTTAATTGTTTGTTTACTTTCTTTGCAACATTAATATTTCATCATGCTTCTTTTCTTATACATTAATCATGGTTATCTCATACCATCTACTTTCATTTGTATGTATGTTCGTTTCATTCTAAGGTGTTCTTACTCTTTTTGCTCGCTCCATTTTACTCTACCACCGAAAGGTCTGCACAAGTGGTTTTAGTTGCTGTTATTATGTGTTGTTTTTCTCTCTCTCTCTAAAGAGGCGTTCACACTACATTGCATTATTATTATTAGTTATTCATAGCATTTTTCGTTTCTCATTCCCATCTCCAGCTCCAGTACTTTAACTTTCGCACACGTGTCGCACAGGCAAACTGGCCCCATTTTTCAAATGATCCACATTTTGCTTGGCTTCCCGTTCTTCTGCCGTCGCTCTCATTTCACGCATATTATTTCTAGTACATAGTGTGTGTTTTGCTTGGTTTCCTTATTTAAGTGATTTTTTTTTGTTTCTTCATTATATTTTAAATAGTAGTTGCATGTTTATTTCTGCTTGCGCATTGTTTGTATTTTTGTTTTTTTCCCAATCAATCAACTGCATCACTTTCTCCCTTTTATTATGCTGTAGTTGTTTTGTATTGGTTTTGAAGAAATATTGTTTTCCTGCGTGTTAATTGATAATCGAAAACATTGCCCCCGGCAAAGGCAGGTAGGCAAAACCGATGTTAAATTCTACAGAAAATCGTGCAGTAATGCATTTAAAAACTATTTTTATGTTTGTATTGTTGTTTAATTTTCTTCGATTGTTCAATACCACCCCTCTAGCGGTTATCAAAATGTAAAGAAATTTAGTAGTAATAACTTCGCGACAAATACGAGCGTGTGTGTGGTGGTGGTGGTAGTGGTTTTGATGTTTTTCTTCTTTTTTTCTTAAGTTTGATCGTCACACACCCATTCTTTTCACAATGATGTTTGTTATAGCGGAGACTGGTACCATTTAAGGATCGATAAATATATGTTTTGTTCATAATTTGCAAAGATGTGCACACGTGTGTATCAAAACTCATCTTCTTTTGGTGTTTCAAGCAAACAAAAAGCGAACACAAACCTTATCTAGAATCTAAAAAAGGGAACACTTTGACATCTCTTCGCGCGCACTCTTCGAAGGTGCATTAAATGTGTAGCTTCCTAATGCAATTCCATGCCCAGTCAGCGTACTAGCTCATGTGCGGGGCTATACTATACAGATCCCATACAAAACCAAACTGCGCCTATCTCTTCTTTTCTAGAGTCTTCCCGCTAAAAGAACTAAAAATATCCTCCCGTACGTACCACCGGCCGGTTGTGTGTCTAATGGGTAGATAGAACAACCCACTACCGGCGACGGTCTATTTTCATACGCGCTCATGATCTGTGCTGGGCGAGTGTTGGAGGAATGCCTGATTAGCTACGATGTTAATTTTCAGCATAGGAGCAGCGTGCACTATAATGTTGCCTTGGAAACGAGAATGTCTTTGTGGGGACAATTAAACTAGTTTGAAAAGTAGCGATATGAAACAAAAATTCATTAAAAGCAATCATTAACCAATTCAACCATTTGTACGAATCAAAAGCTTAAGGTAGGATCGTAGCGCTGCTAAATTGATACAAAAGCACATGAGAGGCAGGATTTCACGAAAAGATACAAGTTAAAATTGCGAACAAAAAACATTAACCAACAAACGGCATAAACTAACACGTACAAACGATCGTAGATTGATCGAATTAAAACATGGAAGAAAATGCTCCACGCGTGCAGGAACTGACGTATCGGATCGATTACGGAAGGATCGTGGGTGAAGGATTCCGTTGGTACAAGTGGTACACGAAGATCAAACAATTCCAACGACGACCTTCGCCGTTTTCGCTCCCCCAACACGGTTCCCTCTTCCGAGTGCACAGACATGGTAGTTTCTCTGTCTCTTCGTTTTAACTTTTTGAAGCACACTCACACACGTGCACAAACAAACACACACGCACACACACACACATTGGTTCTTAATTGATTGCTGATATTTTGCTTCTTTTCCGGTACCGTGAAGAAGCTAAGCTACTATTTATCGGGGTATTAGGGGGAGCCATTGCCGTGTCGTTTCAACCTCCTCCGGTCTTCCTAAGTCATGTACCGCAAATGACCACCACCGACAGCCCAATCTCTCGCCCGACCACCAGCCACGATTCTATGGTTTTGTTTGCGCGCATTTATCGCTTAGTGTAATTTCTAATGTTAACCTTCACAGGAGGGAAGGAAAGGTGACGAAGGCTGGATGACGCGAGGGTGGACAGAATTGTTTTGCTTTCCGTGATTTTTGTTTTGCTTGCTGCCTCCCATTCCAACACATTCCAGCCTTCGATACGCTTGGTTAACTCGTTTTTCTTCTGTGACTTGGTTTTCCGTCGTTCACCTTTCCCCCCTCTCTGTATCTTTAAACACGTGTTTTCTACTGGGTAAGGTTATATAATTTCACAAAACTGGCTGGTTATTACTCAAAAACTCAAAAGCGCACTTAGCTTCTCAAATTGTTTCCCGTTCTTGGATCGCACGGTTACTGAACTTCCGTCCTTCTCGATTTCATCTTTTTGCTTTGATGGTTTCGTACATACGTTCTGTTTTAGTATATTTAGTGGGCTTTCGCTATGGTTGTATAATGTGTTAAGTTTTTGCTCCCCCTGCATTCGCTCTATATCGTTTTAAACTTCTCTTTACGTTTGCATTCCACCAGCCGCACCTTTTGCAGGTGCCTTGCAAGTAAATTTTAACATAGTAGACAAATGCCGACAGAAGATACTGCGCCTTTCAAATGCACAGCCAACTACATCGCACAAAACACGAATCATGCATAAGGAAAATGTTTTCTATAAACGCCCAGCTTTGTCAATTAGAATTAAAAAAAGGGGTTTAAAACATCTCTAACCGTACAACACGAAGGATAAAATAATTGTGTGTTTATGTGATTTTTGCCGTTCAGCATCATTGAATTGTGGTAGTTAGTAATTGCTGGAGTGTGGTAATAAGTTGCTGTTTGTTTGTAGGCGTAGTTGAAGTTAGGAAACCTGGCCTCATAATACACACACACGCACGCACGCACATCAACAAACATCAAACATGAACGGCGCTCTCTCGCCTTATTCTGAATGTTGCTTCTTTATGTGCTGATCATTATACTATATGGATTCAATATTATGAAATGGGTTTCTTGCTGCCGAGATGTTAACCCTCCCAAATATACCTGTGCGCTACTTGATCTTGTTACTTTTTGTTGTTGATTATTTCCGTCCCATTTCCTCGCTTCCCCAGCGACGATCGTCGCACTACGGGATGCGTTAGTAGCACGATGAGAAAATGGTCGCTCATCGTCGACGAACCGACGCCGGCAATGCGAGACAGCAGCAGCAGTAGGCCGGCAAATAATGTACTCGATCTAGGTAGCATTTTCCCATTTCCCGTGGGCCCATCCCAAACCGAGAAATTTTCCTAATACAATTCGAGATATTTCATTGCCTTTTTTCCTTACAAATTGGGTTGTTTTTTCATTTGTTTGTCCTTCAGTATGTGTTTCATTTTATTATGTTGTTTGCAATTGTTGTATTCATTTAAGGATATCGCTTCATTGTATGCAATGCAAGTATTTTCTTTTTGTTTATAATTATTATTCCTTCATAGCTCGTTCTGACTTCCCTATATGCTTACTCCATCCTCCCTTCCTGAACCTGATGATCCCTCCTCCCTTTATTTCCTCCTTCATCGCCTAATTTATCCGAAAAGCATTCACCCACACGCACGCATTCATACGCACGCACCGAGCGAGCCGAAACAAAACGACGATAAGATAGAGCGCTACAACACGCACATTTCTAGTGTTTCCAGACACTAAGATGACAAAAAAATGGCGAGCGGTTGTGTAAGGGTGTTTCTAATCTTTCTTGCTGCAACTTCTTCGCATTTTGCGCCTCTGCGTATTGGTTGCGCGCGATTTCTGGCCATTGTTTCATCTTCACGCTGCTTCTCTTCGTAACACAACACGCTCAACACACACGGTAGTGGAATAACATCGGGAAATCGAATGATGTGAGGTACTTACGCATTTCGTGGTAAGCGCAGCGCTCTCGCCTTTCAAGAAGTCCCCAGTGAGATGTTCTCTGCTTTTTCCCTGTGGGATCGATGGACTACAGCCGATGATAAGGTAGGCGAGATGCTTGGGAAGATTCGAACGATGGATGGTGCTGCAGCTGCGCTCGGTTGGGTATGCAATGTTAAGCTTTTTTCTGCAAAGCCAGCCACCAAATCAGGATGTTGTTGGTTTCGCCGGCATGGTGCGGGTATTCTCGTTTCTTGATCTTAATATATGCTCATGATGGTGATGCAGCAGCAGTTACGAGTGGTACGTGAGCAACCGCCCGTTTACCCTCTATGCAGAGCTCTCGGTGGTCGTGTTCTGAACGGTGTTGCCAACTCCGGCACCACCGTCGTTTCTAGGGCGCTGCGGATTGCGACCGCGGCGCGGGAACCGTCCACGGCCGCCCGCACCGCGTCCCTGCATACCACCGCCTCGACGTGGTGCCATCTGTTCCTGGCCACCACCACCACCGCCTCCATTCTGCTGCTGGTAGTCCGGCTGGTAGTCTGGCCGGTAGCCACCGCGACGAGGTCCTGGTGGGCCACCCATACCGCCGCCACGTCCTCCGCTACGGTAGTTACGGCGGAAGAACCGACGTGGACCACCACCACCACGACCACCCTGATGACCGCGCATGCCACCGTTATCGTCCATCATTTGACCCTGGTCCATCTGTCCCTGGTTGTCGCCCATCACCATGTCGCGTCTAGGACCGCGCGGTGCCGGCCGCGAGTAATACGATGATGCATAGCCACCGCGACCCCGTGGCCTGTAGCGACGGGGTTGCTGCTGCTGCTGTTGCTGTTGCTTCATGGACTGCTGCTGCTGCTGCTGTTGCTGCTGTTGTTGCGGCTGCTGCTGCTGTTGTTGCTGTATCTGTCCATCAGCGCCCTGCTGTTGCTGGCCTTCCACACCGTCGTCCTTCGAGCGGGTCTGTCCAGGTCGGCGTTGACCACGCTTCTGCCACCAGTGTCGGAAGCCTCGACGCTTTTCCGCCGCGTACTGGCTACCCTTCACCGGTTCACCCTGCGGTCCGGTCACGTTAGCCGCCTCGTTGCCCTTCTCGCCGATCACCACGTCAAATTCCACCTGCTCACCGTCACCTACGGAGCGAACGGCTTTCTTTGGGTTGTTGCGCGCAATCGCCGACTGGTGCACAAACACGTCCTCGTGCGTGTCACCGCGGTTGATGAAACCGTAGCCGCTCTTCACGTTATACCATTTCACCACACCGGTCACCTTAGTCGCAATCACTTCCTTCTGGACTGCAGGTTGGGCAGGGGCGGCGGTGGCAGTGGGAGAGGAACCATCGGCGGCAGCAGCGACCGGCTTCTGGCCGGCATCTTGCTGCGGAGCGGCGGGTTGTGGCTGTTGCTGCGGTTGCTGCTGCTGCTGCTGTTCTCCGGTTGCAGCCGGCTGTTGTTGTACCGGTTGTTGCGGCTGCTGCTGCGGGGCCGGTGCCGGTTGCTGCTGTTCGACCACACTTGCTGCCTGTTGGTCAGCCATATTGCTCTCGATTTCAACCCCTAAATTTATTTCACGCACGGTAGAAGTGCACACTGCGCGCTGTCAGTGTACCAACAGGGATAGCCGGCGGGGTGGCGAGGGGGTGGGTAGTTCGTTCCAAAATCCCTCAAAAGGAAAATCGAGATGGGCAATACTCTGCTAACACCGGTGTTGTTGAAATAGTTTGGCGAAAACCGGCCGCTGGTTACTGCGATGGTTATAACGGAAAAACGGAGTGATGTTCTTTAACCTCTTTCACTCACACGCACCGACTCGAGATTTTCTTCGAGCACTGTGACCGTTCACACGGGTGGTGGTTGATGTTAGATGCGCGTTTTCCGGGCTGTCTTTTCAACCTGGTTGGCTGGTTGTCTGCTGCTGCTGCTGCTGCTACGATGTTGGATTGAACGCGGTAGTCATACTATGGTATGGAGCTGCTTTGTGGATGTTGAAATTTCCAACGATTTTCCTTAGTTCGCCATCAAGAAGCACATCACATTTCTTTTTTTCGGCAGACGAGGGAAGTGGTGATGGTTCAACCCCTAATTTCGGCCTTCCGGGATCGATTCCGATCCGCTCCATAGTCATAAAGCGCATGGTGGTGACAGGCGGAAAAATTCTAACCTCATTCTACCAGTTCTATACATATTTGAATTAGCCGCTGGGAAGCCGGTACAATGGTGGTCTGCCAGTTTTTATTTCATCCACTGGATTAGAATACAGTATAAAACTGATCACGTTTATCGAGAGTTGCAGTGAACTAACTTCACTTAGGCGTTTTTCTCATTTTATGCCCTATTAAACGGGAAAATATGACACAACCATATACCTAATGCAAAAGGTATTGCTCCTTACTGTACGATTTAGCTAATTCTTATTCTATTTTTTCATGGTGATTTTTAGCACGAGAGTAGGTCTTCATCTAAACATAGTACTTGTAAACCGACATCGTGCAGTGGTTTCATCCTTTGAATTTTTTTATCACAAGATGTTTGGAAGACTTTCAAGTTTTAAATGCTTTCGTTTCTTAAAAGCTTCGTTTATTTATTTTGTTACAGCTCTTTCCAGTTTCTTTATGTTTCCATAAACATGGCTTAGTTACATACAGTACATTCACGTGTCGAAGATATTCCAACATAACACATGGTCATTTATTTCTCAATGCTATTCCTCAGTTTGCTTGATACTAAAATAGCAAAGGAAGACATTCTTTTGCATCAATCCGATATACTATGCAAAACATAATATATGTGGGATAAAAAAAAACCTTATGAGTCAAATAAACAAAAAATAAGTCCAAACGACATGTTAAAATCTTTCGGATGTTAACGATACTTAACACGAAGTGAACAATCATCCTGTGACATAATTTTTCATACGGGGTTTTATTTATCAACTTGCCTTTGCCTTGCGCGCAATAGTGTGTCGGCGCCATATTATCCGTGTATCCCGTATTATCCTTTACTTTATTTTCCCTTTTGCACGCTCCATCTTTCACATTATGCTCTTCTTTTTTGTTTTTCTCCATTTAATCAATTTTCTGTTCTTGATTATCACTGAGAATTCTTATTTCAGCTATATCCTTGGGTTATAGTCTCTAATGTTGTGTTTGTGAATGTTTTCTGACTTTACTGGTTTTGCCGTTTGTATTTGTTGGTTTGTTTCTTTTTATTTTGATTTAAACGCAATATACGTACAACAATTACATGTGCAATAGTTCTCACTTTTGATCCGATTTTTTTTTCTTACCTTCTTCTTTTGACTTTGTGTACTGCAGAAGTTACTTTCTCTCTATTTATTGTTATTTCCATTTCATATCTCGCGAGTAGTGCTGCTATGCTTAAGCTGCACCTGGTGCGCATTTCTGCACACGAATTAGCAATATTTTACACAAGATTTTATCCGTACGTTCCCTCAAACGGTATCCGATGCTTCCGTTCTTTGATTTGTTGTCAACATAAAGTAAAGTAGTAGAGCGTAAGTAGGAGAGCATTATTTCGCTGCATCGTAAATCGCCACTAAATGTAGGGATAAAGTTACAAATTAAACATTATAACATATTACTATTACATATTATCACACAAATGTTTTCTTCCCATTTTAGCCGTACTTCCGTTTTGCTTGTCTCTAATATGTTTTGTTTTGGGTTGAGGGATTACGCTTTTTATCCGACGTTTTACCCACTTTGCTTTTTTCTTGTCTCATTTCCACATAGTATTTATATTTTTTCTCTAAAGTCCCCACGCAATTATGCAGAATAAGCAAATTTATTTTCTTTTGCTCCTGCGATATGGAACCATTTTTGCATTCCTCGAGCTGCTCGCCTAAGATGCCATCTTGTTTCGGTAAGATAAATAATAAACGCAAGACAAGCGCACAGCTGCCACATGTTTGGTTGACTATCGTTTAGAAATTAATAGTAAACGTGCTACCACGCTGGGTATCCAAATGATTACCAAACTTCTTAGTTTGTGTTCTGCTGTTCCCTCAATCATCACAGTGTGTCACCCAGTCCAATGGCCATTTTTATAATTTACAACATATCAAAATATAGTTTTCAAACATGCATACATTTCGAATTTCTCATGGGTTTCGCCAAAAAGATCGTTGGGTAGTTTTTGTTCGTTATGGTTTATGTAGATCATGTTATGTCACACAACTTTTAGGAAAAGTTAAAATTAAACTTTTTGTTTTGAAAGATTCCAATTCGGGATCGTTAAGAGCTTCTTTCTTACATAAAACGAAACTCATACTTGATTTAACAAGGACGAAAAATCGTTTACTCAAACTCGTAGAAAGGTTGAAAAGTAAAATCCATAAAGTAAAATCATTCAAAAGATGACAAAAACATATGTTAAGCACAATAAAACTCATAAAATTATAGATAACAAATTACGAAGTAAAACTTGAAGCGTTTCAATTAATATGAAGATGTGAAAATTAACATAAACGAGCTGTGTAAAAAGCAACACTAAAATTGTTGTTCTTCAATCTTTTCCTCTACTTTACAAGGATTCTTGCGTGGAACTTTTCTTAGATTCCGTATTGAAAACAACAGACCCATCAAAATAATATGTATTGAAAAAGGATGGCCTTAGATTTTCTGATAGCATTGTTAAATCCAATTGCATTAAGTTTACCACAATTGCTTGATCATTCAAGAGATGCCTGAAATTCTGATTGCTTCGCTAAATTATAAAAAAAAATTGCCGTTTTAAGGTGTTCTTTTTGAAATCGGTTAGAAATTTAGCTCTAACACACTTCCAGGAGTCGAGTAAATGTTTTCAAAAAAGAAATAATGGTGCCTATTTATACCACTCAGTACGCAAGCAATAAATTTTGGGCGCTGATCGTATTTCCACACATCGCACACATAGTCAGCATAGTCAGGCGCAAAAGGATCTTATCGAATTTTAAAACATCTGTAAAAATGGCATTGATGAAAGAAAGGGAAATAATTTTTGCTGTTACTTGACCTTTTACCCTGCGAGAAACCTAATGTCCACCCTTGGCAAACCATTGGTGTGTCAGATTTTCACTAACTGCGAAACCTGTGAGGTGATTGGCTCTACTCCATACCGTTTGCTCTATCCTCTTCGTGCGAATTTAACTTTTATTTACGAGGCATGCTGGTTTTGCTGTACGAGCCTGTACGTGGGATGTGTTTATGTTCATCATCAAATTACTAAAGGATGAAGGGAGCTAAAATGGTAAAATATCAAAAATATGTTGCTGTGTGGCATAATCTGTTTAGCTGTTCCACGTGTCACTTTCTCTTCTTATTTTTCCTCATTTATAATAGTTCCAAGGGTGTCTACTATCGGCGTTCCATTGATGTTGAAATTACACAAAACGAATTGCTTCCCATGCCGCTGCTGCATTTCATATTTTGTTTCAGCAATGTTCCATTCGCCGTTTGTTTTTTTACTTATTTACTCGGTTTGTTTAGCTTTTCATTTGTATATTTGTCACACATTCCCCTTTAATAATCATATTAATAAAATATATATACTTTGCTTTGTTTTGCTTTGTATCTTTTGTGTTGTATGTAGTCGATATTCTCTATGCTTATATTACTCTTGCTGCATTGCCTTTTCGCTGTCGGATTCCGTGCGCCCGTGTTTATCGGATCTTTCGATTTATTTAGGTATGTATTGTGATGCTTTCTTTGCCTAGAGCGTTTCTCCATCGTGTTGTCGCCAATGCTAAGATATATGATAAGCGATTGGTTATCGTCACGCCGACATACTTTACACACGTGCACGCGAAATATCACCTTCTCGCCTGTGCTAGATCGTGTCGCCTCCCATTGTCTATCATTAACCGTATCGTGTTTACTGATTTTAACGAGTAAAGTTTGGTATAGTGGGGAAGGTGTATTCTTTTAACGCTTTATCATTTTTTAACGTTAGCAAAATTGGCTATTCGCTAGTTTGTTTTGCGCGTGAGAGAGTTTATATCGTTCGGTGTGCCAAAGCGCGAATGATGAACGTGCACGTAGGGGGTTTGGTTAGAGTTCGGTCTTGCTTTATTTTTCATTTTCTGGCGTTTACTTCACTTTTGATCACTAAGTTTCTTCATATTGGTGCCAGCTGGTTTGTGCACAAATTGTGTTCAATCAAGGGCGGCGATTTACTTGTCCTGTTTAACGAGCATGATGTTTGTTGTTGTTCTTTCACACTTTCTTATAATGCACCGTTTTACTGCGCAAATTCAATTTGCTGTGTTATTAGCTACTGTGTGTGTGTGGGTTTGTGATGTTTGACTTCGTCTTTAAATAATTGAAGGTTTAAATTCTTTTGCTACCATATAGGGAGAGATTATGTCATTCCCATAATGGTTGGAGCACAAACGCTTGAATAGAGTAAAATAAATAATACTCGTAATAACCCAAAGGGCGTGCTTTTTGCACAAACTTCTTGTTCTGTAGTTGTAATATAGGAAATAGGATGTTGTACCTGGTACAACCATAAACCATTTACACAATGCAAACGCGACGGTCGCTGGACGATTGAACTTAAGAACTGATGAAACGAGTCTTAGGAATCTTTTGTCAGCTCCTTTTGGTAGGCTATCGGACTTACGAGAGCCTTGAGGAAATCGTTCTGCGTCTTCAGTATCTCATGTATCGTGTTGAGCCACTCGTTGTGCAGCTCGATAGTCGGTGCCGTGCATATATAGCTAAGACTGGAACGTTGGGGATCGATTGAGCAAAGCGAGAACCGATTGCCATTCGTTTGATCGGACAGGTCCTGCAGCGTCATCTTATTCACCTAAATGGGGAGAACAGTAGTTTACATTAGTTAATTTACGAAATTTAGATAGTCAATTAGAACAGTAGCACTCTTTCATGTTGAAAACCAACACGGTTTATGAACAAAGTAACGACGACAATATTTTTAGTGTAATGTGAAACTGGTAGTTTTCCCAGGGCACTCATTTCAGATCACTTACAACTTGCATTAGTTGTGGGATATTTTTAGGAATGGATGAAATGCGCATTAAGTTCAAATTTTGTGTCATTTGCAATTACTTGAAAAATAGGTTGCTCAAATTTCACCAGTAGTTTGGTGATAAATAAACAACCAGCGAATTCAAACTATGAAAATGCCAAATTAAACTTCTTTGCAAAATACCATTTTGATTTTTATGACACTGGAAATTAAATTAGGGGTTGTTTTTGCCAAAACCGGGTTGTGGCAAATTTAATAGAATAGATGTTTTTAAACGAGAAACATAGTATTCCAAGATGGTAGAAAGTGTTACATACAGTTAAATATTAATAGTTTACTATCAATTTTAGATGTAAATGCTGAATATATATAAATAAGCACAGCCTGTTAAAAAATTATGCGCTCCTATCGAAAAATTAACCAATATTTGACCAAACTGTACTGGTTAAGAGCTGATTAATATAAGGAGTATCCCGTGTCAACATTGTCATACATTTGGACCATGTACATTTGGTCCATCCTGTTTAACATTACTAGAACAATATGTTATATCCCATTTACTTAAAAAATATTTATCTGTATCTTAATATGAATATATACATAGTTTTTTTTTATATTTTCTTACGCTTGATTATCACTTCTTACCTGAATATGCGCCTTGTAGATGTAATTTGGACTGGTGAACTGCGTTTTCTTTCCGACGATTTCGGCAAAGATGATGTTCTGCTCAAACAAAAATACGTGCAGTTCCTTCGGTTTCTGGGAGTTGTACGAGTTCTTATCACTACTTGAGGCACCCTCGACGCAGTACAGCGGGCCGTGCAGCAGTAGTTTGCCTTGCGTCGTTATTTTACCCTACAAAGCCGTTAAACATAAACCACAAGTTAATGTAAGAGCCTCTGTTATTACAAAACCACCATATTTTTATGTACCTCAAATTTTTGCAACCGCCCTACGTCCATCATGTCGTTGGCAGCCTTAGGAACTACTTGCATTATATGCATCGCTTCCTTCAACCCTGGTACTTCCTCAGTGAGACCGGCCCGCAGAGTATGCTTCAGGATATCTTTCAACAGTAACTCGTACTTCATTATTCTTTGGACTGGTTTGATGAGCATATCTCCTAACTGTGAGAAAGCAAAGAGAGTGTGGAGAAAATAGCATACCATATAGTTCATTCCACATTCCACGATTGCGTTTTATAGCAGGGAACTCCCATCTGACAATCTCGAATATAACACGAATACTTACACATAGTTTATACTTTAATTTTAAGCGTAATTCATCGAAGTAACTCATATGCTCCTGCACGATGTGCTCTGAGACAGGTTTGTTCTGACAGTAGACGACATACATGTGCAGCTTTCGTTCGCTGCGCTTAATAAGTGGACCGAGCTCGTACGGATTCTGTAGACACTTTTGCAGGGACTTCAAAAAATGACTGAACAAAGAAAAAGATAAAAGAGCGGAGTAGGTAGATAAAGTTGAGTTAGATGAATTATCAATTAACTGAAACGGAAAATGTTTTCTTACACGAACTATTTTACTCTATTTAAACTTATAAAACTATGCATGAGCCACTTGCTATGATTTAGCACGTAAGAGTGACGAAAAACTGTATTTTTTAATAGAAACAAAAAATATGTATGAGCTACCTGAAAGTGAGTAGCCTAACAAGATCATAATCAATTATGCTCTAATATACTTACTCTCTGTGCCACTCGTATATTGCTTCAATGTTACCAAACACCATCCGCTCCTTGCCTCCCTTCAAATCATCTGGAATCGGTACCGTACTGGAGGGGTTTCGAATTTCAGCAATGTATCTACAAACAAAAACAAATATATAAAGCTCCTGCTTAAAACTCCTTCTCACCCGTTCACCCGTTCGCTACACTTACCCATTCACGATTTGTTGAAGGTCATTCACGTACGCATCCTCGGTGGTGATAAGTTCGCGCAACGCGTAATTTCGCTTCCGCAGTATATCATCGATGCCCTGCTCGTCGGTTAGATTATCATCCGCTGTCTCGCTCTCGGAAAACTGCGGCGAAATGGCCGGCTTTGCGATTGTGTGTCCTCCGTTTAGAGCCATTGTCGAGCTGCTGCTTCCGTCACCTCCGCCCACTAGCCCCATGGCCATGGCCGAGCTTCCACCGTTGGTTGCATCGTTCTCGAGATACTTTAAGCTTTCCACCTTCTGCTTAACAAACTGCTCGATCTCGGTCAGATCCGCCGGCGGCTGAGCGCTGGACGGTTCTTCGAGGGATTTCAACGAAATGGCTTTCTTGATCTTGTTCGCCGTACCGGTCGCGTCCTCGGAGGACGAGGGTACCACAGTGGCACCACTTAAGGCGGATGGCGTATCTTGAATCGGTTTCATCGGTGGCGGTAGCTCGATCGCGGTCGCTTCCTCATCTTCCGGTTCAACCGGCACCGCCGAGCCAGTTGTTGATGTTTCTTGCTCTTCTGGAGGTTTGTCCTGCTGATTGGGCTGTGAAATGAAGACCATGGAAGTGTGTTGATTACACATTTCGTTCGTTCACATTTGAAGAACTCTCGGCGGATTCCTACCTTAACCTTCTTATCGGAGCCTTTCTTGCTGATGAGAGACTTCTCCACCGGAGGTAGCTTATCCGATTTGCCATGTGAAAGCTTCCGGAACTGTGTGGGTAGCCATTTTTTCCTGATATCAACGAAACCAAACAAAAATACATCGCTATCAATCAGATCACACTGTTTCATTTGACAAAAAAAAATGAGTCATATTGCAATCGTTTCTTTGAGACACCTATTTGTCATGGTTGACAATCATGATAACTGCGCAATCTTTGATAATCATAGGAATATTCCTAGTCCAGTCGTTTCGTTCTTTTTCCCCTGTATAACCTGATCAAGAGGCCGTGTAGAATTGTCCATCCGATCGGGACGGAACTCACACGCGATACCGTTCCTTTGGATGAATTAGCGGTGGACGTGGTGGTTGAGGTACGTTTTTGTTTGTTCCCACCCATTGAAATGATTGCGAAAACACAAGTTCACACACGCGTGAGCTGTGCCTGACTGCCCGCCTTGGAGGACTTCCCTATACTGCCGAAGTACCAGTAACCGTCTAGGTCATTTTACCATTTTACCTACCACAATTTCGTTTAGATTTCGGAAAGCAAATCACAAACGAATAAAAACTTTGTCCTTATCACTTTGAAGTAACGAAGGGAACAGTTCATTCTTGTGTTTGTGTTGGACACGGTATTGGTTATCGGTGTTCGCGCATCAGCATTGCACACCGTTTGGACCCTCCTGCACTACTGCCAAACCCTCTTCCCTTAAACCTTTATTTACTTAACAGGATGAATGAAAAAGCGCACACATCACACACACACACACACACACACACACACACACACACACATGCCCCTACCTGGCCATCCCTGTTGATGGCGGATATATCACTAGCGCCTCATCGTACTCCACAGAATATTCGGTCGTCTCGTAAAAGACGCTACGATTTCGGCGATCGCCGCAGCCCACATCGCTGGCACAACAGCCATCCCGGCAGCACGCAAACTGGAACCAACTTTGCAGGCACAACGCACAAGACATGACTATCGCGACATGCCCGAGAGTACCGACTAGTTAAAACCGATAGTGACAGCACTTGTAATCTGTTACTCATTCGAAGAGATAGATGCGATCAAGATGACTGTCTCCAAACCGCCTTTTTGCGCGTATGATGAAACGACCAGAACAGTCCCAAAAGCAACAGCAACAGCAAGGTGTTACAAATTTGCGTTTGTCTCGTACGCCGTTGTTCTATATTCTTCCAATATTTTGGTAGATATTTCGGTAGTGGTGTGTGCGACTTGCAGCTTTCGTCTATCTTCGTGGCAGGGGCTTTAATTACTAGAGGGTGAAAAAAAACTGTCACCTATTCACAGCGAACTGATAAAAAATCATGTAGCCATGGAATGACTCGTTTTGTACTGAAAGCGTGCCGGTTTGTATGTGTGTGTTTGTGTGCCCGTCATCATCGTCATCATCATTCAACGGGGAAATCATTGATATTGCAACTTCTAACACTAACTTACCGCCAAACCGGGCGGACACTCAAACAGCAACAGCAGACAATAGTATGTTGTTGGGGCAGCAAAAGCAAAACGAATGTTGCGCGAGGTGGTTCGTTATCTCTGTGGCACCTCCCTAATATGGAGTGTTATGGCGGTTGCCACTACCCTGTAACCTCAACCGCTTCCTGCCGCTCTAGATATCTCCAGCAACCGGCACCATTCGTCACACACCTGTCACATACATCGCTCCAGCACGGAGCTGGCCGGAGTGTTGACTCGTTTTCGCGACCGCGAGTGTGACCGTGTCGTCTAGTCGCAAACATTTGTAGAGAAATTCGAAAGGAGGGACGATGAGTGGCTTGTTTGGCATAAAAGTTCATGCTTGACGTTTCTTAACTATCATCGACACGGTTTCGGCAGTACACGCGTATAGGTGACCTAGCGCACCATATTGCTTCGGAGCCAGCGTCACAACATAAAAAGGTGTGCCATAGTTCTTGATCAATGTTTACCCGTGCGCGCTTCACAGACCGGATCCGACACCGGGCGCCATACCATGCGGCACACGCCCCGACGCGGTATGTGTAAATATTTAGAAAATCAAAATATTTACCACACATACTCACACATTATCGCTATTCTTTGCTGTGGCGGAAACCCCAAAAGCGGCTGAATCTAAAACGAGAGTAAGAATACTCTCCCCGTAGCATCGTATCGACTTCTCCACAAGCCGGAACTACATAGATCCATCCGTCTCACAAGGTGAGAGATTTAAGTTTGCATTCCCATAATTTTTGCCAGGAATAGAAACACGGTTCATTGAATTCGATTCAACTATGAAGCGGGAATCAACGCTACAATCTGCTACTCTCACTGTGCTACTATTCATCCGTCAATATATTTATCTGTCCATCCCTTTCTCTTTCATTTTTGATGATCCCGAACGTTGGCTGGTGGTTTGTTTACCCATTTGGCACTTTATCACAAAGTGTTGACATGTGTATGTCGAACTTCTATCATCAATTGATGGAGCACAACTCAACGGCTTGTTGCGTTTTCTCGTGTCCAGCTGCACTACTGCCCGGGGAAAGATTTTATACATATTGTACAAAACACACGTATGCATGATGGTGTGTTTTCTTGCAGTTGACAAACTTTTCAACAAAGTAGATTTTGGGCGGCAACATGGTTTTTGTGTTTGTTGGATAAAAAACCGTGTTTAAAATCTGATAAATCCAAAAGGTATCCATCAACCATCAATGTAAAAACGAGCCCTATGCATTCGCGAGATTCCAACGGTGTAGTGAATCAACCAGTCAGCAATATTAAATATTTATGCTGGTAGCATTACGTACTATTGAATAAACATGTAGGAATAGATTAAAGGAAATGATACATCAGCTATATTTACATATAGTTCCATCAACTATATTAACATATAATTGATTTGAAAGTACATTTAACCAATATATGCAATTGCATGTTAGATAAATAACGGATGAGTAACAGATTTATGTGAGATTTTGAGTCAGCCTGTTTGTTGTAAAGTCATGAGTTTTATGCGTCGTTCCATGGAGTAATATGCACCCAAGACAACGTATGTCGAGCAATGATTCTTTTACCTGAACAAAAGCTTTCCTTTTTCTCTGCACAGTATACTGTATTACTTTTTAAATAAATATATTCAGATTAGCTCTAATTAAATGTTGTCTATACATCATGGGTATTGAACATAACAATATAGCAACATAGCAAATCCAAACTCATAAAAAAGTAGTAACGATATTTGTATAATACTTTGTATAAATATACACCAAGTACAATTGCTTCATTAACCTGGAAGTTGGAGTTTTGAAAAGACTAAACTTCATGAAGATAAAAGAAGCAAAGCGCAAAAAAACTGATCCGGCTATTTCGACGGCAAAGGTAATTTCGATTGATCACCCAACCGCCCGTATGTGTGGACTCCGTGGAGAACGTAAGAGCATGTCATCTTGCTTCTGAAAACATATACGTATATAGTGGCAACAACATAGAAGAAACTGTGCTATTTGAACAAAATGGAGCCCCAGACGAAAAATAGTTAGAACAACGACGAAAACGAACACGGTGTATTTCTCGATATGTTCTATCTGGATTAGAATATCCGAAAGAATTATCAAGGAACGTGGTGAATTCTATTCAGCTATGTTTGCGTATTTTGTATCTACATTTCATTCTGGATGCTCAGCACTCTCAAACTGAGGTAAACGAGCGAATAAGATATCTAAATCTTTCGCCTGTGCTTATTGCTTTACATTGTGCAACGCATCTACGCAGCTATCCGGTTACTATTACTACGTCGTCTACAGATTTGAGGCCAAGGATCGAAGCGATTTTTTTTGTCTAAGTGACGGCACTTCTAAGGGGCGGGATGAATATTAGTATGACATTTCTCATCTTCGCTTCGCAACACGCAACACGCAACACCATTAGAAATGGTCTCCGTATTCTCCTACCTTTCAACATCAACCGTCATCAAAAGTATGCACACTTCTCTTATTAACATTTAAGCAAATATATTTAGCAAAAAAAAAAACATCACTCAACAAGTGTAACCAAATGTGTCGACACTGGATAGATTTAATTGGGCTGGCGCATTCCGATGGAACGCCGAATAGGTTAGCGTAGATATCGTTCACATTCTCCTCGAACCCGAAAATGAAGGATAACCTCCGACTAGTGAAGCGCTCCACAGAAACGTCCATGAATAATTCGACCCCCATTAGCTGCTGTTGGATCGCGGCCAGAATAGTTTTCGTTGACAAAATAAATCGGGTGCATGAAACCCAGTGAAGATGAAGATGGTCTCACTTTTCCCAAAAACGAGACGTGTTGGCATGATTAGTGGACCGTTACCGTTATTATTCGTAAAGTTCGCGCCAGTAAACCGATGAATGGCAGACGTTCGTGCCTCTTAATTAACTTACAATGACAAGGTTGTCGATTAGAGCAATGCACTTGACGAGTGTCAACGGTGCGGGAAGGTTTCCAATCCGGCACTGGCCGTGTGCCGGCATTGCGGATCGTTACATCAACACCGACAACAGCGGCTACATGCCCTGTTGCTTTACTGCTAATAATTAGTAGCCGGTACACTTCCCATTATATAAGCGTTTCCTACGAAAATCACACTGCAATGTCAATTATTTTTATCTTCAATCAGTTTGCACCTGAGTTTGTTGCAATGATGTCGCAATGATACTTCGATACTGCAAGCCATCCACCCCCCCCCCTCCCCCACCCTGCCCTTCATTCGTAGTGAAGTTTAGATAGAACCATTTAAATTTAAATAAACCTGCTTTAGAAGAGAAAAAAAAACGTGTTCGTGATTTCCCCCACAAACCCGTCGATTTTAATTACCAAGCATTGCAACGTAAAATAAAACCACTCGGGCTTCCTGTTCTGGATCAGATTATTTGCTGTACCCGGGCGTGGGGAACATCGCATTCATTAAATCATATATAACACATCTCTCGCTGGATTTCCCCGTGCGATGATGTTGTTTATCAATTTATCTCGAATCGATAGCGTTGCGCTGGGGAGAATTAGCAATTATATGTGCTTATGTGTGCAAAGAACATTTCTTACCTGACGCAAACGTTTCCCGCACACAGTTTATCTTTGTACTGATAAAGCAACGTCAGTTTCACCGCTGCACCACCCCACATGATCGCGCTTTAGCTTAAAGACTGTTCGATTTTTTGCTGTTGGTAGCGGAAAGGTCGATAGCTCTGGTTTCACTAAAAACGTACACCGACCAGAGGTTACAAACGGCGGCGCTACAAACAATCACAATCCGCGAAACTGAACCGGTTTTTTATGATGCTATTTTCTATGACGACACACACAGACACATGTAAGGAGAAAAGGTGGGACCGATCACGGCTGCAAGATTTACATGCGTTTCCTCTATCCAGACGCCAACAGATTGTGGTGTCAAAATATTCGTCGTAGTTTCTGTTGAAGGACGTAAGATGCCAACCGCAAGAGCGATATGGTGCGACGGTTGCTGTTGGGACAGCAATATCCAAAACAGATCGTAAACATACGACCCGACCCCCCGTCTAATTCGAGCTCATGTCACCTTTTTTGGTCAACTGCATGGGTTGCGTGTTTTTAGTATTGAATCCAACAGCGAGACTATAATGTTGCCTTATTATTGCCGCCTTATCGGGCAAACACTGACTGTAAACTATTTGAATGTATGTTGTTGGAAAAGAAACAACGGTACTGCACTATCACTAATTAGCGTGCGATCACTAAGTACACATTAGCAGCTGGGAGATAGTAGAATCGTGGATGACACTCAGCAAGCACCTCACATACTTAAGCTCAAACAAGATTTCAACATACGAAAACTATCTTAAAGCAGCTCTCTGTTCAGCTCACTTGGCATTTCCTAAAACACTAGACTTTATAGGTCTATCCTGATGCAAGTCCTAATGCCGAACTTGGATATCTTTCCGGTATCTTTACACCAATTTACATCCGTTCACATCCGTTGCTGAACCAAGACTGACTACGGGGAGAGAGCGAAAAACGATCCCACACATTCCCGCGATTCGCAATCTTTGACACGATCAGGAACCACCACACTCCGGGTTTCCTCCCGTCTCCTCGCCGGGAACACCATACAGAAGCTGCTATAATGCGCCGATGAGCGCGGCTTGTGCTCTTGTCTTGTTTTCATGCCTGTTTCCGAGCGCGAGCTCACAGTGACTAACAGTGAGCGGTGGGTGGATGGTGGGTGATGGGTGAATTTTGTAACGGCGTCGTCACGAAAACACAAACACACAGGGTTTGGTAGTGGACGCTTCCTTGAAGAAGATGGTTTGTTGTTGCGAATTTTTGAATGAAACGCAATGGCAATAAGCAATGCCAAACCAGATCTTTGATCCACGATCAGATATGGGCTTAAAGAGAGAAAAAAAAGCAACCGACGCAGGAGACGACGGCTGATTCTGGGCCGTGTGCGTCACCAGTACGTCATCTTAAGCGGTACAATGCGAGAAAAACATGGTGCAGCTAGGATAAACCATGCATCCCGCCCTAAATATAATATTTTTTAAACTAATAAGCGATACTGAATAAGCTAGCGTCAGTAACACCAAATTGACTATTCTTATCAAAACAGTAATGATCGTTTAAAGTAGTAAACGAAGCGATGGAAAATTCAACATTAACAGCTTCTAGCACCGTCTTCGTCACATCGAATGCGTTCAGTGTCACCCGTACCCGACACGGAACATTTACAATTCAAATTAGAACGCTCGGTAAATACAACAAAAACATTGCCTGGGAAGACTCCTTGCGCTGCGACCGCGCGATGGCGCGAGGAAATGAAAGGAAAATTAATGTGAGATTTTTCACACTCTCCGCTGTGTGCGCCGATGTCGCTGCCCCTACCCCTGCGTCTACGATCTTTTCGATTAACATTTTCCCTTACCCATCCGCTTTACAGTGTGCGGACGGTGTGCGGTGCGCCGCATAAAGATTGTGGGAGGTATAAAGGGGCGATACGGCGGCAAATCTCGGTACGCTTTAATTACCCTCGATCTGTGTCGCGTTCGAGTCGCCTCTTCTTGCCTTCTTGCTAATAATGAGCGCGAGATGATCATGTACGGCACTGCTGTGGCTGTTCATGGTGATGCTGTCTCCAAGGGAGGAGTGACGTTACATTCGCGCGACCTACTACTATCACTGCTAATAGCGATAGTACAGAAAATGAAATACGTAACCCAAGCTACACTCTTTTACGGCATCCACCGGCTGGCAAACGATGCAAAAAAGTTTTCCAAAAAATAAAAAATACACTGCTTGTACGGAGAGAGTTTTGACAAAATCGCCCCCTTAGTAGAAATGATGAGAAACAATGGAATCTGCAAACACAATCTTGGATCAAAACTCCAATGAATCCCAAAGGGATGGTACTTGCATCCGTGAAACATCCCTTTATTGATATATTCTTATCGGATCGATCGAGCAAGCGATCTGTTCCCAGAGCTTGATGTGGATTAAATTACACATCACTCTCTGTTAGAAGTTTCAATTAACACAATCTTCGCTTTTTGCTGGAAAATTTAATGATCAGACGAAATTTCCCGCAGCTTCAGGATCGCCCCGGCGAAAAGCGGCGGTGGAAACCTCGCTCGGAAACTGATAATTGAATGGTAATTAGTTCTCTGGGATAACCACTTCACCGCCGCATTTACCGCACCCCTCTAGCCAGTGCATCATCGCTCGGTGCAACTGCATTGTCCAAGGCGAATGTATTACACTGGACGGTGTTGTCTCTCCGTGCCGTGCGTCACGGTTTTTGAGGAAATGACTAAGACAAGACCTATCACCAAGACCCCCGGATCATCCATTCTTTTCGCGCTGAACTATGTTCGTTCGCTTGTTCGCCGGGAGGAAAACGCAACCGATCTCGTCTGCTCTCTGTCTTGCTTTCTTGGGTTGTGTACATGAACGGATGGGTGGGTTGAATGGAGCTATAATTAGGACCACCTTGACGTGTCGACGGCAAGAGCGCGGCAAATGCGATAGAGACAGGAGAAAGCACCGACGTATGGGACGCAACATCGTTAAATGGCTACGATTTAGCAAGAATTTCTGTCTGCCGCTGCTTCTCGTTATAATAATATTACTCATGGAAAGGAGAAAATGCGCTCGATGTCCTTAGGTGTGGATTTTCCAGGTATGCGCGCTCTCGTTAGAATGTACGCAACGAGACCCTATCGTGGTACGGTGGAGGTTAGGAACGTCGTGGTGAACATGTAAACATGCTCTTTCGCCAGCGGCTTACCGCAGGGACATATAAAAAAAAGAACCCCGGTGAGAATGGGGCAAAGGCATGTGTGTGCTGTCACATATTTTCTTGTTAACTCCTCCTGGCGATGGGAAGCGAGCAGCAATTCTCACGTGTGTAGTTTGCAGGATAAAGGGGCACTCTCGGCATGTACACAACGTCCAAGCATGCCGACGGCTCAAAGGCTAGCAGACCATCGCATGCATATTCACCGACTAAGTGGGGAGGTAATCGGACTCGGCCATGGTCAGATGATGAAGAGGAAAATTGCTGATTTATTACACTACACTCATTGTCAACGGGCTTGCATCGGTCCGCTGGGTGGGAGTTGCGCGGGAATAACGTCGGTCAAATGGAGTCTCGGGTATTTATACTCGGTTATTATGCACCGCCCCATGTTCTTAGTGTCCACTCACACACACACACACACATACGCACACATGGTCAGTACAGAATTTTTAAAAGTCCCCACTGCAAGGACCACCCTACAGCTCATCCCGGTGGACAAGTCATTTGCTGAACTTTGTCAGCAACGGCCAACTAAAAAACAAAAAAAAGATGTATTCTTTCACGCAAAAACCACGCCTGCGTTTGTGGAAAAGGGCCCCGGTTTTTGCAACGTTGCGAAACGCACTCAATAATGAATGAAAGTATAAGGCTGCTGGCATGGAAAGGTTTGTTTCGATTTGGAAAGAGCTTTACGGGGCAAGGCAACCTCTGTTGAAACGTTTTCCCCGAGCTGGTATACGAAAACCTTAATCCAACGCACCACAACCACCATTCGCTTCTGTGGATGATCGACAATGGGAATTTATAAACTTTAATTTAATTTCAAAATTAGTGTGGTTGAGACAATCTGAATCAAGCCTGTACATTTTCGAGAAAATATTTTTTTTTATATTCACCTCACATTAACACATGAAGAAACGTTTCTACATACCCTCCGGGAAGGGCATGTGTGAGAACAGTTTTAAGGAAGGATAGCGTTATCAAAAATTAAATTCGTTCTATTTAACTGAGTCACTCTCGGGTGATTCATTTACAGTGACCAACAAACAAAATGAACAGTATATCGGCGATACCCTCCGATCCCAAGTATTGATTTTATAAATTTGATTTTATCATTTATTTAAAATTCTGGAATAATTTGAAATCTTTCAAGCTAGTAGTGGTTTGGTTATATGAACATAAAAGGTCCTCCCAAAGTATCCCAAAATGCAGCGAATAGAAGTAATTAGCAACAAAATGCTAGCTTATCCTGAAAATCAACATAAGATTCACTTGCATTATAATAACAACAGTCATCATCAGCACCATCACGTTCGAACATGAATGTATTCGCATCAAAAGACGAAAGAGTAAACGATTCCAATTTAGTTGCTGCATGATCATTTACAAGAAGCTGGGAAACGGATAGTCCCCGGGGCGAGCTACAAAACACTATTCCGTACATATTATTTCCAATTTGTGTGTATCCGGATTTCACTCCGGGCGCCCTCGAACAAGGTTTTCACACTTCACTAACTGGCCAAAATGGTTGTCAGTATGACGGGCTCAATCCGGTCAATCCGGTGTGGTAACCACACTTATTGCGGGCTATAAGATAGGAAGTTCAGGATCATCACTACACAAGTTTGTTCCTCCCCAATGTTTGATGCTCATAAAACTGTTGCTTACTCCTGTGGGGCCTTTTATCCTGACTGACCACCACCTTGTCAGCACCGGTCCATGAGTTCACTAGACAGAAGGAAGGTGTTACGACTTTCGTCGCCTGTTTATGACGTACTCAACGTTTAGGAACGTTCAACAGTAAGACTGAACGTTCTTAGAGTACAAGCTGAATAAAGGGGAAAAAGTGTAAGAAAGAACACCACCAAGCATAACCTGTTTACTGGGACTGAAAAAAAAACACAACCAACACCGCTGGCAAGCGTTATGGCGTGTCTACGCGACACGACTTATGGGGTAGCTGGACGTTTGCTCTGCTGGATATAATACAAAACATCCCCGAGTACATCTACCACTTATCACACACCTTCACAAAAGACATACACCATACCCACGATGGACGACGCTACGGTGGGCACAGGGACCGACCCGACGTTCTTGACCGTTTGTCATAAATAAGGACATTCCGCCAATACGGTGCTCGTCAACTGATGGCGATACGTTCGCTTGTTCTAGGACATCAAAGACGGGAGTGCGCGATCCCTCTCCGCGTTCACATACGCGCGGCGCATCAATATTCGGGCAACGTTTTATCGACGGCGGAATGCGTCGACTAACAAATACGAACGAATGAAGTATTCATGAGTTATTCGGCAGCCACCACAAAACAACGTGCGCGTATGTGTGTGTGAGAGAGAACGGCGCCTTAGTCCCCATTAATTTTCATCACGCTCGACCGCTGAGTGGTGTAGTGGTGGCGCACTAAAGGATACAGGATACAGGAGCAGACAGCCTTCTGCTACGTTTTAGTGTCTTCCTTGTGGGTATGTGTCTGGGTGTGAATAAGTATCAAAATAAACGGCAGCATTTGTCCCTCACGCTTCGCATCGGGTGCGATATGAATTTGTGCAGGATTAGAGAACGCCCAAACGGATGGTATTTGTCGGTATGGAGTAGCATCAATTTATCAGCAAGCCGTCAAGCAATAACGGCAGTAGAAGAAGTAACACTTTAATTTCAAAAAGCAAAAAAAGCAAGAGATGAACCACCACGGACACGCATATACATATATGTCACACCGGAAATGTAGGGTGTGCTGCAACTTTGATGGGTGTGTTCTAACGATCAATATTTTCCGCTGTTGATAACGAATGTCACGTATCACACCTCGGCGTATATTCAGCTGTGTAAGAGTGACAGATAAGTTCCTCCGTTTGAAGCTTCAAAGAGTGTGATACCAAATAACAATCCCACCTCTTCGTTTGCATCGTGCGCGGGTTGGTTTTGCGACGCTGTAATTCAACCGTCCTGTGGTTGTGAGTAACAAACTCAAACACCTATTTATGCGGGCTGCAACTCTCACTGCTATCTCCGTGCAATAGCGCGTTAGCGTTGTTGCTGTCTCCGATTGAGCTTTGCAGATTCGTTCAAAATTCGCTATAGACCAAGTTGTGGGGATGCGGTATGTGCAGCCGACCGAGCAATCTAGCCGGTGGTCAGTCATACACACGAACGAAACGATGTCAAACTTCCTTCAATTCCGCAAAAGTCCCGCCGTCTGATGTGTACGAATGATAACAGCAAGGATGGTATGCGGTGTACTACGGTAAACATCCACTGATCATTCTCGCAACATGGTCCGCTTCCCATGGTCGTTCGCCGTGTGGCGAAAACAGCTGCCCAGGCCAATGTGGTCGCATCGTATGTGAACCTTACCAACCTAAATCGGTAAACAAGTCGGAAGAGAGAGAGAGAGCAGCTCTGAGGACAATCGATTCGATTTTACGTTACTCGCCTCGCAAGTACCCCCGCCGGACAACGTTCTGAGCTTGCCAAACTCGACGGTAGAACTGTAGGCGCTGCTGTGCAAACAGTAGGAAGAAAATGCGAACAACCAGCGGCAGCAACGGCTGCAGCACCACCACCACCACCTGTGGCCAATATGCTACCGGTATAGTACGATGGTTTGAAAGCGGGATAGTAGCGAAGTTAAAAAACCACGCACGCACACAAAAGGAGCTTGTTGATGAAAAACAAACCCATACCGCATGTTTTCACTTACCCACTGAAGCCTTTCCGTTTGTTGACGGGCGACGTATGTTGGTTCGGTAGTATGCAATCATTTTCCTGTGGAACTTCTGCAAAGAGAGTAAAGAGTAACGGCGAAACGAAATGTCAGTACGAAACATACTGGACTGTATGATATGGCGGGTTTCATAGGGAGAATAATGTCGGAAAGGGCGAAGGAGGGGAAGCTCATGCGAAAGCGGAAACGATGCGCCATGGCGGCGATAAATAGAAAAATCCCTGCAACAAACTTGTATAGTGGCAAAGTTTTCCAATCGGTTTGCGTATGGGATTTTGAAGGAGTTGTGAAGTACCTGTGTGAACCTGATTGCAAATCAGTGGGTTAGTGTCCTGTTAGTGTGTTCTGAATCGGCACCCAGAGGCGAATTTGTTTTATAAAAGGACAACCCGGACCGAAACTAATCCTTTGACTCTTGCAAACAAATTGTGCTTTAATCAATTTTATGCACTACAATATTGATTCATTGCACTTTCTACGACGTCGTCATAACCATATAATTATAGTGGCTCATTTAAAAGAGTATTATCAATCATATGTAAAAAAAATGCAGAGCGATTATGCTAGTGCACGTACGCAGCCATACACACACTACTTTCATCTATTTCATCCGTTTCTACGAATGCGAACTGCATAAAAGCTTCCTTAACAGCAGTACGACAGCGACGCAATCGACCAATTCGATAGGAGCTCTATTTTTAAAAAGTCATTAAATATTATTGCCTTTCTCAATAGCAATGGGTGTCGATGTCATACGCACGCGAGAAAGAGGAACAGAAAACCGATGATGGTCGCCTGCCAACACAAACGCTCACGATTTGATGCCGCTTTCGATGCATTTTGCATCAGCGTTGGCAAACCAATTGGCTGTCATGCGAAATTATTACAAGGCTAGAGAGGATGGACCAGACCAAATGCGCTGTTGTCGCCCCGTTAGCCACTCTTTCTCCAAAGCGCGAACGAGTCGCTGGCCGGTTTCGTTTGAAATCAAATGCAATTTATCATTCCTTCTTCCACCCGCGAATGGAAGGAGTAAAAACGACGTTGTTTGCTCGTCCGTCTTCCCTCGCCATATACCATGTGCCTTATCCTCAACCTGCGACATCCTATGTTTATTCTCTAGAGGCATTAGTAAATGCAACCGCTCCCGAATACTTCCATACCGCTGACTCAACGACGATGAGCTTAAGCCTTGGGTTACATTTGCACTTCATTTGTTTCTGGCTTTAAACACTGCAACGCTGTGGTTTATGCTAACGGGAGCTTAGAACTGGATTACCTTGATCACCTGAGTGACTACCATTGCAACTGACACGAAGGCGGCGGATCTAATGACCACCGATGCTGAGCGGTCAGTTCCATTTATGGTGTAGATTTAATTTAGAATGACTATTTTTGGATTAAAACACCCTACTGGGGCGCTCGATTCAAAGTCATGTAGGAGAGCTCGTGCTACATACGAACACTTTTTTGTCATTTCTTTTTTGCATTTCCTGGTCGTGCACCCACCATAGAACGAAGCACATTTTTATTCAATAATTGAATTTCGAAAACACACAGATGCACCGCGGTGTATTTACTTTTTGCACAAATGCACTAGAGGCAGACTTTCCGATTTCTTTCTTGGAAACCGTTTGAGAAAGTGACTCATTCGAAATTCAACCAAATTCAACTTTTCAACCACGTAACTACTATTATTTTAAACAGGCTACCGAAGAATAAAAATGCTTTAACAAAACTTTACTCATTTTAAAATTATCAAGCATAGACAAAAACAATCGTTTAATATTAAACACGTTTCAATCAATCCTACTTTGTATAATGGCTATTTGCAATAAGAAACTATTCCAATGTAGTAGCAAAAATTGATCGGCCATACAGACTTTTTCACTACAACATGTACCGGTCTGCTATTTGAGATGTCTTATCTTAAACAATTTCCCTTTTTCGTTGTTTTTATTCCGGCAGAGCGTGTTTTTGTAACATAAATTAAAATACAATGTTGTGCTTGAAAAATTTCTAGGCCATATTATGTTAAAATAAAAAAAAGTAAAATACAAAATTGAGAGCTCACTCTTATATTCCTGTACGAAAACAAAATAAATGTTGGTTGTTCAAGGCATACCTTGGCTGGCGCGGTGGCCTGTGCTAAATCTATTCGACCGAAATAATTAGCATTAGCACAACTGACCTACTTAACACGGGACGCGAACAGGCCGCGTTTGTGAACAGAACAAACCGTCCGATGCCTCGTCTAAGAATATAAAGAACAGAGCAGATCGATATCGTATCTATCATGTCGATGTGGTACAGATGCTTAAGAACAGATCGGTTCATTATGAAACGCGCTCGTCCCGCTTGGGATACCCTGTCGCTATCAGCCACCCTCTGTAATACGGACGAAAGTAGCCTGAGATGTTTAAGGACATCAAAGCAGGCAATAAGCATTGGAACACACAAGAGCGTAGAGGATTCTATACGTTGTGGCAATTCGGAGCAACATTGCTCTTGCTGAAGAACGCACATCGTAATGACGCATAAACCAAGGATAAAAAAAACATACATGGACAACTTATTTTTGGAACTCACTATGATTGGTTGAAGTTTTCAACATTTTGCACGCGACCTGAATTTGGAGCTCGATTTGCCTTTATTTTTTACGCACATAACCCTTTTACTTACGCAGTCTGGGTAGCGGTAGTTCGCTTCTCTGTAACATACATTCGAGGATGGAGGGGTTTTTCGAGCGCCGTAGGTGATGACCGTGTCCCAAAACACGCACATCGAAAATAGCTTCGTGCCATAAGTCAAATTATCGATGATCTATCTCATTTTCACGATGCGACTAGATGGTGACTAGAGCAAGAGGTAGGAAAAGTTGGACAAACACGAATATTGTTAAAACCCCCACGGGTTATTTACATTCATGATGTTTTCCAATAAAACGTAGATAGCAGTTTAGTAATAGATACTTGCTGAGCTCATTAAAAACCTTTTAATGAACCGATGAAACTATGATATTCTCTGGAGTACAAAGCTATCCAACAACTAAATGGGGCCTATTAAGCCGTATGCGGAAACCATATTTACTGTATAATCGACCGATTCATCCACATCTTGAGGATTATCGCCATCATCGTCATTGCAGAGATGGCTTTCATCAAAACACCCTCGCACTGAATGCGAATCATTGTAAAGAAGCTGCACCCCGTCCCTGACATCTTGGCTTGAGATCAAGAACAAAAACGTGCTAATCGCAAATAATCGCACAAATAATCGACCATCTTTTGTCCCGCGCTATCTTTCAGCTTGCCGGGGAGGTCAAGGGTTTACGGCAGATCTGCTAGCTTCGATGGCGCCAATCGTGTACACAACAGCCCGCGGCAAGTCAAAGGCGATAAAATTTCAAACTTCGTTTAGCGCTTGTTTGAAGGTGAATTAGGTTTTTATGGCGCATATGCTGCAGAGATAATAGCAAACACTTGCCGCGTTTTCTGAAAAAAAAAACATAATATGGTACACACATTTGGTTAACCTCAAAAAAGAAGAAACTCCAAACAACATACTAAATTGCAACTCCGGTTTGATATAATCGCCATTCGCTCTGGGCGCTCTCGGGCAATCACGCGTACAAAAATGGCGACCTAACCTCGAAACAATTATAAACACCAGGCGCCGCGGGCACACTATCCCTTTCCTGGTAACGTTTCTTATTAGTGTATCGCACTTAGCCACGGACTAGAACAACTCTGGGAAAGAAACTGCGCACAGTCCTCGGCCCCGGAGGACGCCAATTCCACGCCAATTGGCATGTAATCTCGTTAAATGACTCGCAACACATTGTGTAGTAACGTCTACCGACAGACGACGGATGCGTTTTGATTCTCTGTTCGCTCGCTTACCCATTCGGATTCGCTCCGAACCGTGAACAGAATCAATCTAGCAGGGGTAAAAAAAAAAGAAATCCATCAAGTGCGCTGGCGACGGTGGCCCTCAGGTCGCAGTCTAATTAATAGAACGTTATGGTTTGCATGTTTGCCCCTTACACGTCAATTAGAGACGTTCAACGACAACATTCAATTAAACCTGGATTCAATAAAATAATTACTCAAAACAAATAGATTCACGGACGCACCGACGTTCGACTAAACAAATCATGTTTTCTCCTTCTCTCTCTTTCTCTCTCTCTCTCTATCTCTCTCTCGCTCTTCCTATTTTTCTTATGAAAGAAATTGATATTGATAAATGCTACTCCATTGCACCGTTGTTGGTTTGCACATCTTCAGTTCAATCGTTTTCCTCCTGAAATTGGTATATTTTGATAGCTGCTTAGGAGGCGAAAAAAAATTGAACGTCAGAGTTTACCACCACTAGCTCATACACACGTGTACAAGGAAAGCCGCTCTCCTAAAACTCTCGCATAACGTTTTCTCACGTTCATTTACCCGGCGTGGGTCGGTAAAGGAAAAGGTAATTCAATTAAGACCAAAGCCGATCGAAACCCTCGCGGGTTGGGGATAACCTTTAACCCGGCCGAACCATTCGGCGGTCGGTTGTTTGCGGGGGATAAACAAATATTTTTACTCGCGAAAGCGATAGCGCGCCCATGCTAAAATTACCGACCATACGAACACAGACACACGCCGACGCTCGAAATTGCTTTCCGGTTGGAGCGTGTAAAGTGGGCAATACCGCATGAAAAGTGAAACCAAAACCATGGGCCGCACAACCGATAGCGCTCGGTCATCAATCTTGCAGCACACCGCACCGCCATCAGCGTCATATCTCTGGGGGCATGCACGATTTGGCAGCTGGGCACCACAATGTTGAGCTTCTCTTGCTGGTTTGGCCGTGTGTAAGAGTGTCGATTCGACGTCAACCGCAAACGCAATCGGTTGCGATACAGCGGGAAGACTAGCGAGAAGTCAATTTCCGGAAGCCATCTCAAAACGACCATAGGGTCCACTCTCTCTCTTCCGAGAAAAATCCCGCATGAAACACCAACGTATCGTTTGATGACGTAGTGCTGGACCACAGTAATTTGTACCGGAGATTCGACCATAATGAAATTGTGTGAGCGTTGCGTGCGGATCACGAATATGCCCAAACCTATCATCTATTACCGGCACCCATCAGGCGCTCGCACGCGTTCGCTTTACTATCTTGACCAATTAATCGTAAGCGCACTTCCGGTTCCGGTGGGTTCTGTTGTTGTTCACTTTCCAGAAGGAACCAATGGCGAGATCTTGGAAAACCGAATGAAGCTAATGGGGTGAGTAAAATGTGACCGACGAAAGGATGAAGGAAACGGATTGTGCCGGATGTAGCGGGGTAAACTTACCACCCAGGGTGTCCGTGTCGCGCTGTTTATTGTTCAATTTGCTGTGAGAGGACGGCAGCGGCTTCAGGACGGCTACCGGCACCATACCCTCCTGGCTGTCGGTCGCATTGACGGCGGACGGGAGCCGCACCAGGTAGAAGTCGGGCGCACCCGAACAGTTCATGTCGACGATTTCGACCTGCTGACCTTTGCTCACGCTCAGCTCGGACGAACCGGGGGCCGCCGTATGGTCCGCCAGGACCCATGTCATCTCCGATAAGCCACCCTACGGAAAGGGAAAGAGAAAGAGCAAGATGAAAAGAAATTGTAGTGATATTTATCCACCGCCACAGCGAGAGTTGTGGGGATACCGATCTATAACCCAACAGGATTGTACCATTCTGTGGTTGCTCTCCTCGCTCGAGGAAAAGTTCGACAAGCATTAACCATACCGAATTAATCGATAGCTCATGATTGTTGGGCTGAAATCGATTGTCGGGAAGGAGCACAAGTTTTGGTAATAAGTTCGTTAGAATGTTGTAGCCTCTTGCACAATTACAGGTAACATGAATGTCAATAACTGGTTTATTCTGGTAATCACATACATGAACTGTTTGATGTAACGTAATTATAGAAATTTGTGTTTTTATTATATTTCTACTCGTATTTCTTCTAATTATAGTGACTAGTTCAATGAAAGCTGCTAATGTCAAACTAAAGCAGGTCATGTGTATTGACACATACATAGATATTACATTATGCCAGCTGACATTTGACGATTTCCGAATTATCGTAATTAGCACGAAACATAGTCGGAAATAATTTCCTTTTTTTTATTCTCAAAATCTGGCAAATCATCTGAATTTCCACATACACATACATACATATAGAGACACATACATATAGAGAAGCTAACTATTTACTTTATTAACCATAAACTAAGATTCATATAATGAACGTTGGTAGAAATAAAATGTTGGGTTTATTAACGTAAAAACACGGTCCAAAATAATGTTTGAAAAAACCATGCGTCAAACGTAATTTATCATGTTTATGTATAGTACATATTTTGTCAATGATCAAGAGATACATAAAAAACTACGCTGGAAATAGATCACCGACTGGTTGGACATTAAAAAACTGGGTCCTATTACTGACTGTGCTTATTTTGTGGATCGTTTCCTGCGAATGTTATTATTCTATCAATATCTTAAAGCATACAGCATGCGTGGGAGCGATAAACGCGCGCTTATTCTCATCCACCTGGTCGAGGAACGAAACGAAATGAAGGAACGAACGAAACACCGGAAGCCGATCGTTATGGAAACGTGTGCACACCGAAATACCAGGTCTTCCGGTTGCAGAAGGAAGGCTAGTCCGCAACGTAAGCTACGATGAAGGTGATATTTATTTTAGGTGCTTTATTAATGCGATTAAACAACGATTCCACGTCGTTCAGAGTAATTATAGACACCGAATATACTTGACAACTCCCTGGTTGAACAGGTGTGTTGGTCGAAGCGTAAACTCCTGGCTCGTTTCGGGTCGTCGCATTTGGACTAACCACGTACTTTGAAGCAAACGCCTCCCTCGCAAGTGGGAGGAAATTAGGCACACATTTCCCATCCTACTCCTACGCAAACCAAACAACTGGTGCCTATCATCCTATCAATAGTTATGACGAACCATATGGCAAATACGCGGACAATATACCAGGGATATGCTTTATTAATACCCAAGAGAAATAAACCGAAAAAGAACATAAAACAAGCCAATTTAATTTCTTTAAAAGCGAGTTTGCATTATTCGTACAATCACTCGGATGAACCATCACCACTCCACTTCGTAGCGTACGTATGATATATCCGTCCAGAGGATTTTGGTTTGGTACGGTGGCACAAATTGAATGAGATTCCAATTCCAGTTATTGCGGTAACGTTTCTCATGGTTATTTTTTGCTTCCACCGAACGCTTCGCAGAACTTGCCCTAACCAAACCTACGGAGAGTGTATCCGTGAGTAGAACATACCAAAAAAAAAAAACGCTGCGGCACTGGAACATACATTACATCGATCGACCTATATTACAAAGAAAAAAGCTCGCAACGCGTTCATTCGATCAAATTATTTTTTTCGACTGAAAAAATGCACCCTTAAACTCCGTATCGCACTGGGTCTGACAATCTACACTGTGGTGGCAGCATCAAGTGGGTGAACCAGAATGATTTTGGGCTTGCTATTTAAGTGACGTTCCAGACTCCGCGATGTAGGCGATGTGCAGAAGGTAGCTAATCGCATTACAAAGATGCTAAATCCCGTCATTCGGGCAACATAATCAGTTGTAAATAGTTAAATAATCATCAGCATCCTGCTGGTGGGATCTTCTGTAGTTCCTGTACTCTCCAGCTGAAAGTTCTTTTTTTTGTAGTGCTAGTAGGTCCTGTGGATATTATGTACTGTAACAAACAAACCTGCGGGCATACATATACGATGGGGACATGGAATGCAAATGGTACCGTGTACTGGGGAGCTTAAGGTGGTAAGCCGAGAAGAATGTTGTCGCTTGCTATCTTACCACCGACGAACTACACATCCAGTACGGGCCACAGGTATTTGGCTGATTTCAGATGGGACATCCACAGTAATGTCGCGTAAATGTTTCACATACATACACTTGTGTCGGCAGTGGGTGACCCCACCCATTAGAATTCCTTACGGGCAAACGAGACTTTATACACACACACTCACAGGTGGTTCTATCGCTGGTCAAACGGATGAATGTTGCAAAGCCGCACCTCTTCAAACTAGTTTTCCACACCGTATCTTGATGCCCCTGGATGTTTGATCGACTAACCGATCTCCCATTGGTGGGAAGGGTTGACATAAAAATAAAAAGTGCGACAAGGATTATATTACATTTCATGGAATAGAAGAATTCCAACTCGACGACGACTATAAAGTTTCATTTCAGTTTCATTACCTGAAACGATCAACCATTGTTGTCGACTGGAATTTGATTAGTGGATTCCTGATTCCTTATAGATGGAACGTCGTTCTTACTCGAAATTGGTTCTAGGAAGAGGAAAGCAGCTAAGATTGGATGACATAAAATGCATTATCCATTCGCTCAGGAGTTTCTTTCGAACCTTCGATACTCTGATTGCATGCAACAACTTTCGCTCAAGAAGAAACGAGGAACAATAAAATAATAAATCCTTCTTCCCTCGAAACTACGGTCTGATGTGCATGGAAGCTCATGGAAGCTGCAGAAGATAGCCAGGAAGTCAGCAGACATGCCGCTACAACCCACTGCGAGGTAAAGCCAAAACAAATTGTACTGTTGTGTAACTTGGTTCTCCACACACAAACACACACAAACCTTCCGCGCTAATCCTCGCTATAATTGATAACGCTTCCGTAATCCGCGAGCGCGCGCTACTATCGGTGTGATGCTCTCGCAAAAATCGTTGGCACGAGGTTTTGTTTTATTTTTCTGTTATATCCAACAGACCGAACGCACAAGCAGATTTCTCCTTCGGTGGTTTTATCTGTACTTCAATTGCATTTGCTGGTGGTGCCGGGATGGGATGCAATAATTCTCGTTTCTCTCGTTATGTGTTATTGTCGCTCAAATGAGATTCAATTTGCATGTGCAGTGTTGATGGCGTTGTGTAAGCGAGTGCAAAGTTTAATCAATTGTCAACACGCCTCACATCCACCGACGGTTTACGTCACCGCCACATAATGCAATTATTAGATGCATATTAAGAGGAGCCGCGTGTGGATGTTGAAGAGACCGGGATCAGAACACGACAGCAGTCAAGGTTGGCAGAAGTGTGAAAAAAAGATATAATTTGATAGCAATAATTATCAACCACCATATTATGGTAGAATCGAAACCGCAACCAAATGACACCTTGATTATGCCACCGTTGGGAAAAGAGAGGACTATGGATCACGCGGGAATCATTACAGAATTTCCAGTCATATTGCCTCTGCAAACTTATGAATAATTCTGGGAATTTCCAGCCTCTTAAAATAACACCACTAATGTTTGATCACCATTGCTCAGAATGTGTAAGGTGTTAAACAGTGTCGAATGGTACAAACATACCGCACCTCAAAATGTAAGCGACCACACGGCCCCGTTGCGCATACACTGAGTGATGGTATAATAATTTCAACCGTAAATGTCATTATGCAAACATCTGGAAGATAACAAATAGCGCGACGGGTTATTATGTGAAGAGATGTAATTCCCATTCTAATTGTTCACTGGAAAGTCCCTAACGAAAAATTGAACGTTTATCTCTGACGATGTTTTCAAGTTGTTATAAATGGTATAAATATTATCACAAGATTATTTAATAATATTGTTTGTATTTAAGCATGTTGTACTGTACTACAAATGGCATGCGTCAAACTTTATAAAATGCATATGCAGTTTAAATAGTTGAATAATGCATAGTCAACAATTGCGATCATATAGTTCACTCCATCAAAATTAACTTGCAGTAAAAATTATTATTATTCTGGTTTTTACAGTGTGTTAATTTTTTATCTTCTTTTCTTTTTAAAAATTAAAAAATCAAACTAAATAAAAAGATTAAAAAATTAAACTATTCTTCAACTATAATATAGTAAAGAAGTTTACCATTATACACAATGTTGTATTTTTTCAACAGAAATTATGATAATAAGAACAAGTGCGAGGTAAACATTAATCAATCATTTCATTTATTACCATCATTCTGAGATTTGAAACATCAAATGCTCTTATCACACATACTATACCAGAAAGTTCGCACATCCTGATCTTTCCTGGGAAAAATCATACAAAATGATGATTAATTGAAACGATTTTTCAATTCTACTGTGCGCGCAAGGTACGCCACATGTGAATTGCATGGATTGAGCCAATTCCCTCCAAAAATCAAATAATACTTCAACCAAATCAAATTGATCGTAAATTTTATCATCCGTATGACTGTTAGCAGTAAGCAATTCTCATAGGAATGATAAATAAAAGCCAACAGAGTGTTGATGCGAAAAATAAAGCCGCATTTATCGAGACAGATGCACTGAAATAGAAAATAGAACTATATACACTATACAAAATCTAAACAAAATGCTTTTATCAATATTTAATAATTATTTGATACGCTATGACAAGCTCTTACTTTACGCAAAAACTGAAACGATCCGGGCGAGTCGATCGTGTGCTGCCGCGCGAGGGTCGCATGTGACGGCACGCTGCTCTGCCGGAACCAGGGGAGCGATATTTTCCGACCACTTTTCTTCGTCGACCCAGTCGACGTCAACCCACCGACTTTCGTATCACTACTATTTCCACCACCCTTGTCCAGGTTGTTGTTGTTGTTGGATGCCTTTGACATGCCTGTGTAGCAACAGTTTTCACTACGATCTGCTAATATTCCGCCGCCAAAACCACCACACTATCTTCTATTATTCGCCACCGTGTTGACGGTATCGTTGGGCAAGGTAGCATTTAGACGCACACATTGTAAAAGCACTGTCGTCTATACGCACGACATTTAATACGGCGATTATTTGTTGCAATCTTTATCACACTTTGTTGTCGCAGGTATTAAAATTTGTGCTCGGTCACAGAATGGTTGTTATGTACGTATTTGCTAGCTAGACGCGTTTGTGTAGCGTCATTAACAATTATTCAACACTTATCCGTGGGACATATGATTATTCATCAAACACACTCTCGTCACCTAAACCTTTAACACTTATCACTTAAATTCAACGAATACTGGCTACTAATTTATGGTAGTAATAAAATGCACTGGTTTTGTTGGTTTCATTTCAAAACGATTGATTTTTGGCTGCGGGTGAAATATGCCCATTAATTGGATATTATATTTACTTGAAGCACAGAAGCGAAGCACATATGTAACAGAACATTTACTTCAAATTGTTCCTTCATCATACACAAGAAACGTTTACACACGATTGTATCGGATATTTTAGGGTGGGTTAGCAGAGTCAGAAAAAATGTCCTTGAACACGGTTAGTGGTATCATGTGCCCATTCGTGTACGGATAGACACTTGTTTTTCCAACGAAACGTTACTCTTAGTAACGTCACGAGTGGTCAATTCCCCGTTACCCCATCGAATTTCCATCCCATGAACCTCCGACTGGAGGTGGAAGTAGGAAAAAGGTCTACTTCAGTAATGAAAGAACGAGCGAGATATGCAAATGCCGGCCTATGGGGAAAGGAACATCTGAGCAAAACCAAAAAAAAAAGAAAGCAAAAAAGCAAAGGCGTGCGTTCAGTCGCCGCGCAAGTGTTGGTCAGAAAGCTTCGCGCGTACGATATGTCCCATTAATTCTACCGAACGCTGGAAAATATAACCTTCCTCCGCGTTGGGAGTGCGCAAAATGGGTTAACCTGCTACAGCACACCCTCACTCACAAACAACACTGGCATTTTACCGTGGATGGGGACAAAACGCAAATAGCAAGCACAGTGGAATCGACGCGCGGAAAGAGGTTGCTTCCAACTTGACGATTGTGGATGGATATTTCTTTGTGACAAAAATAAAACGATTCGCTCACGGTTGTTTTGTCCACGGTAGCGTCGTGCGTATGGCACAGCGCACAGGGCACGGGGATGGATTGAGACCCGATTGATGAAGTCTCGGCATTTCGACGCCAGTTTGGGTCATCATCATCGTCATCGACGGAAAAGAGTTTTATGACCAAAGCCCGAACAATTTAAATAGAGACTTGTTCGGGGGACTTTACCCATCCCCTACTACTACAAAAGGAGCCGGCGTGCTTGAGCAGCTGGACAAAATTCGAAATATTTTTCCCTATTTATGGACGCTATTTATCCAAAGAATTTGCGACTTCCATCAGCGGGGTCTTTTCTTTACCTAAACACATTCCAACCGCCAAACACGTGTTAAACCACGGACCAGTTGCAGGGTGAAATAGGCATAGACAAAAAAAACTCAACCGACATTGCTGTGCTGTTTTTGAAATCCTGAAAACACAAGTTTTCGTCGATTATTACCATCACATCATATCATGTGCGACATATGTAAACATTTTTCACCCTTTTTTAACAAAACAGGTGTCTTCGGAATTATTTTCCTTCTCACACTTCTTTCTGGTGTGACATGTCACAACAATAGATTATGGTTGCTCACGGTCACTCTACACTACCCCGGTTATGTTATGTAATCGTTTCAACATAGTGAGAAGGGAAGCTTACACACACACACAAAACCTAAACATCTCATAGGACGCAACGGCAGTCAAGTGCCAATCATGGATGGGATTCTCTCTCCTCTCTTTCTCTCGGTGTCTAGCTGTTTCTTTTACCCTTGGCCTCTACCTCTTTCCTACCGAAACTGGCAACGATCGCTTACAATGCAAATGTTGAATTCGACAGCTCCCTGTCAACGGCATTCAGCGCGCGTTGTAGATCTTTGACAAGTATTCTTCTCAAATGGATGCTAGGTGTGTACGGTGGTGCTGGTTCTTTCCCCATCGCCACGTTATGCGAGACCAGATGTGGGTCGACGCAATATGCACAAGGTTTACTGACCTATCCAGAGCGTACATTCATGCTGAACTGTTTTTTTTTATTATCACCAGCATTGGCTTCCTACTTCGTGGTGGTCCCAGAGAGAAAGAGAGCAGGCGAATAACCAGCGGCACAATCCCACAACCCAAACCACCCGAGGGTAATAAAATTTGAAACCATTCTAGAATCAACAATAAGGAACAATTTGGCCGACGGAAATGATCGCCCTTTCCTTTGGGGAGGAACGTGTCTTTTTATTCGATCTTTTTCGGTGTTTATCCGTGTGTTTTTTTTTTTTGTTTGTGCCCCCGAAAAAAAAACGCAAGCAGCAAGCAATGAGCAGCTCGGAACAAAACGTTTTCCCCAAGGCGTCATCATACCGCGGGCAAACGCATCCCTCTCTCCTATCCTCCCCGTCTTGAAACTCAATGTCGTTCTCTTTCTCACTCATTCGGAGGATGTGGGCCTGCTATAATCACAACAATCTAATTTATGACCAACTCAACTCAAGGGTAATGTTTTCACTTTCCTTCACCGGGCCAACGGGCCTCTCCACATCGCTGTCGGAATTTTCCGAAATATGGGATAGCTGGTTGGTGTCCCGAGCACAACAGGCACAGGATACGCACAGGAGAAGATTGTACGCCGGCCGACTGCTGTTTGCCGCCGGAGATCAGCTTTTATGAGATTTTTAATTTTTATCACTGACCACGCTGAGGTTCGCTGAAGCGAACGATGGAACGGCGGACACCCGGCAGACCGAATGTTTCTTACATGCTTCGTTCAATTCGCTTCTTTTTGCAGTCGGATTTATTGCACAGTTGCCAATATAAATAATCAACTACACCGCGCTGCTGCTGTTGGTCCCATGCGGCGGTAACATACTTTTCCGTGTGGTGAGATGTGTAGCTTATCTTATGCGATCGATTTTGTGTTCGAATGAAAGTGAACGTTCACGTGAGATACTTATTGAGATTTCGAAAAAATACACGGATATAAAAACATTGAACACGAAAGTATGAGGAACTGCATTACCGAAGTGTTTGCATTCAAATAATAAGATTTGATCCATAAAAACGAAAAAAATCGTGACATTATTCGTGAAAATTAAGATTATTGATTTGAATTACAATATATAAATACACAACAACGTATTGAAAAAATATGTTGACACTGTTAAATGGGTTCAATAATAAATTTCGATTTTGAAAATCAAAGTCTCTACAATAATTTGTTCGATACGGTCACTATTTTCATGAGTATTTGCCGGAAAACAACCTCAATAAAAATAACTCGTTCACTTCCACTCGATCACGAACCAGTGCATTAACATTCATACCCTTCACAATGTGGGACGAATTTTACGCAAATAGCTGTATTATGGTACAATTAAGTTGACATTTAAGCAGCAAGAAACATCCAAATATTGTTGAATTGATCATCAAATTCAACAGAAACCAACAGTAGTTGGCTCAACGATGCCATTTGGGCAGTGACATTTGGAAGGATAATATTGAAAGCTTAATTTCGAATGAACTGCTCACGAACAGCCCACATTACGGTTCAATATCAATGAGCACCTACTCACCCTTACCCAAAGTTATCAACCGCAGGCAAGTTTCATTCATACGATGCGTGTGTATGTATTTTAACGCGCGCGGGGAAAAGCCCCAACTCTCTTAATTCAATCCTTGTTTGCCATTCATAAAAAAAAAACATTCCCAAGCAAACCATTCGACGAAGGTTGAACGAACGAAGGTCTCTTTTGCCCACACCACACCAACGCCTAAGGCAGTGTGGGCTCCAAAAGTAAAGGTGAAAAAAGCGACATAAAACCCACGATGTTGGCAAAATTTGTCAGGTAACACATAAGCAGCAAGCCGTGGACCAGCAGTTTGTTGCGTGACAGGCGAAACATATCCAAATTCGAAATTCTCTTGGAAAGGAGTTATGAAGCGCGGGTCATAATTACGCTTCACATTGGAAAGATCAATAACACGAACTGCTACTAGTTGCATGCCGGTGTTCTACTTTAATACAGTTTTTGCAGCTTTTTATCACAATAAGCATGGTCGTGCCGGGCATGCTCTCTGCACCAAACACCTTCGGACTTGCGCCCTTATTAAGAAAGTCGGCGTGATTTTCCCTACGGCAAGAGCTGTACAAAAAAAAAAGGCGAACCCTACTAACTGACGCGTTTATATATCTGCTGGAAGTTTGAAATTTGAACCATTTTGGACACTTTCCCTCGAGTGGCCATGTGAAATAGCGTATCTATCCTTTCGCGCTCTGCCCCTATCGATATCTTGTACCATCTGTGCAAACAACAGGGGAACACACCAAATAAAAAAAAAAAGCACCAACCAAAACACACATCCGAATGAAGGCCTACATTGAGTTAACCTCACGTAGCCAAAAGTGCGTAGGAGTTTCGATTCAACATTTGCAAATGTTTCACCGCGACAACCATTTTTGTACACGAAACATGGAACCTTCGTAGGAAGGAGGTGCGACGATTTCTGTATGCCGACTACTGTGCTTTAGCTAGGGGGAAAGAAGTCTATCACCTTCAGCGGTTCCTCTCGTAGCGGTCCTACACAGGAGAAACAGACACACAACAAAACCACCGGAGCTGATTAATTTCTACCGCTTGTCAAACCGCACCGAGATGGATCAAGATAGATTGTCTGCAACCGACGGAATGACAAACGAAAGTAAACTTTGCAAACTGTAACTCCAAAAAAAATTACACACACACACAGCATAACGCCTCATAAGGCTTCTTCCCCATTTCGAGGTAGCACAAAAGAGATAAAACCGTGATAAGGGTAGGAAAGAGATGCTAGGGACCCGCAAACTAATACACAAGAAGATGGAGAGAAAGCAACTCAACAAAAAGAGGAAACCAAATAAGAGCGAGAGAGAGAGAGAGAGAGAGAGAGAGAGAGAGAGAGAAACCGGGAGAATGGTTAGCGAGCACCTAAGATGAGAGTTAAAATATGATTTTCCCATATGTGTTGCTCGGTCGGGGTTAGCGGAATGCACGCTTCTTCCAGAGGGTGGTAGTGGCAAAAGCAGCACAGTTGTATCCTTAGTCCCGCAGGGGCCCCGACATATAAACGACACATTCCTAGAGGCTACGAATGGGATTGTTTGTAAACTCATTTTTGTTTTATCGCCATGCACTTGTCACTGCCCTGGGTGTAGGAATAAAATTCACAGGCACCTCAACAAGACGGCACGGCGAGATAAAGCAAAATTAAATGTACACCATCTCACTGTGTAATCCTGGTAGACTTTTATCTTATTTTTACACGGGTATCGCACCGCGGCACACGCGGGGCACACAAAGTACAGAAGATACACACGATCGTCGTTGGTGATTGTACTTATTTTTCACAGCAATCCTGTGCGTGGGTGTGTATGAGCCACCTTACACAACACATTTAATTGTACGCTTTTCCTTACGATGCGGAATCCGATCTAAGAGTGGCCTCCGCTACCAACGATGCTATTGCACACATCGAATGAGAGTTTCGAGCCCGTTTTTCCCGTACAAGTACGGTTTGTTTCACTCATCAGTCCACCTCCTTACCCCCAAAAGCACAGTGGTCCGTGGCATTTTCTACCATCTGCAGCCGTTGGTTTCTTCTTCATTGGAAAATTAGCATAGTGGTCCGGGTGGACACAAAAACACAACGCACACAACATACACGCCTCACCATCTGCCATCGAAAAGAGCTTACACTTGGCGCTTGATAACCCATGACCTCCGGGAAAGACAAATTAGGGAGAGCTCCCACTTTGGCGGTAACGATGGTCGTTGGTGGACGCACCGTGTCATCCTCCGCGCCTAAATCCTACGCGCGCTCACGGTTCACACGACCGGAAAAACCACCAGACCAGACCAGACCCGACCCCCGGGGAGGATAGTACGCGTAGTAGGTCGAGACGGGTTGACGCGGTGATCCTGCTACTACTGCTAATACGTTCCGAACCGCAGCAAAGGCGACGCAATCCGGTCGTACATTCGACGCACTGATTTATGATAGAGTATGGTTGGTGGCGAAGCGCGCGTATCACTCACTCACGGCACCGTAGGCGACGACATTCACGACGGCAACCGCACGCTTACTGTTGTGTGGTGTGCTGTAGGTCGCGTTGCTGCGCTCCGTGAGTAGCGAAACCAACTCGGAACACTCTCGCGCTCCGAAATCGTTCGGAGAATGTAGTGAGATTCGTCCCACGTTCATGTAACAGTTTGCTTCTCTCACGATGGTGCTGATGATGCGTTCCTGTTTTGGTTGCATTCTCCAGGATCCTGTAGGTAGTAGCACAGGCAACCAACAAAGTTGGTCCAGAAACGGGCTCTCTTTACCAATGTCTCTCCGGACGATCGTCCTTATAAGGACCCAGCAGTGGGCATAGGTACTAAAACCTCCTGGCCCGCTGTGTACACTGACGCAAATTTACATCTCAACGGTGAAGTTCAGCTCCATTGCCGTCTACTATTACTGCTACAGTTCATGCCTATCTTTTCACGACCTTTGCCGGGTGTGAGCGTGAGTAAAGTGCTAAGCGAGAGATAGAGAGAATGTTGTGAAGGGGAATCTGAGGTGAGATAAAACTCCGTCGGAACAGTTCATTCGATGCGTTCATTCCGGTTGGGGGGAAATATTGGACGTTTATTGTTTCTTTTTCCGAGAGTAAAATAGTTGTTCACAAGGCGTCCGTATAGTATAGGCGGTCACTAGAATCAACCCGTATGAAAAGGCAGCGTAATATGCCATAGTCCCTAGGCTAGGTCATTAAATATGTGAGTGATCGGTTTAGATTTTGAAACTATATCAATTACTTGTACGACCGCTTTCCAGCCATGGACCATACCATTAGACGGTTATTCTGAGCTCACTTAAATTTTCTTGGACACATTCTAGATAGTCTCACTATCTCTTAGATAATTAGATCGCACGTAAGTGTTTTCCAGGCCGCACACCAGAAGAATAGCGCAGCATAGACCAAAAGACGAATAGCAGACCACACGATATGCAGCTCTCGATGGCTGGTTACTCTGTCGAGTTTAAAGAATAAAACGACAACGAACACTAAAGAACCTATTCGATTGGCACTTGAGCAAACCATGGTTTGACAAACCTAATTTTGTTCTAAAATGTCGAGTCTACACAAGAGAAAAAAACATCCGACAATGGCCAGGTTGAGTCGCTACCGGTCCGCTAGTCCTACTGATTATAGCAACCAGTCCTATCCTATCGTTACCCTTGGATGGTCTAGGAGCTGTGTGAAACACATTTGAAATCCATAAACAATATCTACATTGTTTCAACTCATACTCATCCAGAATTAGTATTGGTACATGACATATCAGCATATAAAAATCATAAACTATGTTTTAGCATTGTTTGCTTCCTACAGTCGAGTATAAGAACCAATTGATCGTATTTTCAGAAATAGCGCTGAACTACAAAAAGCATGCTTTGTACCAAACCGGTGACTCGCGATACCAAATCCAGGAAGTAATGCGGTAACGCCTTGCAAATAGGTGAAAAAAATGTTGTAATCTCGCCTAACATACAGACACGTTCCGTACGCTGCAGAGTCAGTCGGTACGGTCGGAGATTTTTCTCGGAGAGAATCTACCGTACCAGATATCACCGGGGAGATATCACGTAAAATCAACAAAAACAAAGAGTATTGAGCAAGAGAATTTGGAGAAATGTGAAAGAGAAAGTAATGAAAGTATGAAACCGGCGGCGCGGCCTCAGCGGTGACAGGTGGCGTCAACGTCGGGTTTCGCAGCATCCGAGCAAAAGGGAGAGAGAGTATACGATTATAGCCTCTGGGTAAGTGAAGGAAACATTGAGCGAGGAAAGAGAAAGAGAGCGTCGGGGAAGAAGGTTCACTCTGTTTGGAGTCGGCAACCGAACAGAGACAGACGACTGTCGGAAGCAAGGTTCCAAAAAGTGTCCTTGGATCAATCTGAGATGATAAAATTATTATGTAATCGGCAAGCGGTAGCAAGAGACAGATTTGTAGATCCTTTTAAAATTGCTTTAACGCCACAGTTTAGTCTATTTTCTAACGTGAATTCAAAGTATTTTAATACAACACATGGAGACGCCTGGTACTTCGTAGAAAAAGAAAATGAAAATTTAATATTGCTGTTAGTTCAACTTTCAGCTCATTTCAGTAACAAACGCTTCACATACGACCGGATTGCAAGTCTTTCAAATACTCCTTTAACAAACCATAATCTTCAAACCTCCCTTACGCCGCTAACATCCTCCTTGCCAAACAGTGGCTTCCAAAGAGTCAATGAAGCAATTAAATAAAAATCACAACTTCGCTAAATAAACGGAGCGAAGGTTACCGCAACACACCCGTACACACGCAATCACATGTCCCAACCGGCTTTTCCGCTCTGGTTTTACAACACATTCCCCCATGGTCCAGGATCCTCCTTAACTCTTGACTGTTTCTTTCGACGCATGCTCATCAAATCGAGTCACCGGCAGCGTCCACACATAGCCTAACCCTCCCAACGTCAAGAGCGTGCATGTGTGCAGGAGCGTCGTCTCCCACCGCTTTGGAATATCTTTGTGGGACACTACACACGACCCTTGCATGCTGTTTTCCATATGCTTCACTTTTTCACACTCCCACACTGGTCTTGAGTGTCCACACACCATGGTGGTGACGATGGTGCGGCAAAAGGCGTTTTGTTTGTCCACGATTCATCATCGCGCAACAGTCATCTCGGTTTGGATTTATCCTTTGCGGACGGATTTGGTTCGCTTTCGTTCGCTCGTGCACGCTTAAATCATTCGACTCTACCCGTCAACTCGCTTCCCTTTATTTTCCAACCGTAACCATAAGAAAAACACTCGAGTGAGGGACAGGATTCATTATGACACCCTTGAAACTCATTACGGAATCGTGCCGTCGACAGTTGTCTGTTCGAGCTGAACTAGAGTATTTTTCTAGGGTGTTTTTTTTTGCGATGTTTTACGCCTTCGAAAAGATGCATTCCGACCAACGTTAGCGGATAGAAACGAAGAACATATACGCACGCCTAGTCTAAGCCAGCAAAACCGAGGAAATGCAATTTTCGTTTCTTTTTTAATTTCCATCGCAACATCACTTCATGCAATGGTAAAAGAACACCGTCGAAAGAGAGAATACGTCTCTCAACACAACACTTCCCTCCCTACGAAGCCAAAGTTGATGTTCGTCGAATTGAAAACATCATGCCCGAGAATGAACGACGAAAAATCGCTGCGCTCGTTGTTTATGCTTCTTAGCAGGAAGCACCGGCCGCATAATGAGCTTGACAGAATAAATCAAACTTAATAAAGCAACTTTTTGAAGATGATGTGGCTGTTACTGTCAGATTTAACCAGTCGTTTTTCCATTTTCCTGACAAACTATTTATACCCACCAACATTGCGATCGCACAAAGAGCAGGCACAACATTTGCACAGGTGTAGTTATTTTTGTTTCGACTGCATCTTATGCGGAAAATTCATAATTAGCTAAATATAATTATTTATGCATAAAAGTCAAAAACTTCGTCGTATTATTTGCGTTGGGCGTATTATTTTGCAATCAATGTGTATTTCCGTTATCGTTGAATAAATCATTATCTGCGCTTACGGACATTGCAAAAGAAAATAAATAACAAATTCACGTTCTGTGGATCATTAAATTCTGAACGAATGAACAATCCGTATGAGATAAAATTAAATTATAATAGATAAAGATTTTGTTCAAACGGAAGTTTGCATTTAGTTTACAGCAACGGTACAATCCAGATGGTGGAAACATATGAATGGTTACACAGTAGAATACGATCAACACGGAAGCAAATAAAACAATAGTACTAACCTTCTCGCTATCGGTTGTGTTGCCGGAACCGAAACTCGCCAACGAACTGCCATCCTGATCGTTGTCGTTAAGCGTATCGTCGATGTCCTTCGAGAGGCGCTGACCAAGATTCTTTCCACTGACCTTGGCCGGCGATTTCAACAGCGAGAATGACGTACCGGAGAAGTATGTCTCCTGCATGACCTCGCGCATACGCTTCACCCACATCTGCTTCGTCTCGAGGCTGTTCGCCTTAAGCACGATACGGTAGTCGGACAGAATCGGGGCACGTCCCGTCCAGATAGCAAACTTGCATTCATCTCCCTCGATGTGCTCCGTTACACCAAAGTCTATTAGAGAAAAAGGAAATATAATTTTATAATCGTTTGTGAAACTAATTATCTCTTTCGATGAACTCACCAGATGTCAAAAGTTTGTTTTTGTAGATGTACTTCACGGTCCCATTGGTGTCCTTAACCTCTTTTGAGAAAAGAATGTACAGCTCGAACAGGAACACGTGCCGCTCACGCCCTTTCTTGATCAGTATCTGCTTGTTGTCCCACACCAGGAACGAGTCCTGCAGCACCACGTCACCTAGGTTCTCGATCGGTATGTCGCACTGCTCCAGCAGCGAAAGATGCATCACATCGTTTGCCTTCTTCGGGACGTTCAGCATCACCTCCAACCCGTCCTTGATCTCACCCTGCCCCTCATCGCAGCACGACTGTAGATCCTTCAGCAGCAGCTGATATTTCGTGATGCGCTGCACCGGCTTGATCAGGTACGCCGGTAGCGAATGTTCCAGCTTATGTTTACGCTGCACCTCTTCAAAATACGTCCCACCGTGCTGCACCATGTAGTCCATCGACTGTGGTTTGTTTTGACAGTAATGCACGTACATATCGAACTTGGTGGCCCACGTCACAAAGCAATGTCCCACGTCTTCCGGCATCGTTTCATACTTTTCCAGCTCGCGCAGGAATATCTTCTCGTGGAACTGAAAAATGTCCTCAATATTGGCGAACAATATGTGCTCCTTGCCGACCAGATTTGGCGGCACCTGCTGCCCGCTCTTGAGCTCGCGCAAAAACACGTTGATGCATGTTTCCAGATCCTTTACGTAGGTTCGTTCCGTCTGCAGCAGTTCCGCCATAATAAACTCTTTTTTGCGTGCAGATTTCCGTTTTTCCTCATTAATTTCCTTCTGCACCGCTCCGACCCCACCGGCTGCTGCTGCGGCCGCATTAAGCTTTGTTTCTAGTGATGGATCCGAATGACGGTACTCTAGCACCGAACTGGCCGACCCAGTTCCGGTTGACGTGCCGGATGTTCCCGAGCTGGTCGAACAAGGACCACTGTCACTGCCCGGCATCGCTCCCGGTACCGGCGATACCGCGCCACCCACCGCGATCACGCTCGAGTACGAACCCGCCGACGAGACACCCGAAGAGCTGGAGTTAATCGACCCGATCGAGCGAGACGCGCTGGCATTAAGACTACTGTTACTACTATTATTACTGCTATTGCTACTACTAAGGTTATTGTCATCCTGTTGCTGTATGATACCCGGTAGGCCGAGAGATTTCTCCAGATTCGAGCGGTACAGCTCCATCCGCTGGCTAAAGTCCTTGTAGCGGTAGTCCACCGTTGCCACCCACTGCTTGATAGAGCTAGCGTGCGCGTGTCCCTTCTCCACCAGCGTGTCTGCTAGCTGGATCAGCAGCTTTACTCGCTCCCGCGTCTCCTTCGCCGTGCTCTTAAACTCGTTATGCTCACGTAGCAGCAGCTCCGACTCCTCCCGGCTCGAGCAGAGTTTGTTCTTGCGCGAGGACAGATAAGCCTCGCCCGTGTCATGGATCCATTCGATTGCCTGTTTGGCGGATCGTTCGAATAACACAAACTGCTGGCACTGGTCGAGCCGCTTTTTGCGCTGCGTCCAGTACTCGAGAACTTGCGTTTCTTGTGCGAGCAGCTTCTCGAGGATGGATTTCACGCGAGATTCACTGTTGACCGACGTCGGTTTGACGTGGTAGAATTGAAGCGACCGATTCGCGTACTTCAGGAACGTTTCCGCCGTCCGGCGGGCCAACGTACACGCTTTCAAAAATGCTTCTTTCTGTTCCTGGTGCTTCGAGATCAGCTGCACAATCTGTTGACCTTTGTCGGTCGAACCACCACCACCGCACCAATCCTCCTCCCGACGATATTCCTTCTCCAAACTGTCCAGCACACTGCACACCTGTTCGGCAGTTTTGAAAAAGTTCTGCGACGCCGTCACCAGCTTGTGACGCTCTTCCGCGCACGTGACTAGCTTCTGCCATTTCTTCGTCACCTCCTCCGCAATGTCCTTAATGCTCTGCGGATCGTAGTGGTTCGCGTTCATCAACGCGTCGGCACGGTATTTCACTTGCACAGCTGACGTGTGTGTTCGCTCGATGGCCACCTGGAACTGTTCGTGCTCCTTACGCAGCTGTTCCGCCTCCTGAAAGTTGTTCGGGATCGAGAAATTTGCCATTAGCATCGCCTCACCGTTCCGTATCCATGAGATCACTTGGTTTGCGTCGTTCTGAAAATGACATAGCTGCATCGATTGTTCGAGCTTGATGCGCTTGGCCTCAGCCAAATCCTCCAGATCAAGCTCACGATCGTGCAAAAACTCGAGCAAACATTGCACGCGTGTTTGGGCGGTATGGTTTGCGTCGGCCATGATGAGCAAACCGGACGACTCGAAAAGTTGCATCAGCTCGTGGCCCTGGTTGATCACCTGATACGTGGTTGTCTGCATTTGGTTCACAGATTCGTTGTGCAGGCGGAGGAACTGTTCCGTCTTCTGGAAATCTCGCGAAACTTCCGTGTGCTGGAGTTCCTCAGACCACATTTCCAGCTGCGACGATACTTCAAGTGCATCACGCTCGAAGATACGCAATCGTAGATACAGATCGATCTTCATACGACGCGTTTGCCAAAGGCCCTCCAGATCGAGCCGATTCTTCTGAATACGATCGAGCGCATTCTGTACAGCTGTCAGCGACCCGGAGCTATCCTCCTCCTCGATCGCGCGCAATTCCTGCAACAGTGCCTCACCCTGAGCAATTGCTTGCATACACGTTTTAAGTGTGTTTTCTTCCTGTTCTTTACACTGCTCCAGCATCCGTTCCGTGCCCTCCAGATGTTCGTTGGCCAGCTCTAGAGATTCCTCGTTGGTTACCTCAGCATGCAACTGCTCCTGCCAGGCAGAGATTTCTTTCTCGTTTGAGTAGAATACTACGGCCAAATCGAGACGTCTGCGACGCTTTTCGACCCTTTCCGCAAATGATGCTACATTCGTTTCGAGTTCTTGGGCAACGGAAAATATTTCCTGCGGCGACACCTCGCCGGAACGGGCCAATTCTTCGGCGGCTGCCAACAGCTTCTCCGCGTTTCGGTAAGTATTTTGCGCGACGTTTTCGAAGTGCTCATGACTCGTCTGGTAGATACGTGCCTTCTGCAGACTTTTACCAATACCCCTGTTCTTTCGCAGGAAAACGTCACCATGGTTTTGCAGCCAGTCCAGAACCTGCTTCACATCTTCCTGAAATAGGCGTAGTGCGAGCTTCTGATGCAATCGGAGTTTCCCCGCGTGCCATTTGCTCTCGAGCGCACGATGATGACCGAGGATTTGATGTATCACTGCCAGGACGTGCGAAGCACCCTCGCTGTAGTCCGCCGCTGGATTGCCGCCGTTGAAGTGAGATTCCTACAAAAAAGGCAAATGAAATATTAATTATCGATACGAATAGATGAATTAAAAATTTGAAGGTACACAAACTACCAATCTTGTACGACTTTATTGATTTAATACGTTTTTTACAACTTATTCGACTGCAATGTTTCAACATTAGTATTGCTTTTTTACAAAACAATAACAATACAAGCATTTTTTTCTCATAACCAACACCGAATGTATTTAAGCCAATAATATTACTACTGTGAAAAGCAGACTGTAGTCATTTTGGTCATTCAATTATTCTCCAAAGTATTGTACACAAACATATTTACTCTAAAAACCATTTTAATCGATGTTGCTGATTTAAAAATTTGGAAAAAAAACTTGTACAACAAAAAAGAGACTTACATTTTTCCTGGTGTTAACGATCGGTGGCTGATTGCACACCTGCACGAGATGATCGAGTTGATACAGCAGTTTCTTGCTCGTCGAGTGTACCTCTGTGTACGCCTGACACATCGCCTCATACAGCGACTGGTGCGTATTGATGGCCGTTTCGAGACTTTCCACGTTTGTCGGCGTCGGAATCGTTGCCTCACAAGCCGCCGCCCAGCTGCTAACGCTTTCCGTGTACTGTTCCGCCTTGTGGTGAAACACAACCGACAGTGTCAACACCGAAGTTCGTTCGTCCAGTGTCGTGACGAAATCTTTCCACGTTTTGTCCAACCGTGCCGCCAGCGTCCGTATGTGAGCCGCCGCGTAATGGTTGCCCTCGTACAGCCGGGCAGCAACGGCCAAAATTCGATTGATGTTTACACATACATTGCGGGAGGTTATAGCGAAGCGCTGGTGTTCTTCTTGCAGGTTTTTGGCAATCGCGTAGTTGTGCCCGATTTCGACGTACGTCTCCTGAAACACGTCCCGGTTGTGCAGGATCCAGTCGAACATTTTCTCACAGTCCTGCTCGAACAGGCGCAACTGAAAGCACTGATCGAGCTTTGTTTTGCGATGCTGCCACAAGTTGAGAAGTTGCTGTTGAGCGTTACGCACCGTTTCGAGTTGTTGCAGAACCTGTTGCGAGAAGAAAAATATCATATTAGTAATTAGGTTTTTGAAGTTAGGAAATTTTGTAAATGGTTTTTGACGGCTTCCCATTACTAGTAGAAAACAAAACCTACTGTTCAAGACAAACGAGATAAAGTCCGAAAATTTGCATGTAATTGTAACAGTAATGTTACGATCGTCTGTGCGACCATAATAGTAAAGCAATTTAAATACAATTAACGCCAACAATAGCACACAAAATTAGCCCGGCTTTGTGATAGGTACCCGTGAGGATAATGCCACATACAGACATGTTTCAAAGCATGGACGCAAATAATAGTTTTATGATCGCCTATAAATATACCTGCAGACAGAAACGATACCTGCAGACCAGTGGAAAGAGTAAACTATTGTACCCAACGATGGATCGACGAAAAATGTCGTCACAACTCGATTAACCCAGGGACCGTGCCGTCGTTTCTCTGAGAAGAGTAAAGAACTATAGAGAAATGATTTTCTCATGCTTCAGTAAGCAGTAACGAGGCATATCGTTCGTAGTGATTCATCCAAACACACAAACCTCTTATTGATATTTATGCCATCGGCAAACTTAGAAAAGGTTAGTTGGCCCAAATCATATTTTAACGGACTAAATTTAAGGAAATCGCTATAAATATCCAATTTGTTTTCCATTTAACTCGGATTACTTATCAAATTTCAAATTTCTAACTTATCATACATATGTATGAAAGTTTAAGCGAATATCAACTTGTATTCAACAACATGATTCAATTTATAAGTTCACACATGAAAAAGTTTAAATTAACATGGGTAACATAACCAAAATGTCAGATATAGCAAAAAAAATAATAAAATGTTGATAAATGTCATAATTTATTTAAAATGAAAATTTATTCCAACTTGTAAGCTAAATGTAAAGGATATCCATATTCCACCATTCGCGGTCGATTAAATAATAATAATAATTTGCATTTAATTGGTCAATTTTAATTGACTTTACCCTAATTCATACGTAGTACCCCCGGAAATGGCTGAAACCAAACAACAAACAGCAAAACTGTTGTAGTTGCTATACTGGAAGCAACTTTACGATTTTTTTACAGAAAAAAAACAAACGTGGGATTCTGCAACAGTTTCGAGGGTCGACATGATACTTGAGGAACAATTTCTGCCACCGAGGACAAACTTTTGTCAAAGTGTAAAACAATAACCATTCGTCTTTGTCCCCATATTCCATACCTCGGATTGGCTTATCTATTTTTCTTCTGTTTTGGAACAGGATCCTACAACACGACTGTGCTATTTGCTCTCATCACCTTTCCCAGACATGAGAACATCGGGTTTTTGCAGAACGGAGCTTCGAAAAGTCTGCTAAAATCTAGGACACAGAAAACCATGCCGTCAGACGTACCACCGCACATTTCCTATCAAACCCTATCCTCTCGCCCACAGTGGATTGCATTTGAAAGAAAACACACGTCTTGAGAGTGTTGAATGTTGCTGTTGTTTAAAAAATATTCGCTCTCTGTTGTAGCACACTTTAACCAGAGGACGAGCAAGCATGCCATCCATTAAATCCCACTTCGATGAAGCACACATTTTTCTTGGACTGTCTTCATCGGCACAATACTATTTCACCGGGCCGGACACCGGTATCGTGTTTCGTTCTCCACTGCACCATTAAGGAGCAACGTACGGAACTGAGTGTGGGACGTACGCCATTCTTTTTCAGGCGACCTGATGATAGAATTTCAGAGATAAACAACATGTACATGAAAATGAACACAAACGGCGAGATAAAAATTAACCGACGATTAAGACGCCACCATTACACCCGGTGTTTCCTCCGAAACACCTCCCATGAGAGTCACTGCCATCTTTACCACCTCAAACGTTTCTTTTTCCTGTGTACGCACGCGATCGTCAGTTGATCGTCACTCAGGTCCGTCAGTTCCGGTGGAAGACTGAAGCGAGGAGAGAAAAACGAAACATCACACCGGAAAATACCGTTCATTGCTAAAGCAACCCAGGCTAGCCACCGGCACCAGCACCAGCACCAGCACCAGCACCACAGTCCAAGCTCTTTTAATTATAGTGCCAGCAAATTTTAGCATCCACAATGCTTTAGGCTAGCGCGCGTGAGATCGCACCCCCCTGGGGAGAGTGTGAGCAGAGTTTTCTCAGCAGCACCGCAGTGATTGCAGGAAAATGGGTGTAAAAATGGAAAACGGTCGTGAAAGCACCCCAAAATTGATTAGATAATTTCCACTATTTGCCTTCGACTGTGACGGACGACGCTCTGCGCGTAAACCTTCTCGATTCGCGGGTTAACACAACGAAGACACAACTCAATACATCCTTCTCTCTCTTTCGTCTCACTCTCTTTCTACGTCCACAGCCATAAGTAAGTGTGGATAATGCCACCCCCTGTGCATCTTAATGTGACCGCTGACTTGGAGCTCACAGCAAAAGTTGTCGATATGGTCGAGACTCTTTGCTCCGATGGAGTATAATAACCATCACCTCGAGCGTTGGCTGGCTGCTGCATGCAGCCAATGGTTGTGATTAAATCGCGGAGAATTAATTGCCACCATTTTTGATGAATAAACAACGAAAAAAGTGAAACTCGTCCGAGCACAGTCGAGCCTAACGGCATGACTTTAAAGCAGCCTCTTTTAGCACGGAAAGCAAGCATCAATCCGTAAGCTCCCTGAGTTTTGCGCACTTTTATGCTTTCAATACCTAACGTACTGCAACGGGGGAACACGGAACCCGGGGAGGGGGAGGAAAAAGAGGGCCTCGGTAACGAGGAAACTGCCCTTCTGCAGTTTGAGTGCGCGCGAGAGTGCACAAAATCGATCCACGAACAACGGCACCCTGGCCGCTTTTAAAACCCCTCGCTAGTTTTTCCAAAACACTTTGCGAGGAAGATTTTTAATCGCGAAGGTGAGTGAGAGGTGGGTACAAAAGCGTTGGCAGCCAGTTGCCTGTTACAGAATAATTGCAAGCCCACAACGCGGAAGAGGAAAATCACCATGTTACAATGAGAACTGAATGATATTTAAGGAAGGGAAACTTAATTCACGCGCATTATTATCAAAGCTAAAGCCAATTATTATCAACAAATGTACGTGAAAAACCCCTAGGAAGCCCGAATGTAGCAGGTAAAATGATTCAGTTTCCGAAACACAGCTAACTAAATTCATAAATAGAATTATTAAAAAAAATTAAATTATTTTAAAGAATTAAATAAAAAAAGAAACAACATGAATGTGAAAACATTTATTTTTTAAATTCACTATATGTTAAATTCATTATATGTTTTTAAATTCACTATATTTCCATCGCGCAATATTATTTTATTCAAATGTTAAATTTGATAGGATTTTTAATTTTTTCTGTTATTTCATGTTTAATAATAAATGAACTGTAAAAACAAATCTAAACAATTACTAATCGGCAATTACCAATCAAACAAATCTGAACAATTACTAATCGACAATTACAATTATTTCATGCCAAATCATCAAGCTTTTGTTCTTCAATGATATCACCTAGAATTGATAGTTTATTCTGTCACTTACGATTGCGCCATCAAAAATACCACCATCACCATCTTCCATCGAAACACCGGATATTGCATATCGTACCAAATCCCGCACAAAACACCAACCAATACTCTGCGTTCGCTTGATGGTATTGGCGATCTGCGGAATTTAAATTTCCCGTCTCGTTTTTCTTTAACAACCCACCGCAACAAGCCGCTATCGAATCGAAAGCAAACGACGCGATAGACCACACCATCAACAAAGACCGCACTGATTAGTTTCGTATCGCACACATGTGGTAGAACCAAGATTTAATAAACAGAAAATAGAAACATTACATAAAACCACTGTTGCACGGGGCACCCTCCAAGCGCCTATTGCTGGGGCGAAGCGAGGAAACATATCTTGCGACTCAGCGCAGATCGTCGAAACAGTATGCGCATACGCCCGGAAAATCTTAGACCACACAACAGAGTAAGCGTGTGAGAGCACCCGATGCGGTATGATTTTTGTACCTCATTGTTTACACTCCGTTAGGGATCTTTGGCCGCTTCTCCTCACAGTGGATAAACATTGCTCCCAGAGTTCACTACACGTAGGACAGACAGCAAGCAGTGCTTATCCGCAGTGGCCAATTGACCCCGATATACCATCAGAACTCCTCGCCACAAACGAAAGGCACGAAATATGGACACAATGGCGCATGACCCAACGCATCATCAATAGCGTTCGCGCATCAGAGATTAAAAAATAAGACCGGATGTTAATAATGTATTATGATCGCGAATGAACAAACCATCCAACGAAAGCAACAATCTTACAAACAAAAGAAATTAATCAAATGTTGCTGCAAAACCAACTGCAATGGCTGAACTCCGTCCGGTACGAGGCGTTCAGGAAAACCTAAGCCTATTCTCAGCCACAACGCGTCATCGTCGTCCGGTCGGAGAACTTCATTACGCAAATTCGACGCGCTTTGTTAAGCAATTCGACCATAGCAGGGTTCATCGTGCCCTCCTCACACCGTGGTATTGGGACGCGCGTATTGAAACCACACTCGAAAGTGAAAATATTACGCACCGCTGTGTTACAAACAATTCGATTCATTCACACCACCCCTCCCACCCGCTCTACCCGACGTCTTCGCTCGTTTGTAGCAATGTGTTCCTCGAAGCAGAACGTCCGAAATTGAGCAGTTTGTGAATGAAACAAACATGAACTGTACTGCTTCGGGGGGTGTACTGTAACACTGCTTTCGGTTTACGTAGCGCTCCCTCATCGGCGGTGAATAGCGATAAAATAATTCACCCATAACTATCGAAGAGTGAGCACATATTTATACAGCATGTGTTTAAAAATTTTTTTTTCACCACCTTTTTTCAATCCGATACCCGCGGTATTCCTGGTGTTCAAGTTTGCCTCATCTCATCTATACCACCATATGCCGGATGCCTTGAAGCGTAGCTGAAATCTCCCGGTTTGTTAAAAGAAAGGTGACCCAGTTAATTTCAACACTTTCAATTGCTTCCCTCTGTTATGTTTGTTTCGGGTTTGTTTGTCCTTCCGAAGTAAAAAACTTAAAAATTAGCTACATTCATTTTGTCCGAGGTTAATTGACTGTGTAATGTATAATGTATGAGAAGATGTTTGCAAACAAAATTTGTTCAAAGACAAATTATATGAAGTAAAGTTCTGAAACTGTTGCCAAGTCAACTAAGCCGTTAAAGCAGGGCAGCTTCCACATGTGTCAAATAACAAATAACCTAACCTAAACTCAACATATCCAAGACGCGGAAGCAAACATGACGTCATGTACGGGAAAAATATGTCAAGGGTAAGCTAAACCCTAAGTGCTCACCTGATTCATAGCGGACGTTACATCCGGATTGTGACAGTTGGTCGGTAACGGGGCCGAATGGCACCCGTCGTCGTTGCGGTTTGTGTACGTCGTCAACTTCCCGAGCAGCTTCTGGCCCTGCAGATCGAGATCTTCGATGGGCAGTTTCAGTATCTTGCGCTTCATCTCGTTGTGCGCATCGATACTGTGCTTCGCACCGTTCACATCCTCCGGACACTCCGAATGCGTCAGATCCTCCTGCAGATCGTCGATCCGGTCGAGTATGTCGCTCGCCTGCCACAGAAAGTCCTCGAACGCGACGCGCAAATCAATCCAGACCGCGTGGTCGTAATGCAGGAACCCCTCGAAGTCGGACGTCAGCTGCGACGGTTCGACCAGTTTGCCGAGCGACTGAATCGAGATAGTGGTCGTCTCGAACTTGTACTTGTTGCTCGCGATTGACGAGCGCTGCTTGTGCCAGAAGTTGTCTGGCTTGATAATCACTGCCTGGTGGATGACGTCCGTGCCGAAGTTCTCCTGCAGCACCTTCAGGATCATCTTGGCACTTGCCGCCGTATTGCCGTTGCCCCGCATGTCTACGATGATGGTGAAGCCGTGACTTTTACTTTCATCACTATTCCGCCACCAAGTTGTCGTTTTGCCGTGATGGGTGCCGTGATCGCAGGACATGATGATTCGGTGGGTCATGAAATGGGGGGAAAAAACAGAAATAGCATAAGTAGCTAGCTCACGATAATTAGTATTCAAGATGTGTTTACACATTGTTCGAAAGGAATTACAGTTGACTTCCGAAACGGGGACCAGATTTGTAAAATGCGGTCACGTTCGCAGAGCACAGTCTTGTAGAATCTTCTACCCATTTTACGCATTCTTGCAGCGATCGATTAACACTTAAGAGCGCAAAAGTGTGCGTACATACATGGTGGGAAAGAAATCAAATTTATATCGTTGTATCTCGAGTGGACACAACCACCTAGAGAACAACAGTGCCATAGCAGAAGGTGTATTTTCATACATCCAACGCAACAACGGCATTTAAAGTGGCGGAGCAGTACAATTTGCCTCTTTTCTTTCGCTCTAGCTTCCAAGCTCCGCGCAGAATTCTCCCCCTTTTATGGACCATATCGCAACGCGATTTCGCCAAGATCGAACGGTCAGTAGACTCTAAGTAGTAGTGCGAACGCACGCAACAGCAGGTCTACCCCCAAAAAAAAAAAAACTCAAATCGAGCGGAATTTTGTTGCGTTGGCCAACGGGTGGGTGGTGGTTGGGTTAATTTTCAAGTCCGGTCCCGTCGTCTCGTCGATAGCGCTTGGCAGTTTGAAACGGAAGAATGGAAGATTGACCGACCGACTGAACCGAAGCGAAAATAAAAATACTGATGTAAGAAAATGCCTCAGTCCCGAACCCAAACGATTATTGGCCGTCTGACTAGCGCTAGTCTCCGCAGTAGCGACTGGTTAAACGAAAAAGGTTTAAGACTTCAGACGGGGGACGACCTGGTAGAACAACGATATCATGAGAAGAGACGAGGATGGTTGTGTTGTGTATGTGTTGTGTTGCAGGTTTGCTTAAGATTGAATTTCTTACTCACTAGCGGCGGTAACCGCTTTCCTGCGGAAAGAGAGATGCTCTGTTTTGCTACCTCCTCACAGTAATAATTCAATCCGACACCACGACTAGAAATGTTTCCTGCCATCAGGAGGGCGAGAACGTACGTGCGCTGCTGCTGCACGGGTGCAGAATATTTTGCAGAGATTTTATTGTACCCTCATTGCTATGCAAGGTTACAAAAAAAATCGAAACGGAAATTATAGTCTTGCTTTAGTTTGGAATACTTTTCAGAATATTTAAGTTTGGACTATGTTTAAAATACAGATGTAAATGTCGAATTTTCAGAGGCGATTAATAATAACAACATACCATAACATAATGATTATTATTTTTGTAAATTAAATTATTATGCACGAGGCTACCTTTTTAAAAACAGTTTGATTTATTAGAGAAGTATTAAATAAGCATTAAAGAATAATCATAGATAAAAATACAGGCGTACACTTCAAGTATTATTAGAAATAAACGTAAGAACTCAATAGGTAGTAGAAAAGCGAGGAAACGTGTCGGCCTTTGCGGTTGGTTTTATGGTGTGTGTATACCTCCCAGCTTTCCACATCACCGCTGGTGGGTTAAAATATCATTATGTAATTTAGACGGTTTACCTGTGTACGAAGCAAAGCAGGCCAGAATTGATCATATGTGCTTGATTTTTGTTTATTTCAAACAATCCCATCAGTGTTGGTCACAATTATCACGAACGTAATTAACAAGTTATTTAACAAGATAAAACTGATCGATGTTAGTCATAAAATGAAGAGCCTATCTTCTACTATCTAATCGATCGATTATTCTACTTCCAGGTATTGCCTACCAGCTTATCTAACATACTCCAAGTCCCGAATAATGTATAATTTACCATCAGTTGCGCGGCCACTATCACTCTCAAGGCATTTTTAAAGTGGATCCCAATCATTAAAGCGTAACCTAAATCGATCCGAACACTTCTTGCTTCGTTCCCACCCACTGCTGCCTTGAGCTTGGGTGAACATCACGGAAGCAACGCAATAAATGATCTTTCCGTTCAGCAACAAGGAAAGTGAAGTGAAAGCCTCACGTTGTTCCTCAATGACCCCAATCCCACCCCATACCCTGCCAAACTTCCTCAACCGCTGGAATACCGTAGAACATCTCGCGAATGGTTTGCATGCATCGTCCGCCTGGTACCCGAATAACTACCGAACAGCGGCGGATATCATTGGGATGAGGCGTCTGTTTTGCGTTATTTTTGGACGCGATTCATGTCAGTAGTCGATTGCTTGTTAGTCTGGCGCTACCTAACTAACCTCTTCGTAACAGCAACAAAACAAAAATGCACCACTCGTACCGGGGTGTATGTTAATGGACGACCCAACCGGGTACCACCGTTCATTGAGCGATGGAGCGAAAAACTCTCACGGGATTATTAGGCACGGCACGGCATAATAAAGCAGAATTGGCTTCGACCGAACTGAGCGTGTGCCCTCTTCCTGTCGGAATGTCGGACGTCTCAATTGCCGGACATCGTCAAGCATTCGAGGAAAATGTGACGAGCTACGGTTCTACCGTTGGGCGTCTCAATCCAAAAAACACACACACACACACATATTCTCTCTCGCCCGAAGGTTAGGGGAGATTCGAACAACGTAAGTAGCATTGGAATTCCTAGCCAAAAGCCGTCACTCCCCTGGCCGGCCGGTTCTGACGTATCACGTTTGTCCGGGTACAATAAATAATTCAAATTCGTTCAAGTCCACCGGGGCACCAACAAGGGTGAGAGAGTCCGTAATCTATCCGAAGAATGCCAATGGTGTGTATATGTGCGTGTATGTGTGTGCCTGTGAGTTTACAAGTATACCAATATTCGGCACCGTCCGAATTGTTTCCAAACCTCCCAGAAGGATTTAAAGGTCGAAAGAAACAAAAAGTACACTAACCACCCATCAAATCGAGGAAAACGTTGCACACCTCCCGCACAGCATTCCGGGGTGGGACCTTCCGGTTCGCAGGTATCCAAAGCCGGATGAAAAGACCCGAAAATAGATGGCTCAATAAAGCAAGCCGGCCAATCTATCCGCTCTACAAGCGTGAGTACAACGCAGCCCAGTGAGGGAACAATCACAGGAATGTTTTACCCTTTCGTCCTCCAATGCGATCTTGCTGATCTCTGACAATCGGATGCGTTCACCTCGAGGGAAACCCGATGATAGGCGCCCAATTCGAAAAAGAAGCGTACAAGTCAACAAGCAATTTCAGCCCATGTCCTGCCAGCGCAACACGGTCCTATATCGAAAGGAACATAGTTTTAGAAACGTTGCCCCCTTTATAGGGTGTCTTTGCGACATGAATATGTAAAACTACGAGATGCAATTCAATTATAATCAAAACACCGCACAATTAAAAAAAAACACCGCAATTTCGTACATTTAACGCTTTTTAAATCCCAATTTAAACTACAGCTATCGTGATATTGTAAAAAATATCATGGTAATAAGGCCTCATTAAAACACTCTAACAAACTCTAAAAAACCCTTTCAAGAACCCCCAGCAGAAATCCAATTGATGTTATAGTTAGACGTTTGAGACGTTATATATCCTTAGTTAAGCAAACTAAAAAGGCAACTATTAACTATTATAGCAAACTTTCCATAGCGATAAGTAGACGCATCTTACTTATTTAGCGCATCTTACGTTTACTAGATTCCAACGATCGATGTACATAAAGCAACAGAATTTTAGACATATTTTACAACGACATATGAGAACGATCGGATCCGTTTCGCACATATTTATACTCAATTATTATAACGCGTAAATTTGGCAACAATGTAAATGCGATCACAAATGCAATGAAAATTGGCTCATGCATTTACAGCGTAATGACTCCAACAAGCAGAAACATATACACTTTGTCTTCCAATTAGCATTGCAATCGCCTTTTCTCTTCCCCACACCGTGCGAACGAATCCTTTTATCGAACCAAATTAATCTCGTATGTGTGTGTATGTACGTACAAATAATGCATTAGCGAGCCAAATTAATGAAAGCAGCTGCTATAAATAATTCATCATACAATTTATAAATTTTCCACCCTCCGATCCACCACCCATCGATTCTCGATCAATTGCAGGCCTCGATTCGCGTCGTCCGCACACGCAGCAGGAGAGCGTATAAATTTAAAATTCTACGCACTTCTGGCGCACCAAATCCACCACCACAAACATACGCCAGTTGAGCGCTAAATAGCCTCAAACTGGCTGACCGACCGACCATCGTCACCGGGTCAGTAGTGGCTGTAGTTGGTAGCGGAGTTGGACGGGTGTCCTAACTGCATAATTTACCATTTACCATTATTACATTATCGATCAGCTGTGGGAGGTTGGAAAGGAAGAAGATTTGGTGGGCAGTGGATTAAGTATTTAAACCACATTTCACCATTTGACGGCCGACCACCGCCATGAGGCAACCACGCATAAGAACACATTTGATCGGTAATCCACACTGGAGCAATTACTCGATATAGGAAACACGGTGGCTGAATGCAATTTTGATTACTTTGAAACCACTATTTGCTGCATGTGATTACTCGGTTGCGCCGCAGATTAGTGTAATGTGTGCGATAAAAGGCTCATAGAAGCTATCTCATGCTATCTCCAACGCGAACTGGGATACACATTGGACCCTATCCATTCAAACGACACGGAATGAGGCGATAATTGAACATGCTACAGACAGAACAAACAAAATGTAAGTTAATTATTTAATCACAGTTTACCTCTCAGCAACGACCAAAGTGTATTTTTTCAATACAGAAAAAGAATTTGTCATAAACAGAATCTTTACTGTTTTGAGCCGCATCTTTTCGATTTGTTTGCTCAAGCCAACATTTTTTTTAAACATATGAAAATCGATTTGTCTTTCGGTAAAAGCCTTCGGCATTGAATTATTATCCCACAATAAGTTGAATACAATAAAAAACGCGATAAGTGTATATACTAGTGAATAGTTATAGGTAAGCTTCCAAATTCCAAAACGGCTTTTTACAGTCTTAGTTTAAAACTCGCAATTCGAACTATTGCATGTTACAAGATTGGGCTATCATAGAAAAGTATTCTTGATTGATTCCGCTTGAGACTGACAATGTTAGGACTATGATTAAAATATAATTGATTCTTCGAATAAGTTTGAAGCAGACCACAAAGGCGGAAGACTACGTTCAATCACTTCTACAGAGACCTCAGATATCAACAGATCCCTTAGGAAAGATCTCTCGAAACCTTTAGTCGAGGTACAAAAGGAATTCGAGCCCTTAGTAAAGGACAGACGAATTGTATGACGTGCTATTGTATTGGCGAATTATTTACGCGACGCCCCGCAACGAAGCAGCTGAAGAACCGCCAAAAATCCCAAAAAAGGCTTTTATTTACTATACCACACATGTACTGGATTGATGGCGAACCTTCCAGTTTAATTATGATTTCAAGTTCAATACTACTGTCAGTCATGGGATTTGTCGTGTACAACAGGCGGTCGGAAAACGTGTCAATGTAAGTTCCTACCACAAAAACCGCGAAGCACCAAGGTGAATGCAATGTGATGCTTCACGGGACGTTTTTTTCTAATTATCTTTGTGCGACTTATCGTATAGTTGGAATACTGGACCATTTGAAAGTGAAAAAAATAAGGAATTTTTCGCCAAGATATCGACCAGGTCCAAAAAGTAGTGAAAATAGTGAACAGTGATGGGATATAATTTATCCGTGAGACGTTCGTATATGTGCGAACAAATCCTAAAGGTCTACGAATGTATAGTGCTTTCTTTTGAAAGAGGCAGGACCGTAGTCGAGACAATAATAATGACAAATAAGTTACTATTTCATAAAATATGACGAAAAATATTCCCAAAAAATATTAAAGTTATGTATTTAAATTGGCGATGTATAACACTTTTTACCTAACAATACTAGACTACCATTAGTTGGGCGTACTTTGTGTCCAATACTGAATAAATTACTGAACATAGTAATGTCGATGAGACATCTTAAAATTTTTCAAAATTCAAGCCCATAAATGTTTAAAAACCAGTGATCAAAATAGGCAAAATAAATAATCTCGATTAATGTGGAAGCGTTATTGTATTGCTTTAATGGAATGTATTCATGAGTTTAAATTTACGAACCAGTTAAACGATGATCTCCGTACATCGAGTCAACCCGTTAAGTTTTACAATCCCGAATTGAAGCAGTTTATTCTGCACACAGGCATCACCAAACGCGTCAAGTGCCATTCTTACAATTCAAAAGGAAACTTGCACCGCAGTTTCACTTCCCTAATGAACGATGATATTGTCGTATTGTTCAGTTTTCCATCATATATTCTGCTTTAGTGCACAGGGGTGGGGGGGGGGGGGGTTTGCACGAGTACGGCAAAAACCATCATCATCCCCACCGTCACCAACGTCTCGAAACGGATGTCGTAATTGTCGCGAAAACCATCGTTAGGTTGGTTGCTTCATCATAAAGCGCATAAAGAGCTGTACATTTGTGTCGTGGGCGGGAAGAGATGGCGTAGCGGGGCTATGGGGGCGGGGGGGGGGGGGGGGTTTGGGAGTTTCGGATGCACATTTTCACTGCTGCTTCGAGGAGAAATGAAATCCCCATTCCGCATTGAAAGCTGTTGGTTGCAGCGATGCTGATTCTCTTGCTGCCCTAGGTGCAATAAGCACCTTTTCCCACTTGAATCCAATTAGACAAAACCAAACCGAACCCCGTCGACGAAGCCAGCCAAACACACAAAAGAAGCGCACCATGTGGAAAGACCGCAGCCTGCTGGGAAAGGGGTAGAGGGGGGGGGGGGGGAGGGGAGGTTTGTTGTTTTGGTTTGGTTCGCGTGCATATTTTTACTCGCGGATAAATCATCCATCCATCTATTGTCAAGTGGGTTAGCAGTGGGTTCCTAACATTTTCCACCCTCCACCCTCGAGGGGTTTCGTGCGTATGGGCACGGAAAGTGCACCAGAACCGACAGTCAGCCAATGTTTTTGTGATCACGTGCCTGTGTCTGAGCAGGGACATGGGGATTACAGTAAGTGTGCACATCCTTACATTAAAAAAATATAAATTGATTGAAGAGATTCGTTGTTTTACAGCTCATTTTGGCATTGTCTGGTCCAAGTTACCTTTGTTTTCTATTTGATCAACTTTCACATATTGAAAATAAAATATAAAAACCAATGGTTTTATATTTTTATCACATCTTTTATAAAATATTGTATAAAATGCATAATATATGTCAATATTTCATAAAATAAACAGTACAAGTTTTGAGTGCCAATTTCACATTTCAATTTATGTTTCGATTGAACCAGAACGGTTTGATCCTGTCACACATAAATTTTATTATATGTTTTATATCATATTTAAACTTTTCCAACGTTAAAGCTCTCTAAAATACAACTTATTCAGTCAGATTTGCCAACAGTGGACCAGGTAATCAAGATATTAGAACATTTTATTCAATTATTATCCATATTACCAATAATCTTATTGGTTTGGAATGATTTTAATTGCACTTACATTAATGATAAACTTATAAAAAAGATAGCACCAATCAATAAATTGAACCAATTTACTGAAGAATTAAGGAGGTTTCCGACACACATACACCTCTGAGAAATGTTTCACATTCAAATTTGGTACAGCTTCGTTCAAGAGGAACGAAGCGATTAACTTAAGTCCAGACGATTAAAGTTAGACTCCATTCGTTTGGAAGAACAGAAGCGCAGAATCTACAATGGCGAGATCTATGAATTACAGGATGTATATTTCTTATTGTATTTCGTTACAATTGCAAGACTCCGGGATAATCTGATCAGGTTAGTGGCACAAAAATGCATATCAATTTAACTCACCGACATCAGTACAGATAAGAAGCAGCAGGTTTATAGAACTAACAACTAAATTATCTGTTATAAAATCTCTCGGACGTAACATAGTGCCACTGAATAAATTTCGCACTATTTTTTTTTTATTGTTACAATTAATCTGGCCACAACAAATTTAAAAAAAATCTTACTCAAAATAATCTAAATCATATAAATATTTTTAAAGCCCAGAAGCGAAGTACTAAAATAATCATAGCACCAGCTTGCATTTTGTCATGGCGTTAGTTTTTGCATCATTCATATTAACGCAGACAGGCGGTAGAGGTTTTACCGCCGTTTTTCTTTGTCGTTTCTCCAACATCAGCTGCATACCCGGAGGAGATAATAAAAAGTTCCTTTACTTTCCCGTCCAATTGCAACGTGTGGCCCCACCGTCGTCGTCGTCGTCGTTGCCATCGTGAGGATCTTTATTAGCCTGCATTTAGAAACCCCAGCACACTTTCGCAGCATAACTTTCGTGCTTACAGCAGTTATCCTAGTAGACAGAGAACTTGGAAAACCTTCCAGTTCTCCCCTGAACAAAGGCTGCGTTGTGACCCAGACCAGAAATTATGATACGGTATATTGTGCCACACAGGCGACGCTGCACCGCACAATTGTGCCACGACACGCGGCACGTTTGTTAACGGGGTTCCGAAAATTCGTACGCGCTGGTTCCGAAAACGGACACCGACCCAAATATTTATCGTCCCTCCCGTAACGCGCGCCAGCTTACCTCGGTATGTTGATGAAGTAGCTCACGACCCGCTTGATGTCTTCCGGCTTGATCCGTTCGCGCTTGGTCGTGGCCGGGAAGCAGATGATCGGTCCGCCGCGATTATCGCGACCACCGGACAGGAGCGCGAACCGCTCATTCAGCAGCGGCAGTATGTCCAGTGCCCGCATGCCGTCCATGTTGGGTGGTGTAGAGTTGGGTAGCGGCGCTCCGCACCAAACACAGAAGCGATAAGAATTTAATTAATGATTTCCACTCCCCGCACAGGGCCTAATCACCGCGCCCCTTCGTTGGGGTGCCGACAAAATGGGTGTTTATTTTTGGTGTTTTTCGTTGATCGCGTATTTATCACTTGTTATGAGTTGAGTGTTGTGTATGTGCTGTGTGTGTGTGCCGGGTTTTCGTGCAGATGGACACACACACACGAAATGGGAGGTTTTGTTTATAAGGTTGTTTTTCTTTTTACACACGCTTTAACGACCCTTTGCGAGAGGTTTGCATTCCTTCCTGTTTGACGATGGTTGCTTTAATCTGATCCGTTTTATTTCATTTCACAATAGGACACTTTTCACCGATTCATTCTCTTTCACTTATCAAACACACGCACACACACATGTACACTTAGGCGTCGGCAAGGAGCAAAGGGCTGTGTTGATAGCGGCTAATGATGATCGTTTTCCTGTGGCGCACGGTGCGTAACGATCGCTGATGTTTTGTGTTTGTGTTTTGAGTACCCTTTCGATCGACAGTAGCACCAACGCTGCTGCTTCTGATGCTGCTGCTCCTATTCCACATACTTCCGAGTGTTAGCGTACAATCTAGCAGCGACCGAGGCGAAGGAATCGGTCACGATCACCATCATCCCCGGTGCCGGCAGCACAGATGTCAACCATACCACCGACGAACCGCGATGTCGAAAACCACAGACAGGAAACCAATGGCGACGGTACGATACCGATGATGCGGGCGGGATCGAACGTGGCGACGGTGTGCATCTTGTTGACGCGCGATCGGTTTCCGGTTACCCGCGAGATCCGGTTACGCAACCTGCTTCAAGCGGGAGGCAGCAGGTTCTTACACTCACAAGCACACATGTGACGCACAACACGCACATCAAACAAATGAACGCACCGATCGGCTTCACGGCAAACGGTCTCTATTGATTTCACTCATTGTAATGCACCGACCGCACTAAAGATGTATGAAACATTTAAATTTCGCATCAATTTCTTCCGCACCGAAGCACTGCACTATATACACACGCAACACGAAATGACACGCAAAAACACACTGCCTGCTGCCTTGGGCACTAGAAAACACTAACAAGCGTTCGTAGGGTTGGATAAAACTAAGTAGCAAACACACCGAATAGCACACTACACGTACGTTCGCACACAAGCACGCTTTTCACAGCTACTAATGCTAGAATAAGGGGTTCCGTTTGTTCACGGGAGGGTAGGGAAACGCTCCGCCGGAATGGATCAATTAATTATAGGTGGTTCTGCAATAGACACAAATAAAGAAGTTAAACACCACGCACCATGTATCATTTTTAATTATAATTTTAATCCACGTTGGCGGTGACAGTGCCGCCCGAAATTGTGCTATATGTTGACGGTACCGTCCGTCATTGCACGTTGGCAATTTCCGCACCGCACCCAATCACAAACGCACGATTTCATGTACCATTTGTTATCACAGCGCACATTATTTTACGATACGCGATGAAGCGCATCACAAAACACGATAAAAAAATCGAACCACCATTCTGATAAATTGAAAGTTGTAAATTTAAAGAACCATACGTGCGTTATCTTTGCTGATGGCAAACGATGGGTGATGTTCTATCGTGCTTAAATCCGGTTTTTTGTGAATTTATTTTCCCTTCTTCCGTGTGGATGTGCTGTTGCTGTTGCGATGCAATTTTCCTACAGCGACAACTCCTATATCTCTCTTTCTCTCTCTTTCTTCAATCGCCTCGCTAGAGCTGTACATGACAGATATTAAATCGATGATTTTTCGCAATTTTCACCCGCAGTCAAATCGCTTTCGCTTCCAAGCACGAGTCTGCTTCTTTTTTGTTTACCTTTGATGTATTACTTGGCTGCTAGACTGTTTGAGGGATTAGATTAAGGGCATCTAGGCATCAATTTTCACATGAATCTAAAATTTAAAACACGCTTTAATAACCACAGCGAGGAAAAGTAATTAAAACCCATATTTAACACACCGTGGGATGGGGAACGTAAATCAAATCGCACACGGAGTTTGGCAGCGTTTCTTTGACCCCCAAAAAAAATCGGTCGTCCTTCATTTTGCCATGTCTAAGCACCCTCCCGTGCCCGTGTGCGTCTCGGAAAGTTTGCCGATATTTAGGTGTCTCTTCTTGGCTTCCTTTGACGTGGTGGGTTTTCACTGTTCGGCTTCATTAACCGGACGGATATGTGTAAACATATATACACACAAACACAGATGCAGGTAGAGAGGACACGGTGATGTGTACTTTTCCTCATCAGCAAAAAAAAAACCAACCACCTATTGCGGGAGTGGATTTTCTCTCCACGTCGGCTCCGAGCGGTTTAGAGGGATTGATGGTCGTTAGGGAAACGGCATAGCACTACGCACGCTTCGCTGATTAACCGTGGTGCATTCGCCAATACAATCATCATATACCACACCTGCATGCGAAGGAGAGAAACGCGAGACCTTAAAACCAGGAAGTCAGTAGGCTGTAACATAATGCATTCCCAATTCGAAACCATTGCGAGCAGCAACCGGCTGGCATCGCAAGAAATTGTGCGATTTCTTTTACTTTTTTAACTTCTTTTTCACTCACTTCTTGCCACACACACGCACGAACATGCACGAATGCATGTTTGTTATGCTTTTTTTCTTATGTTATTATTGCTCACTGCTCGCAGACTGCACCGTTTTGCGCACATTTCAACAGAACACAGCACAATATCACAAGAAGAAGAAGCAGAAAAAAACAAGACGTTTTGCTTCGCTAACGATCAAGCCAAACATCGGCGAGTTGCGAGTCCAAGCTGATCCAAACGGCGGTTCTCCGTCAATCGGCCGTCTGCGATGTGTGTCTTTTGTGTGTTGCCTACTGCTTGAAGAGTCGTCAACCAAAACAAAGCCATCCGAGCCAGGCATCACGCACACCACCAACCGAAGCGCGAGATGATCACAGCACAGCGGCGATGAACGTTTGCATGTATGTGTATGTCATTGAATAAAACGACCAGAGAAGCAGCAAGCATGAATAAAGAGAGCTGTCATCTTGTCGATTTCATTTTTCGCTGGTTCGCCTTTTCTCTTTCACGCACTCTCTTTTCACTGCCTCTATCTCATCCTCTCGCTCGACCCCACCATCGCCACCTTCTTCCGGCACGACGACGGTGTTTCCGTTCCATCTTTTGCTTCCTGTTGCCGCCGGTGGCTGCCAATTTCCGGAATGTCGACAGGGTTCCTTGTCTGTTCCCTCCGATGCAACGATGCGTGCATTTGCGGTATAAGCAAAATCTCCAACCGTCGGGGAATGTGCATAAGCACTTGTGCACTCACACACATACGTACACCTTCGCACTCTCCGGTCCCTTTCTAGTCTCTTTTGGCGTCCGCGTTTCGGACCCGTCTGCGGAGGTTAATGGAGCGGGCACAAAACAACGACGTTGAGTTTCCTTATGGATACACCTGCATCGGTAAGGATTTATGCTAACCATCAACCCTACACAGCTCATACGGACGGCTCCATATTGCTTTGGCAGCAAAAACGCTCCCACCTTTCTCAGCATGCAGAAACACACATACGCACAACTAGAGTACTAAACATAGCGAGCCGCTAAGGAAAACAGGAACGCAGGCAGCACTAAACAACTTATCTTCGGCCTCCTGTTTCTCGTGCTCGGTTCTTCTTCACACACATCTTCGGCGCAAAGGCTCTCTCTCTCTCTTTCCATCTCACTCTCCTGCACTTTCTGTTTGTACCTGTCTGTGACTTCGCTGCTGTTTAGCGCACACGGGAGCGATGTGTTCGCTCTCGCTCCCGTTTTTTCGCGCTTTCCTGCTCGGTCGCGCATTCTAGCTCAGTTTTCGTTGTTTCGATTTCTCATCCAACAGCATGTTCAATCTTCTTTTGCTTTTTGTCAAAATATTCAATGTTGCAGCTCTTTCTTTCACACGCACCCGACTTCTAACACACACAAACGTGCGCGCGCGCGCACACAAGGGTACGGTCGTTTTTTTATGCTCTCTTTCACTTCACTCTCTCTCACGCGCACGTATATGTGAATAATGTTGAAACATTATGCTCGAAGAAACACACTTCCTATCGATGGCGAAAAATTGAACTACATTTTAACTACAAAACGATTGCCGTGATTTTTGCAAACGTCGCTTTGTCAATTACACCGCTAAGCACCGTGGCGGTCTTTCTGCGTCTTCCGGGTTGCCTTACGCTGCGATTTGCCAACCAACTACCACAGCCCTCACCATACTTTTCTCCGTCTACATCAGAGCCACACTCGTATGCCCCGGACCGACGAAAAACGCGACAAACTTTCTGCCCGTTTAAGACGAAAAACGCTACCGCAATTACAAACACACTGTTTTCCCGCACCTCGCACTGCCGAAAAAGGTATACACGATAAAGAGTTGAGCTGAATCATCAGTTACCAAACCAGACGGTGTTTGAAACGTACAGTTGCCCAGTTTTCCACAAGGGAGGTTTTTTAAACACGCTGCTTTCCGTACATGTTTGTTGTTTGGTGAAGAGAGAGAGATGGAGATGCGACCGAAGTGGTTCGGTTGTTACGGTGCCTCTGGACCAATCAATTTCCACTGCGCGCAGCTTGTTCTAAATTGACTGTCAAACTGACACGGTTTTAGAACATACAGTTGTAAACTGTCAAAAAATTATGTTCAAGACGTCAAATTTTTCAATAAAATCCGAAAAATAAAGTTTTATAGTTCTTCCGATTGTATTGTATTGTTTCATTGTACTATAGATTTTTTTATTGTAATTCTTTGTACGGTTTTACATCTGCATGGTGTGAAATCGTCATTGAAAGAATATATGATTATGGATAGGTAAATATTTAAATATAAATTTGTATACAACGAGAACCATACGATAAAAAATGCTACAAGCTCTGCAAAAGACTTAATAATGTAAAAGCACCTACTAGTTTATATTTAGAACAAACAATTTGAAGCGGGAAATCACTTGGAAAGCATCCCTGCATTTCGTGCTATAATCTTAGACCGTGAGCTAACCTCCCCCCAGTGACAAATGGCCAAAACAAAATCCAACTGTCAACGATTGTTATTCAAAAGTTCGTTGCGAGCGCGTCCCACAAAATTGGTGTTTTTGTATGCGAAATTGTAAAGCTCTACTAGTTTTTAAATTAAAAGCTCAAAATGGCTATAAATCCCGAGAAAGAAGAATATGAGCTACAGCATTTCAATTTTTCTTCCGATGAAATAGTAGCACAGAGTAAGGCTCAAAAGACAAACCAAGCCTGTTTCCAAGCTTGCAGATGGTTCAATAACACCTATCGTATTTTCTGCACAGATATTCAAATGGTACAATCGCTGCTACATAAATCGCTGTCCGTCTTTACCGATCAACTGATAGAGAAACAAAAAATTCCGCCAGACTCTGCGGAACGGCTGCGAGCGAGCTGCACCAAAACTGCCCTCGCCATGTACAACGACTGCCAGCCGGCCATGGGCGAGCTGAACGCGTTGTATCGAGAAACATTTTCCATACCGGAGAACGTGCTGCTTCCCACGGATCTTATGCAGACCCGGGGCTACACAGAGGAGCTGGTCAACACGCTCACGCAAGAAGTCCAGAACGCGAAGGATGCGGTTATGCAGGGAGCTGTTTTTCTGGCGTCTCTGGAAGCCGAAATGGAATTGCACCGTGCGCTCGAACCATCCTATGAAGCGGATGAGAGCGTAGTCGAGATGTTGCAACACTTTCAGGAGCAAGAGATCGATCCGGACGATTTATCCGACTTGGTGAAACGTTTGGAAATTGCCGGTGTCATCGAGGATAGTAGCGAGTGCGATACGGTTGAGTTTGATAATTTTTTATTACAAAAATAACAGAAAACAGATGCAGTGTGTGTGTGTTTGTTTCATTAGTTCCCTAAACGCCCCTGCCCCTGGCAGTGTGTGTGCACTTTTTCTTTCCCAACGAGGTCACGATGTACGATTATCTAGCCAGTAGAAGTTGATGATAATACGCAGTCGGTAACAAAAACAAAACAGAGGTATAAAAATAAAATGAAACCACTAAAGCCCGCTCCTCCCAATGTCCCATATTGCACTTTACCGCAAAGGTTCGTTTACAATCCCGGTGCGACCAGGTTGAGGAATTTCATAAACACTTCTACCCCGATGAAGCAGGCAGCGTTGGCAGGGAATGCGCGTAACATCACGGGTGTTACGCCCTTGTAGAGCGCCAACGGTCCCTCCTGGCGCATCAGCTCCCGGAACACGTCCCGAATGCCGTTCGGGTACGTACCTTCCGGTGCCGTCTGCAGTCGCGACTTCAACACGTCGGCCGGCATTCCAATCGCCCAGTTCGCGATACCCGCCATACCACCGGCAAAGATCGTTCCCAGCAACCCGATCGAAGCGTCCTGCTTCTTCTCACCCGGCTTCGGTGCCAACGCCCGCTGGATGTATTCGTACGTGAGGAAGTACATTCCGGAAGCGGGCACGTCACGTAACAGCGTGGCAAAGGCACCCTTGTAGATGCTGCGCATTCCACCCTCGGCGTACAGTTGCTTCGCACAGTCCACCATGCCGTTGTACTTTTGCGGCGAGTTACCACCCTGCTGGATCTGAAGCAGACACTTGATCCGCTCACCCGGCGCCATTACGGTGGTGGTAAAAATGCCGGAAAACGCACCGGCTGCAAAGAGCTGCGTGTAGTTTAGCTCCTCGTCCGGGGTTTTCTGTTGCAACCGCTTGCCCAGTCCGAACCCGAAGAAACTGACGGCGAAGATCGGAGCCACACCCGTGATCGGTGCCGACATGCCCTTGTACAGACCCCGGAAACCCTCCCGGGCGATCGTTTTCTTCGCACAATCGAGTGTACCAGCGTAGAGCGGGGCTTGACCGGGCGCTGGTAGTGGCATCGTCTGCAGGCGCACCTTTATCGTATCGAGCGGATGGCCGGCCAGCACGGTGCAAATTCCGCCGAATCCACCGGACAGGAAGTACTTGATCGGGCTCTTGTTTTCCGACATCGTGGCACTTGGTAGTCGAGAGGTTCCTTTCGTTTTCGGTGATGTAAACGTAACCCAAAAAATAATAACAGAACGAAACCGGACGAAGAGGTAAACGTATCGAATGAAACAAAACGTTACTCAAATACCGAAAAACTAATGCACCGAGCGAGTGATGAACCGAGCGAATCGATAACACTACCCCTAGGATTAACGTAAATATCACCGGGTGCGGGGCGCGGATTACAATTACGGTGACTGTGTTGCTTCCTATACCTTGCACCTCCTCGCAGTACCTACCGCGCACAAACGGGTTCAAAGTACGACAAGATAACCAAAATATTATGACATTTGCGGTATGACGTAGACGGAAGGTACCCACTTGACAGTAGCCGAGAACGCCCACTTGACGAAAGCCGTTGATGTCAGATCTTATTCCATCCATTTCTGAACATTTTCCAATGTTCAGAGATCTTTACCGTTCAACCGCGAGAAATTCTAATTTTTACGATACGACGCACAAATTAAAACAAATTATTAAAGCTAAAATCACTCATTTTCATTCAATGATACCTTTTCCATTTATCCGTATTTGTTTTAAAAGGAATTAATCTTTTAAAAAGACCGCAAAAAGGAATAACCTTTTCTTACTTGTTAGTTTAGTTGTTTGTTAATTGTTTGAATGTACAAAATAAAGGAGTCTTATACAAACCGTTGTTGGATGACTTAAAGTCTCATCAGCAAAAAGATTCTAATAACTATCAGTAGGATTATGGTTGTACTCATCTGTAAAACAAGATATTAACGGACAGTGACGAACTGTAGGTGGTGCTGGAGTGTTGTTTCTTAATCAGTGCATGAGGCAGACATCGTAGACTGTAGACTGTAGACAAATTTACATTTCAATTGTTAGCGATATTCAGACAAACGTTCTTTCTGTGATTATTGTACATTCCTAGAAATCTTACCTTCAAATAACTTGATTTTGTTTCCATAAAATATCGTTTCCTTCGGATGTTGTAAACTACAAATAAATAAACCATTTGACGAAGAACACAGCAATTTATTTATAAATTCCATTTCACCTGTAGCCTAATGATGTGCTTGTTTAACTGTATCTCACAAATTATTTGTTCAGTTCGATCATCTTTTTTTCGAAGATGCTAGGAGAGCCTTCATTTCAAGTGGTGTAAGGGAGCGATGGTGTTTAGCGTATGGCCGAAGTGGACCGTACGCGAAGGTATGACGACGAGTCCTTTACTGGAATAAAATTTTACTTGTAGTTTACTGACTAGGGTTTACTCGTTAAACTTCTGCTTTATTGTTCTTGGAAGTCTGTTGGTGCGTTCTCCGTTTTGGGTTTTGGGTTTCCTTCTTTGCCTAATTTGAAAAATTCCTCTGACAGATTTGCTTATTTAAGACGACGAGGACGACCGCTAATGATTTTAATGCAATCCCATCATTGCGTGTAAGCAACTTGTGTTTCTTGACAATTTTAGAATTACTGAAGTTTCTCTATTACTGTAGTATGTACAGGTGCATCCATTTCACGTGGCTGATGTTTAATGTTAGGTCGTGCGTGGATTTCAATTCTGTGTTATTAATATAACAATGATGCTGAGCCCAAGTGACAAGTTACAACAAATAGTTTTGCACATCATCATAGTCTTGCTGTCCGACGCAAGAAAACGAAAGAAAGGACACAAATCGTCAAACTGAAAGATGCGCTTTATCCTTCTTTAATTTGTCAATTTTGTATGCGACACAGTAGACCGGCATGCACAATCAACCATGAACGGAACGGAACACACAGCGTGATAAATTGGTAATACAGAGTGAAAATTATTCAACAATCAAACACGGCTTCCGGCGTAGCCTCAGAAAAGAAGTACATAGCAGCTAGGCGATTCAGCTCCAGCACCACAACATCCCGAAGGAGATGTTGATAACACCAAAACACCAAAGACACACCAGATAACACCAATGACTCCCGAAGAAATTCCAGCTGTTGAGCGTTCGTCAAATTCTACAACGTTATTTCGATCAAACAAAAAATAAATTGGTGGAAAGTATACAATTCCGGAGCATTCGACAACAGAAAGCACAGACGATCGCTCAATTCGTCTTGAGGTTGAAGAAAGGCGCAGCATTGTGCGAATATGGACAGTTTTAAGATCGACTGCTAATTGAACAAATGCTTCATAGTCTCGATGAACGCGCAATTTGTGATGCAATAAAATTCAACGAAATTTGTAGAAGCTTTCGAAATAGCGGTAACTATGGAAATCAAACGAAACACAGCACGAGAAATAGGTCATGTTTCACCAGAACAAGAAACAACCGATAGATTTGAATACGAAGAAGCAAGTATAAAGGAATTATAACAAGAACAACAACGGTGAACACCTTTCACGACCAACAAACAGCATTCACAGAGTACGTCAATAGAACGAACGTTGAACAGCTCCATCAGTAGCAACAATCCAAATCATAAATTACTGCCATGGCTGCGGAATAAAACATCTGTGAAACTTTAGCAGTTTTTGCACCGCACGGTGTAATAACTGTCACCGTAAAGCAAAAGTATGTCGATCACAAAGAAAAGCATTATTAACAGCACAAATTCAGACGCAACATAATCCTGATAACGATGTAATACGCTTCATTGTAGTATCAAGATGTCGTCCGCAAACAGGAATGTGAAAATTAACGGCCACCTTCTGAAAATGGAATGGGATACCGGAGCATCATGCAGTATTATCAGCGAAAACATATTACGAAGCCCGTGCCGAACTGTACGTTGCAACCCTCTGATAGACAATTTTCGAGCTACATGGGTCATCGCATTAACTGCATTGGTCGGTTGCTTGTTTAAGTAACCGTCGGAACAACATCTCACGAACATTTGTTGTATGTTGTAGTTGGAAATTATGAGACGTTATTCGGACGCAAATGGAGAAATGAATTGGACGAAATTGAAAATATATTCAACTGCCATTTTTTATCATATGGAGTTGGTGATACCACAGTCCATTATTTTTTCCTATAGATAACTTTTGGATTTTTACTGAGTAAAATCGATTGAAAATTTATCAAAGATTTCTAACGAAGGTGTTAAAATCTTGTAATACTCAAGCAAAGCGATCCTAACGATGGTGGTATACGATCAGTCATTGATAAAACGGTTTAAAAATAAGAACGAAACCTTTATTTGAAAAACATTAAAGATCTCATTTTTAGTTATGCTTTTGTCGATGACTCATTGAGTTGCAGTTGCCCCAATTGTACGTAAAACTGCCAATAGTGTTTATTGTCCAGCTCGTTGTTTAACATTTACGTTCATTCTGAACTATTCTGTTAGATTCCGAATCTAATCAATCTGAATCAATTTCTATGTCTTCTGAGGCAAACCCGAAATATTCAAAAAGTTTTCTCAAGCTAAAAACCGGCATTGAATGTAAAATTATCCGCATGTCAGCAAAAGTTTAACCAACGAAACGGTAATATTAAAAAAATACTTCCCTGGAGTTAAACTGTTCGTAAACGCTTCGGAATCGCGAGGATTTCACGCAAAATTATTTTACGAGTGACTTATCTATCTCGATTAATTTTATTCTCGCATTCACAACAATAGACCAATCATTCTTCAAATAAAATGATAAGTTGAGCCTCAATTCCACCGTTTATCTGCCGCCTCACACGCACACATTGTCAGCGAGGCCCAGCTGGCATTCCAGATGATAACGTTTTCATAAATACGTGTCAGTTCATAATACTCCAGTGCGTTGTATACCTCGCAGCTGCTTTGCTCCCGAAAACATTCAGTTTCCTCAGTGAAAACAACTAACCAAATGGTTGCATTTGTTCTTAGGTCAATGCAATAGACTGTTTCCGCCAACGCCAAGTAAATTTTGCCGGCCGGTTACATTACGCAAAACCCGTTTGCAATTGTCGTGTGCGTGTGGTGGTTGTTGCAAGTGCAGAGTTTTTGTTTGTTTACATTGAAGGTGGTTTTCAGCTTGGTGCGTTTGACATTCAGCGATATCGATTTTGTGCTGTTCGTCGAGCTCGAGCTTCATGATGGCTAGCGATCGGAGCGACCTCTGTGTGCAGGTTTTGGAAACCGTGCCTAGCTGTGAGCGGTTGTCTCGGCTATTGGAATGTTTCTCGACTGAATTTGCACGCACGCCGAGTTTCGTTGTGCGCTGTAGCGGAAGGTAGTGAAAGATTTACTCACATTGCTGTACATCATTGGCAAAACATGCTGAAAAAAGTGATTTTGTTTAAGTTAAATACATTTTCACCTTAATACCAGTTAATAACATTTGCTCCATTCCCCTAGAGTGAACATCATTGGCGAACATGTTGATTACTGCGGGTATCCTGTGTTCCCGATGGCCATTGAGCAGACGATCCTGCTAGCGGTGGCTTCTTCGGACGATAATTTGCTGCACATAAAAAATACCAACAATAACTTTAAGCCATACAAGTGCAATGTGCTTACATTCAGGTATCAAGGTACAGGTTTTGAATTGAACGTGTTTCGTAAACGTTTCAAACACTTTACAGCATCGATGTACCCAGCGTCGGGGGACCAAACTGGTACCAATATGTACTGTGTGGCGTTAAAGGGATATTAGAAAACAACTCCATACAACACGACGCTTCCCGTGGCATGATGATCATGCTTTCTGGTAACATTCCACCAGCGTCTGGGCTGTCCAGCTCGAGTGCGATCGTTAGCGCTACGGTTTTGGCGACAGCATTCATGCACAATGTAAGTACTCACTAGCATGATTGTTCCATTGTTGGATTCACATTTAACATCTTTATAATATTTCAGGCCACACTGAACAAACAAACGCTTGCCACCATCTCGGCGGAGTGCGAAAAGTTCATCGGAACACAAGGTGGCGGCATGGATCAAGCGATTGCCTACTTAGCGCAGGAAGGATGCGCCCAACTGATTGAATGGAATCCGCTGCGAGCGACTCCGATAAAATTGCCAGCGAACGCAGTGTTTGTGATTGCCAACAGTTTATCCGAAGCGAACAAAGCGGCTACATCCGATTTCAACCAGCGTGTCGTAGAATGCAGACTTGCTAGCAGGTACTGCAGTTGTAATTGTGCTCAACGCAGGGTTGTTGGATTAAAGTTTTGAATTATTACCGAACAGATTTTTAGCAAAGCAGATGAAATTGAACTGGCGTGATCTGAGTCGTTTTGCTGATTTGCAGAAAGCGCTAGGCTATTCCTTGGAGCAGATGATAACAATAGTACATACCAACCTGCCGCTAAATGTTTACACCAGAGCAGATATGTTGAAGCTACTGGAGGTAACTGAGGAGGACTTTTCGGAGAACCTTCTCACACCAAATACGCGTGATTCGCAAACGTTCAAACTAAAGCAGCGGGCTCTGCACGTTTTCCAAGGTAACCAAACGTAAAACATATTTAAATTTAAACCTTTTTTCATTTGACGAAAAACCATCTTTTCAGAGGCCCTTCGAGTGCAGCAGTACATAGAAACGGCAAAAACAACTCCCGATGATTGTATTTCACACATGAAAACATTAATGAAGCAATCTCATGAATCTTTGCGCACGCTTTACGAATGCTCACATGAGAATTTGGATCGTATTGTACACATCTCGGATCAGCTGGGAGTTGGAACCCGGTTGACTGGGGCAGGGTGGGTGGCAAAAATCTACGGACAGACTGATCATTTACTGATCCATTTTTCTTTCCCTTCCTAGATGGGGCGGATGCGTTGTGGCACTGTGCGACGGGGTGGAGGAAAGTAAACGTTTTGTTGAAACGTTGAAGACGGAGTTTTATGCCCACATTCCCAAAGCCCAAGCGAGCGATATCGCTAGTCTGTGCTTCACAACGAGCCCTCAAAGGGGTGCCGAAATTTATCTACTTGAAAAAGAGAAAAACATTTACGGTCCATCTGCTTAGGATTGTAATGAAAGTACTGCTGCAGAGTTCTACGTATGGGTGTCGATGAAGTTCAAACTAGTTCTGCCATTATTGCTTTAGTTATATTGACGTAAATATTACTCTACTTACAACAAAATGAAACTATATTAATTAATTTGTACACGAATAATACAATACGGTGCAATATGCTTAGATATATGATTTCACTTACATTTCATTGCGTTACATTAAAATTTCAACGTTTTAATAAAATAGATACAAAATTTTAAAATTTCTTTACATTATTTTATTAAAATAAAATGTAAATTGTTATTGATAATCTTGCCAGAGAGTAAACATTTGAAACAGTCTTGAACGAAACAGAGCTTTTATTGCCAAACAATGTTAGTTACTTCTGAACAAAAAAATCAATACACTTGACGCGGGGAAATAATAAAATATAGTTAAAAAATATACAATCAATTTTTTTTTGTTTTATTGCAATTATTACTTTATTCTTTCATTTTCAATCAAACGTATTGTTATTGATTTTTACATACATACAACACATACAACATGTAAAACATCTAATTTATTCTAACAACGCAACTCAAAAATACATCACGTACGTTACAAATGCGAAGAAAACACTAATATCTTTCCAATTTGAATCGGTTTAAATCTCAAAAGAAGCAAATTAGAAGTTATAGTTTTATACGAGTGACAATGGTTTCTAATATCACAGTTCAGCATTAACTTTGAATTGTACTTTCAACAGCCATTTTCGTTTGAAAAAATTGTTGTAATAAAAAGTTCTCGCGGAAGGTTCTCCATCGTCATCGTTACTGTCACTGGGAATGTAGAAAAATAGATGAATTGGATACTATTTCATTGTTAGTTTTGGGTCCACCGTATCTATCCGTTTGCTTACTTACCACACGGCATTACCGCATATATTATTTATTCCGTATCTATCCATGCATCCCCTTCTTGCATTCATATGTATTGATAATGGCCTTAACAATAATGCCCTTAATTCACATTCTAAATGATAATCCAAAACATATGTTTAATTAAACCAATGCTAACCTATTTTTAAGCAAATTTTGTTTGTTGTTGACATTGAACTACGTTTTAAATGTTTCATCTTATCTTATTCTCTTCTCCACATCGGCACAGGGTTCAGCAACACATTCATCTTATCCAAGAAAAGTAAGATAATGGATTATGACAAGTGCAATTTGTCGTATACCTAATTTTGAATCAATTAATCAGCTAAGAGTGTGGCGACTCTCATTAATTGGACGCTATTATGTGATGCAAGATTCTCCATTAAGTACCATTGATTTTTCAGCAGAGATAGCGAGACGGTGAAAAGCGTAAACTAGTGCGGAGTAGTCTAAAATGCCCTGAAAATCGATGAAATATCTGTATTTACAGTATGCATGTGTTTACTGTCCTGAGTATGATGTGACAATGAAGTGGTTTACCAATTAAGTTTTAAATATTAAGTAAGTTTTAAATATTAAAAATTAAATACCCCTCCAACGCACAAGAACGCATTTGAAATCGTCACAATAGAAATAGTATACTGAACTTAGTTGGTAGGTTGTTCTCCTACACAAACGTTGCGTTGTTTGGTCAGTTGTTTTAATCGAGAAAACTGCTTGTCTTCGGAAGCAAAATGTTGCGCCAGTGTGTGCGTGTGGTGCAGTTCAGTAGGTTTACGCGACGGTTCACCGTTTCAATGGTTTGGTTAGACAAATTTAATCTGTAAATAACGACGAAAAAAATATTTCAATGAACATTCACTCAATATGTCTTCATAATGAATCTCTTTAAACTCTAACAAACAGAATTCTGCTTTCAGGAATATTAAATGACAAGATAGAAGTTATCTAACGCTGGCTGATATTTGAAGCAGCCCAACAAACGGAAAAAGCAGATTGGTGTGAAGCTCTTCCTGTGTTCTTGGGCGTTGCAGTGGATGATCTGTTTGGCAAGCATACTGGTACCGGTTTTATCGACGTTGTGCCAATTATCATTTTAAATCAAACGAAACAGACGCTTACTAAGTCGCTCTAGCTGGCCACCGAGATCATCAATGAATGACTGGCACACTGGCAGGTTTTATGATACTACGCCAAGAGACAGAAGAATCTAAATCGGCATCGCGGGCCCCAGATCTTAAACTGCATGTTTCTAGATGTTGTTAAGGGTTCTGCCGTTGTGAAGGGTGCCATAATTTCTTATAGTTCTTACTGATTCCAGCGAAACCAGACGTTGCCACAGGTTTTCATGTGAGAATTCTCTTTACGTCTGCCCCGCACGATGCAATGAAGCAAACGATGCCACGTTGTGTTGATTATACAGTGCGTAGTGATATAAAATCGCAACCATTTTTTTTTATCTTTTTCGCTTTATAACCCCACAATAAACGCTGGGTGGTCCGGTGATTCGGTGGCTAAATTTGTACAAAAACAACCGGATGATATCGGTCCCACTGGCAGCATCGGCTTTCAGCGTTACGACGGCTATGATGGGTAAGGAGAATTGGCTTGTCATAATTAAATGCGAATGATGGTAAAACCATTCGAGCTTTGATTGACTGCTGCCATTCCAGTAGTGATTTGATCGGGGAAATAGTTAAGAGGCCTATAAATGTTCAGCTCTTGGATGTCCAGTTTCAGTCAATTTTTTCATAAGGATCAAGAAAAAATGTATAGAAAGTGTTGTATGTATAGAATTTTGATGTGTTAGAGAATGCCACTATGATAACAATCATCAGGAAGGTTTATTTCTGATTAATTAGAAATTGTCATCAAACATTTTAAATTGGTGCAGTTTAAAAGGCTGGCTACTACATTTATTTAAAATCGATTTAGTACAACATCACTTTTTGAATTACCTACAAATATTCTAATTCGTCTTCCATTGATACTTAAATATAAATAAAAACAATTTTTAGAAAGTAAATCTAAATTGTGCCAAATAAATTTTTAATAAAGTGACTGAACATCGGAAACCACACAAAGCGATTAGTGCAGAATCTTTTCTTAGAAACAATTTTTTTAATCAAGTAACAGTCAACATGTACAGAACTAGTCCGCCAACGTTTACTAAAACAATGGATGATATAGTGAGACGTATGGGATCTTTGCCAGCGTCACTCATTGTTCCGCAGAATGAAGAACGTACCACCAACTCTCAGTAATATTCTGCCTCTTCCATTAAACACGCTAACGAACGTCATTCCGAACATCACATGTGCACGGTATTGTTTCGTGGACAAAGAGCAGGTGAGATGCGAACACAACACAGAAATACCCATAGAATGTGGTATTATTTGCGTCGTATTTTTTTTTGTTTTCTCCGGACGTACGTAGAATTTCTCGCTGAGTTTCGCATAACTTCCGAAGCAATATTGAAATACTTTGGTTAGGAAAAGAATACCTTTTGCAGGTGGTTTGATGCCGATATGCGTTTTTTCCTCGATTTCTACAGACGACGTACAAAACTCTATATTCCCTATATGGCTTAAGTTTGTTGTCATCTAGTTAAATTAGATGTTGGGTTTTAATGATAAGGACAAAAAACTAGTTTTGGAGCTGTGTCAAACTCTCCCTCAGCACTATCAGTATAACAATCCTGTCTAGTTCGCTTTCTCTACAGTAAGTACGTGACAAATCAGCTACGGTGGTATAAACAGTCAAGTGAATTGATAATAGATCAGGTTTGACCACCAAGTTCCACCAATAACAAGAACAAGGAAAATGAATGAATAAATAGTTTTTTTTTTTATTTTTTTCGACGGTTATTTGGATGATCGAATCAGGATTTTGCAGTGGAACTGCTGTGTTGAACAGCAATCCTTAATATACTATCTTGTAAAGACAAACTTGTTAATCAAGTTGAAGATGCTCTGTAACATTGAGCATTCATTTTTAATTTTTTTTTCTTTTTTTTCCCTTTTATTAATACCGTTTGCCTCAAGGGCTTTACAGTAGCGTCAGGATCTAACAAAGTACTTAACGGCTAGCGGAATACTTAAATTAAACGGATATAAAGGAAACGGAATATACATTAGGGCAGTACAGATAGGAGACGGGAACGGAAACATGT